>JAQOOD010000003.1:51522198-51632061 GCA_029633175.1 Citrus glauca
GTAATAATACCACACAAAATTGCTCTAATATGTCCTATCGCGTAGCACAGTATATAACTTGTAAAATTAATTTGAAATGTATCATTTCTTTTCCTCTTCTCTGTTTTATTCGATCTCATATTTATTAATTTAGTTGTGGATTGAAATTTTGTACTAATTTAACCCTTTTAATAACAAAAATTGAAGTTTCCCTTAAATTAATCCAGTGACGCAGTCAACACGAAATCAAAGTTAGTCAACTGGGGTGTGGGTATGGTATTCAAATTTCGATGGTGGGGGCATCCTAAAAGAAGTGCCATCGAATCAAAGTTACTGGTTTAGTACACGCAAAAATTCCTTTATTCCCTCCAGATGGGAGCTTTCACACATGCTCTTATTCCATTAATACATGTTTTTAAAACCCATTCAAACAACACTAGCTTTTAATTTTTTTTACTTTTTGAGGTCCATTGTGGCCCGATTCCGTTGACCTCGTCAATTCAGCGGACATCATCTTCTTTTCGTCATCTAAAGCAATGGGCTGGAGAGCTGAATCCAATTCTTACGTAACTTTTGATAAACCGATTGACTATAATGGGATTGCAACTTGGTTTACACTTTAACTCAGGGATGACGATGGATAGGGAGGGGAGGGGTGGGGAGGGGAGGGGAGGGGGAGGGGAGGGGACGTGAATATGTTCTCGTCCTTATTAGAATTATCGTTTCCTCACTGAATAATAACATGAGATCTTTAATTGTCTCATATTCCTGAATAACTAATATTTTATTGATTTTTAAACTTAATTTAATTATATTCACTTAAAAATATATAAAATAAAATGAAAATAATCATGAATGGAACTTGTTTCATTCTACTCCTTCAAACTTTTGGTGTATATAATATTCAAGTAATGATTTAAAAAATAAAATAATGTAATTTTTATACAATATTGACGTGATTGTTGTCCATGAGTAATAATATTTGTTGATCATCGGCTATGGCGCAACAAAGCTGCATGTGTGGCTACTAGTTGACGTTAAGATGAGCCACTGACAACGCCATATGCTACTTGGATATGATGAGATGAAGACGAATTGAGTGCTTGTTACTGCACGAATAATTTGGAAAAGATGAAAAAGATTGTGAGAGAGTGATTTAAATTTTGATTTGTGAGTTATGGGCTTGTGGGATTGTGTGCTTTTGGTTGTAGTTAAGTCTAAATTATATTAAACATTTTATATTGTTTGTATAAATATTTTGATATTTGTTATTTACACTAATATTTAATATTCTATAATTTAAAATATATTATTTATTCACTAATAATTCTAGAAAAATAAAAAAAATTAAAATTAAAATGGAAAAATGGGGAGAGGATAGGGATTTCACATCATTCTCGTCCCTTCCCTAAATAAGTAATTAGATAAAAAATTACTCTTTTTTTAAATAAAAAATTGAGTATAAAATTATTCTCATACCCAAAAAAATCCCTAAAGACTCCCGTCCCGCGGGATTTTTGGCAACGCTACTTTAATTTAACTTGGGATTTAAATTTTTAAAAAATTATATAGAATTCTTTAATTCCATCCACGTTCTCTACCTCATACATTTTATCTTTAAATATTTCATTGCAGCCTCTGTTTTTTCCCCTCCTATAGCTCCAAATAATTCAAATTAGGATGGGAAGCCAAATTACGCTATGAATTGTGACCACTTTCTTAATTTATTTACAAAGAAATACTTACGTATGGAGCTTCATGAGACCTGAGGGGCCACAGTAGCTATAGGCTTTGAAAATTTTTTGATGCTTCTACATAAAATATTTAATATTAGATATAAGAAGACCCTTCGATATATAAGTTGTATGTTCATGATGAAAATGTAGTTTTATATTTTGTGAAATAAAGTGAAAGTAGGGGTGGGCATAAACCCACAACCTATGGATTTAACCAAACTCAAACCAAATAAAATAATTTGAGTTGGATAAATTATTAAAATGGTTTGATTTGGGTTTTTATAGGAAAAACCATTTCATAATGGTTTGGGTATGGTTAACTCATTGGTTAAATAAATTTGAGATGTGAGTAGAAAATAAATAAAATAAAGTAAAGTAAAGTAAATTAAATTAAATTAATTTTATTATTTTCACTTCCATAATCTCGTATTCATCACTCTAGTTCATCAGAATAAAAAACAAAATCAAACGGCGACGATCTCCTCCTGATCTTCAGGACCTTCAAAGTTAGGATTATTAGCATCGATGGCTTCATCGAAGCCGATCTCAGCCTGCGAGTAATCGATGGCCTGACCACATGTACTTGCCTCCGTGTCCTTTCTTTTTGGGTGATCCGTTCATGCCAGTTGCTGATTTCTTGTCACTCCACTGATCTGTTGTTGATTTGTTTCTTTCACCGTGGCTGTGGCTCTTCGCAAGCTTCTTCATTCTTGGAACCTTGATGATTGATTATATCTCTCTCCTGCAAGTTTGTCACAGTGAATGGGCTTTGCATTCTTGGAACTTGATTATTGTGAAATCTATTATTTATAATTTTTTGACTATATTTTTTCATGTTTTAATATTAATTTAATAATTATTGTAATTTTGATATAATTAAATTTATCAAAATAAAAAATATTTTTATTATAAAATTCAAACCAAACCTAAATGGGTTGGTTTGGATTGGGTTAAAAATATTTGAATTGGTTTGAGTTGGGTTCAAATTTTTATGATTTGGTTTAGATGTCAATCTAAAAAATATTTTTATTACAAAATTCAAACCAAACTCAAACCAAACCTAAATGGGTTGGTTTAGATTGGGTTAAAAATATTTAGATTGGTTTGAGTTGGGTTCAAATTTTTATGATTTGGTTTGGATGTCAATCTAAACTAACCCATGCACACCCACAAGTGAAAGTGGCGGTGATTGTTTGATTTTTATTACTTTTTCATTCTTACTACTTTCAAAAGTTTGATAAAGTTTAGGTCCAACTCTTTGATTTTTTTTTTGTTATTTACTTTTTTATTTTATTTTATTTACTGACAACATTAGCCTCAATTGGATTCGATTACGGTGTAATTGTGATACCACCCAACCGTTGGATCCACTTGGATGGAGGGGTGCAACTGTGTATTCAAGTGGATCATATGCTTGAATGTAACTGTGGCACAGTATCATAATTGCAATTTACTAAGGCCTCCTCAATTATATATCAATCAAAATTCTCAAATCGAGATCACTGCATGTACAAGCAAAATTTGATAAATTCCTAAATTTCCAGCAATAACAGCGCAGCTATAAATGAGAAAAGTGTCTAAAATCAATCCCCTACTAACACTTGAAGTTTAAACTTTATCCTTAGAGATATAATCCGAGCTCTGCCCCTTGATATACATCAATGTACATGGGAGTTCAGACTGGTATTATGTATTAGTTCCCAAAAATAAGGTGTCTTCTCATCTTCGATGTGAGGAGAAGTCATCTATAATTAAATTAAAGAGGTAATTTAAATGTCATATCACCAATTTTTTTGTGGAAGTAGCATTTTCCATGTCCAATTGAGTTGGGCAGCAACGAACGGCCAAATTTGCCACAATAAATTGCAATTTTGGGAGGTCAAGCAAAAAGATTTGGTAACTGTTGAGATCTTATCTCTTTGGGTAATCTTCTGTTCTTCTTCAACCCATTTGACCAATTGGTTAGGCATTAACTATGACCAAAGCCAATGTACCCCAACCCCTTAGCTAACGAATCTCAATGGATTACTATCGAATTTATATTGGCCCTATTGAATTGGCTTTTAGGAACAAACAGTATCGATCCCTCTCTCTCCCAGAACTAGCTAGGCATGTACGTGTCGAGTTCATGTATATTCCACTAAACAGCATAATAACCAGACACGTATCACCATTACCACGGCGATGCTACAGCTCCTACAAACAATAATCGATGTTAGGACTTAGTAGTATTATTTACTGAGAATGACACGATAACTTGATGGGTCAATGATGGAATATTCTTAGTTTTCCCTTGATTCGAATCCTCTTTCATCAGTAAAGTACACAACAAAATTACTTAATTAGGCGAACAAAAAAGGACATGTGCTAGCTTTGATGTCTCTACTAATTTTATTAGGAGAACGACATGTAAAACTTAATTAATGGCGGAAAGTACTGTGCCGTGGAATTAATGCTGGCTCTGATTGGGTCTGTTCATCACTTTGTTGCAGAATACAAGACATGCATGCACTAGTTTCTTCACCAATCTTTATGTACGAAATCCGAGTACCTATGATCATGGGATCAAAGAGGCGAAAGCTAGAAAAGCTATTAGCTCGACAAGTTGGTGACCAATAGGTAGTATCCCTTTAACTTGCATGCTTGAAAACCTATGTATCGACATATTGGCTTAGCTTGGGTGCATGATAAGTAATGTGTAACAGGGAGCGAGTTTGGAAAAGTACTCCAAGACTCGAATCTTTTGCTAGGAAAAATAAAAGGAACGAATGCAATATACAAATGCGCGCTTGGAATTATATTTGTGTGTATCTTGTTCAAAGATATGGTCAATGGTCAAAAGGTCTACCAATTGGAAGATTCCATTCTTTATGAAGCATATCAGAACAATCTTAACGATGTTGTCTCCATTTCCTCAACAGATTAACGATCCCCAAGAAGCTAGGATTACAGTACGAGCTCAAAAACTCGAATGATCGCATGTTAAACATACTGAGATTGAAAGTCCAAAGAATATGGAGCCTAATTTATGCCTTCATTAATTAATTAGAGTTTATGTAATAAGAGCGCAATATAAGCAAAATGATTCGAAACTAAAATAATATAAAAGTTTTGTGCAATATTATCTTTTGCTTGACAAATATCATCCATGCTAATATTTTGTGGAGGAGAGGACCTCTATAGTCTGTCTCTATTGAGTAGTGTGGCTCATTCTCTTTAATCTCTTCTAAGGTAATTCATCGGAACAAATTAACTTCATGAGCGTGTAAAGTACTCTTACAAGTCTTTGAACTTTTACTTGAGTGGCTTCTTTTAATTTAATTTGTATTTATTCCAGAGATTGATTCCAACTTGTCCAGTAAAATTTTATGCATCTTAGAAAAATTTTAGTGGTCTTCCGTTATATGAGACTGCACAATAATATTCTTTCATACATAGTAGAACGAATTTACTCTTTAATCTTTAGTATCATGCACTTATATATTCGTGAAATATGTGCAATTCATATAACAAAAGCTTGTTATTCAGCGTGACATAATTAAGTACGGCAAATTCGTTCCAAGGAACTTCTTTACAGCAAATCACATTCATCGATCGATTAAGAAAGAGCAATTCATCGGACCATTACACACACAGAGAAATATATATCTAATAGCAATGGAATATTATCTTGTAAAGTAATTCTTCAAAGTAAAAGAGGAAAGATGTTGGATAAGTGTGAAAGAAATCAACTAGGAATCAGTGCCTGCTTGTGGGATAATTGGCTTTTCATCCATCGAGTCTCCCTTTAAGGAGTCAAGAATTAGAAATTATGAAGAACAATTCTTTAGGAAACTTATTTTTCACTGTCCTGTGCATTTTTTGTATATATTTATGGGAAAAGGTAAATAGCTTTTTAAGTGAAGAAGAACATTATCAGAGTGAGAATCGCTTTTGAGTAGATGCATAAGAATTTAAATCAAAAAAGGAGCAGCGGTCTGTAGATAGGCATCATAAGGCTAGACCTAGACTGCTGAGGCAGTCCATTTGCGTTCATCGGATGAGACGTCTGAACCCCACCACTCCGTGACAGTTACACTTCAGGAATTGATAGATCGATGTATCCAAAGTCACTGGCAGCTGAAACTTTTTCAAAACAACAGGGGCACGTAATCAAACTTAAAGCGGACTTAATCAACGTTTTTGAGAAAAACTTCAACTACAGTTTGGTGATAAAACGCATGTTTCGGTCATTTTAATTATGCCAAGGCTGAAGACATATTTGCATTAATATCGGTCGAATTTGAAATTAAATGAAGATTTTTTGATAATTTGCCATGCAGTTTCACCTAACTACCTCAAAGGAACTTCATTCTTTTGATCTGCACTTGATTCTCAATTGTACAATTCCATTTTGAGATTGTCCTTAAAAATCATTTTCGTAAACGTTTTAACTATATATATATATATACATATATATTGTAGTATTATTTACTAAACAAGCTCTTCAATTTCTTATTTGATTTCCTGAACAATTTTTTTTTTCTCAACTGTCAATTTCCTGAACAAAATTGGTTTTTTCTTTTCTCTTTCCCCCAACTGTCAACTTTTGACTCCAATTGAACATAAATTTGGATTGGTTTAATTCTTTAACGACACCAACCCTCCGCACTCATGGTTTAAGTACACAGTATAAATAATTTTTCCAAATTGAATTTCTGATTATTTTTTTTTGGGTGAGCGTGTCGAGGGCAGAATATTGCGGCAAAATATTTGCTTCAATTTTCGATTTTTCAGTTGAACTTTGAACGCAGATTACACAGGTCTCAATCCAATTTGTTACCTGCTTGACATCCCCACTCGTGCTCTAAAATTCTTAAAAGTCTCTTCGCTCACCTAACTCCTTTGTAACTGATGGCTGAGATTTTTTTATTTTAAATATATAGTCGTGAAATTTATTTCACATATATTAAAAAAAATCTTCCGAAATTTTGTTAAAATCTTTCTCGTTTAAGAGGCTAGCTAATGATCTATCAGCAACTGTGAAATTAAAAAGTTAAAAAAAGTTTCATGCCATTTTAGCTCTTTATTAAATAGTGGAAAAAATCATTTTCATCCTTAGAGTTTGATGTAATAATCTATTTCATCATAACTTTTTAAATAATAACTTAGAATATCATTCCGCTAACTCATCATTAGTATAAAGTCATTAACTAATAATTTATTGAGGGCAAAATAAGATTCTTCATTAAAGTAATACAAAATTTATTAATTTTTTCTTAAATAAAGTCAATGATGATATAGTTTGATATAACAATTGAATAATTATCATAAGGAACAAACTGTAATTGACACATATTTTTAAATTATTGGAAGAAAAACTCAAAAATACCACCCACTTTTTTGAGCTTGCATGTGCATAATATCTTATTTATCTTCAACTCAATTGAAGCTATTTTAAAGTGCAATTAGAAAGTATACTTATATGAATAAGAAATTGTAATCTTTTTGGTACTTAGATTTAGGATTTATAGGGCTTTCATGCATCCAAAATAAAAACAAGTGAAAAAATTGTTTGAAATATAAGTTTTTCATTTTTTTTTTGTATTTCCTATTTAGTAGGATTAAATAAAATTATTTTTAGTTAGATGTCAACTTTTACTTATTTTTCTAATTTTCTCTTTGATGGAAAGTTATTTTTCACCCTTAATGAATTACTAACAAACAACATTCAACTAATGGTGAGTTAATAAAAATATATTTTGGGCTATTGTTTAAAAAGTAAGGATGAAATGGACTATTCTATGAAATCCTAGGGATGAGAAGAGATTTTTCCCCTTAAATAGTAGATAAACTTTAATCTTTGTTAAAATGTCATTTTTCCTAAAAAAATGAAAATTTTCAATTTATTCCTGAAATTTGTTGGATTTAACCATAAATTTTGTAAATTACAAAACCGTTAATTGAGATCACGAAAGTTATTATCAAGGGGAAAACTTAAGGGTAAATGGTGATAGAATGTCAATATGCCATTAAGGGTTAATTTTTCTTTTCAAATATAAGTATAAAAATGGAATTTTTGTTGGTCAAAGTGAAATTTATTTAAATATTTGGGTGTTACTGAAATTAACGTATATAATATGATGAAGTTTTGACTTACAAAATGAGTTAATTGACTGTTAAGGAAATGGGATAAAAATGCAAATTTGTCCCTTTGGCTGTTCAAATTAATAGAGATAATAGAATTCTGAGGGGTAAAAATTTAAATTTTCATATTTTATAGGGGTAAATTGACGTCTATTATTTTAGTTAGGGAATAATTAAACTTTACCCTTAAAAAATTATGGTATATATTAATTATTAGTCATTAATATAAAAATATGTCGACTACAAAGACTTGGTCGAATAATTTTGAAATAAATTTATTTAATTAGTCACTTGATGAGTTTGATTCATGAGGAGATGTGAGGTTAAACATTAATTTAAACTTAATCCACCCCACTTTCTAAATATAATACATAAATAATTTAAAAAATATTACAACTAGATTCAGTAAAAAAAAAAAGAATTTTAGAGAAAATCAACTAGATTAAGAACTTTTTATAATAATAAATAATATAAACATGTGAATATTAAGTAAAAAGAAAAAGAAAATCAACTATATTAATCGTAGCTAGCATATGAGGCCTGTAGACTTTAGAGTTAGTGGTCGGTCGTCACATTCTAAAATTTGAAACCATGGTCGCTGTGTCATCATATTTCACATGGTCTAAAACATTGCGAGACTCATTAAAATATGTTACAAAAAGAGAAAATATATTATTAAAAAAAGCCCAACTCGTCTGCGGGAATTAACTTTGCTTAATTTCCACAGAGATCTGCTTTGGTCTTGATACAACTCATGGGGAGTCAACGGGTCAAACACAAAATAGAAAAATCCACAAATTCTCGTTAAAACATAGGCTGCCGCTAAATTTATGTACGCTACAACTGGTGATTCATAATTAAAAAAAGTCTGGCGCGTTCTATCACGCAAGAAACTTTCGTTTTTTTCATCTTTTAAATGGTCAGTCAGTCAGTCAGTCCAAAAGTCCAAATTCTAATTAATTCCACCCGGTCTTCGCCTATATATAACCTCTCCCTTGTTATCTAGTCTCATCCACGGGCTATAGCTCATCCAAAATTCCAAATTCCCAACGTCTATCTATCAAATATATTAATTAATTAGTTAGTCATCTCATCTCTGATCTCTCTCTTTAGTTTCTCTAAAAATTCTAAAAACCCTGGTGTTCGATATTCAATAAAATTAAAGATCGATGGACGCACAAGTGGGAGGTTTTAGCTCTGGAAATCATCGTCAGCAGAGTGAAGAAGCGATCCTTGGCGTGAGAAAAGGTCCCTGGACTGTTGAAGAAGACTCTTTGCTTATGAACTACGTTGCCATTCACGGTGAAGGTCGCTGGAACGCTGTCGCCAGCTCTGCAGGTAATTAGTACTAATTAATTAAGCCATCGTTTACCACAAATAACAAGAAGAAGAGTTTTTCATATCACGTACTATGAATTTGGTGTGATCGTGCAGGATTAAACAGAACGGGAAAAAGCTGCAGATTGAGGTGGTTGAATTACCTGCGCCCAGATGTTCGACGAGGGAATATCACTCTTCAAGAACAGCTGATGATTCTTGAACTCCATTCTCGATGGGGCAACAGGTGCATCTTAATTTGTGATTAATTTCCTTACTTGGGGGTTGTCTTTAAATAATAATAAATAAATAAAAAGCTAATTTCTAATTCATCGGTGGCTTGAAATACTGTAGGTGGTCAAAAATAGCACAGTACTTGCCCGGACGAACGGACAATGAGATCAAGAATTACTGGAGGACGAGGGTTCAAAAGCACGCGAAGCAACTCAAATGTGACGTTAACAGCAAACAGTTCAGGGATGCCATGCGTTTCGTTTGGGTGCCCCGTTTGATTGAGCGGATCCAGGCTCAATCCGATTCAAATTCCTCGGGCCAGCCCACTTCGTCCACCACCACGTGTACCGATAATAGTACGACTACTAATCATGCAGACCTGGCCACGAGTCAAGTTTCCGATTCAAGGCCGGACCCGAGTTTCATGGCCGATATATCGGGTGCCCAAGTCTCCACCGAATCGGACTTGAATGATTCTTACAACCTGCATTCTGATTGGAATTATTCACAAAACGGGTCGGACAATGCATGTGAGTCATGGGGCTGGTCTAAACCGGGTTCGGATACGCAAGGATTTGAGCAACAGATACAGAACAACAATTGGTTAGGTTGCGGGGACTCCTTGGAAAGCTTGTGGAATGAGGAGAATATCTGGTTCTTGCGACAGCAGCTTTACGATGATAAAGTTTAGCACTTCAGCTTTCAGAAGATGACTTAACGTGCTTACGTGACGCATCAAGTTAATTGAACAATATTTAGAATTTTTATGAGATATTATAATTTTGCTGGCGGTAATTACGGCTCACTTAGCAAATTAATTGACAACCTTGGTGTACAGATACATATATAGAACCGTATGAATAATATGTAATATAAAGCGGGTGCCACAATTGGATATAGTATCTTCCAAACGACACCGTTGGGATGAAATCTTCAATCACTACAAGATGCTAGCCCTTGGAAGTTTATACAGACTATTTTTGAGCTCATTTGTGTTTGTGAATCTCATCCTATCCGTACACGTCTGGAATCCTTTGCCAGAGACACAATTAGTTAATTAATTTAATTGCTTGTATTACTTAAATTTCAAGATTAATATACAAAACTTGCTCATTGCTTTATTTAATTTGAAATTGGAATTCTAATTTGTTCTTAAACGGTAGCCATACTTTTTTTTTTGTTTGTCCTCAGTTGTCATTAATTCATTACATGGCGCATGTAGTTGCAAGCACTCACTCATATGCACATGAATATTATTTGATTGACAATATTCTTCAGAAGAAACAGACGTATGTGAGAAAGAAAAGAGAAGATATTGATTCTCTGAACTTAGAAACACGAACATGATGAAGGCATTGACATCGAAATAGTCTCTGGCAGCTCCATATGTTTAATAAGATTCAACTGTTAATTTCCTGGACCGAAGCACTGACTGCCGCAACCCTTGAAATTATAAATTCTTTCACTTTTAAAGTCTAACGGGCAATCGGTCATTAATTTAACCCGCATGCGTTTGATTTGTTAGTCAATCCAGATGTACGAGTTTATTTCAAAATCAAATCAATGATCGGGGGAAAAATCATTTTAATTCTTTGAAAAAGTACGGCAAAAATATACAGTCACACTTGACAGTTAGTGCAGGGAGGAGGGTACAGGAGGAAAAAAGAAAAAAATCAAGATTAAGATTTGTTTTCCGATCTCAACTTCTAAACTTAAAAAAAAAAAAAAATTCTAGTCCAAGCAGCATCTACCGCCTTGAGTGATCGGGCTGACTCTTTGAAGGCTTTTGCTATTTGTGCTTTAAAAGAGGAAAAAACGAAAAAGAAGAAGAAATATTATATATAGCCCATGAAACGCGGTGGCTAGTCTTCCAGAAGTAATTGATGGTCAATTGTTTATTTGTTTAATTGTCTCCTTGGTGGGATGGCTCTGCGGATGAACAAGTGGAAGACTTTATAATTACAAGCTAAATAATTTATATAGAATTAATGTTGTCATTGCTTACGTTAGCATTAGATCGGGTGAGAGTAGTGTTCTTTATCCACTCAACAGCAGATGAAGTGCATCATGATCGTCTGATTGAGAGGTTACGGATCTGACTCGTTTACCGTTTAACCGTTAATTAATGCAACCTGCTTGAGCTGCCTTAATTAATCTTTTTACCTATTAATGTGCCGATTTTTTTGCATGCTCATCATGCATGCTATGAGATAAGGGTTTTAATATGACACTATGAATAATTCACTATTGAATTTACCAGCCCGCAGATTCACTATCTAGGCTATGAGATAGGGTTTCTCTTCTCTCTACTCGACAACCTTGAAAAATTAAAGTTAATATTTACTCTTCGAGTTAATTATTTTAAAAACACTTTTACACACTCAATTACCCTCAGACTCCCAACACCTAAATAAGAAAAATTGTTAAACAAGTTGCTAAACATACATTCTAACTAAAGTGAAGCCGTACCCATATTAGGTATTAAACACCAAATTAACGCAAAGTATTTTCCCAAACACACGGGATACCAACTGTTATTACCTAAAAATTGATATGATGCCCAAAGCTCTAGTCCAAGTCATAAGATGCTTAATATGCACAAGAATAAATGCAAGAAACGAACTTGTAAATTTAATGCATGGACAAAGCATTTACAAGATTAAATGCAAACATGCTTGAAACGCAAAGGCGGATGTAGTGTAGGACTAGTGGGGGCTTGAAAAAAAAAACTCATTTTTGTTTAAAAGAAAAATTAATAAATTTTTAAATAATTCCTGTCTTATTATTAAGTAGTTTAAGTTTTTTCAGTTTCTGCCACTACAGTAGAGAGAACATTTTCAGTAATGAATCTATTGCACAACATTTTTAGAATATGAAATCGCGTAGAGAACAATTGTAATTGTGTTATCAAAAAATTTATATATTCAAGTTTCAATTTTATATTTTGTTGTCATTTAATTTAGCCCCTGATAAATTATTTTTCTAGATCCGCCACTGTTGAAAAGAATTTACAAATTTAACGTATGGACAAAGTATGAATAAGATTAAATCTTGAAATGAATTTACAAACTTAATGCATGAACAAAACATATAGAAGATTAAATACAAGCATGCATCAAAATAAATGCAAGACAAGGGAGCTCGCATTGAAGAGCAAAAGCACCGATTGTTTTTAGTTAAGTAATCCAACAGAAAATTAAAAGTAAGTTAAAAGCGTTTCCAAAACCAAATTTTCTCCAAGAAACTATTAGATCGAATCCGAAAATATGTTCCATAAACAATTTCTAAGAATTTTTTTTTGTATTCTTACAAAAATATTTTCAGATCCATTTCAATAAACATTTCCTGAAATAATTGTCAAACCTATTTTCATATAATTATTTTTTTAAAAGCATTCTGTTTTCTCACATTTTTCCTATTTATACATTCTAGACTATAACAATCTTAAGATATTAGTTCTCCATTGGTAACTGTTGTACTCCATTCCCACATTACTATTCATAATAAATTACCGTTTAAGCCTAAATCTACTATTCAACAAAACGAGAGTCATAGTAAAAGTTGCAGCAAGAGCTTATAAGTTTTATATAAGATATTTATAACGAGGCAATGGAAGAACATTAAACTTGCAGGTCCCATATATATTTAGCTCTGAGCCGCCAGTCCCCACCCATATGAAATGCTTCTTTGAGGGCGCACGTTGGATATTTTGATTGTGTGGCGAATTTCTGGACACCATTATATAAATCAGATCGTCAGGTACATTCCACTCCATTCAGGCATAAAATGCCTAATGATATAGAATGTATACTATATCAATTGGAAATTGGAGTACAGCTATGTCCTGTCCACATTATCTTCTCTTCCCACCATCATTTTTGAAGATTGGGTTCAAAAGCCCACAACCCCAAGTGCTCTTGAACAAATTCTTAGTTGCGGTCTGAGGGTCCCTGATCAGATTGATAAATAATCCAGTACCTAAAACGCCCTTGTGAATTAGGTAATTTTCTTGTTTATTTTTGTTTTTAATTTTAAAAGATGTATGTTTGGGAAGGAAATATAAGGCCAATGACAAAGCATCACATGTTGATATTTAAGAAATTAGTTTACCTTAGGTACCTTGGGTACCCTGAATACCTCGACTACCTTAGGTGCTTCGAAGAGTAACCTGAGTACTATGTAAGGATATAAAGATTGGGAAAAATGTTCGTAAAATGTCAAGAGATAGATGGGTTCCGAATATCAAAAATATCGGCTGAATACGTGTAAAAAAATAAAGAATCAGCAAGGAAATCTTGTGCTACAAAAGAGAAGATAGCTATTGTCACGCCAGCAAAACAGCCAAAAGGTTGATATTATGACAGTTGGGACCACCAGCATTTTCCTACCACGCCTGCAAATTTACGATGGATTTTTAGAGATATGCGGGACTACTCCACTACGCCTAACAAGTGAATATGTCTCAAACTTACTCTCTACGCATATTTTTGAAACTCCCAAGCCACCACACGTATGAAAAATAAGGATATTCCTAACATGACAATGAGGAACGCCAATAAAATAACGTTAGGTGGCACGGCAATCATGGTACACCATATAAATATTTAGGTTTAATTTTTATCAAGTAAGTTAGCACTTACACCAGAAAAACTAAGGTTTGTCCAACCTAAAAACCTCCATTACTGAGAGCTTGTAAACTCTCTAACTTGAGATAACCTAACTCTGACTTGAGCGTTAGAGTGTGGTTGCCGGCCACCCTCGACTCCCCTTCTGACCTCTTTTTTTCCTGTTTCGCAGGTTTAAGACGATTTTGCTAGCCTTCCGTACCTGAAGTCAGACCCTTACCGTATCTGTCGCCATCTCAACCTACTTCACTCCACAAAAAGGCTAAACAGTTCATACACACCGAACAAGTAAGACACCTCGCTTCCCCTAGAAAAATAAATTTATTGTTCTTAGCTCGATTTTGTGGTTTTATTTCATTGACCCAAAATTCGCTAAAAACAATGTAATAATGGGCAACCCTGAAAATATTATTTTAATCCTCACATCTTCTAAGATTTGAACACAAGTCATTTTCTTATTTTTAAACAGAGGGTCTGACGATAGACATATTTTCACTGTTACATTTTATCTAAGGTTGGAGGGATCGTTAAAATAATTAATCGTTAGCTCAAAGAAACGTAGTTTTTATGTCCGATAAATCAGCTCATGATTCATCAATGCAAGTGAAGAAGTTGGGAATTGTGGAGAGTTTGAGGGCAAAATAAGGTCATTGTAGTCAAAACACTAGTACGGTTTCGTAGGTCCTGTCCATACTCGAATCTTCACATTTGGATTGGCATATTATTATATATTGAGACCTCCACCACATGGGGTTCTCATGGCTTCAAAATCCTATTTTCAATTCATTCTCTTCCTTCTTTCTTTGTCAAATTTTAGTCTCAAATGTTGTTCATTAAGGAATGTAGAGAAAGAAACGAATTTCAACAAATGGGTCTCGTGGAACGTCC
Organism: Citrus glauca; assembly: GCA_029633175.1. Taxonomy (NCBI): domain Eukaryota; kingdom Viridiplantae; phylum Streptophyta; class Magnoliopsida; order Sapindales; family Rutaceae; genus Citrus; species Citrus glauca. Next base: position 51,537,104 of record JAQOOD010000003.1, read on the forward strand.
AAAATCATCAAAAGAAGGCTCTGTGGCAAGCGGAGTCGGTCAGCCAACAAGTTCCTGGAGCTGGTGGCAGGGTTCTTGATGACAAACTATGGAAGGCTGAAACGAACAAAGTGAGAATAACTGTTTGTCAGAATGGGACTGGAGATTTTAAGACCATCAGGGAAGCAATTAACAGCATTCCACCGTACAACACCAGGAGAGTTATACTGGAGATCAAACCAGGTGTTTACAGGTATATAGATATGTTAGCTGATGTATTGTACGTATTGTAAACATTATATTAAGTAGTGTTTATGGTTAACTAATCAAGCTTTATGCATTGCGGATTTTTATAGGGAAAAAGTTAGCGTCCCAAAAACGTTGCCGTTTGTTTCATTCTTAGGGAATTCCAGTGACCCTCCAACCATTACTGGGAATGATACTGCATCGGCTACTGGAAGCGATGGGAAGCCATTGAAGACATTCCAAAGCGCAACTGTAGCTGTGGATGCCAACTATTTTGTCGCCATCAACATGAAGTTTGAGGTAAACCTACTTGTTAAATTATGTTATATTGCCGGGATGAAAGGCAAGTCGTTAGCCCACATTGTCTGGGAAAAATTACCCACATTTCGGAACCTTGTTAATTATTTCAAAACTCTAAAGGTGTCCGGCAACCTACAATGTTTTGGGTGACATTCAGGCTTGAAATTAAGTTAGAAAAAATGACTGCCCTGTCTTGGGTTATTTCCTCGGCGAAAGAGGTCGCCTTATGCATGTGCATGACAAGACCAGATGTTTAAGATTCCGTTGCCATTAAAAAGCTCCAAACAAAACCACCCTGTCTGCTGTCAACTTGGGCGAATCAAAACAACACCGCACACACATATGCTCACGCTTTTCTATAACAAAACACACACACACATGTATATAATATTTATTTGTAATAGCGTCATTAGATATAAGTTTTTGGTTAATCGTGAAAATGTTCTTAATTGACCTTTTGTAAGCAGTACGTGCGACTGTGTCCATTTTCTGAAGGAAAAACAAATGGGGGTGGCGGCAGTACATTTACATGTATACATATATTTGTGTAATATTAATTGCAGAACACGGCTCCACATGTGGTTGGAACGATGGGAGAACAAGCCGTTGCACTTCGTATTTCAGGGACTAAGGCCGCGTTTTACAACTGCAGCTTCTATGGGGCGCAAGACACGCTTTATGATCACAAGGGCCTTCACTATTTCAACAACTGCTTCATCCAAGGATCCGTTGACTTCATTTTCGGCTATGGCAGGTCACTCTATGAGGTGAGATTAAACACAAACTAAGAGTGCAGCTCCTGACACTGCACCGGTGCACCCTTTGTATTTAATTTCCAAAAATATTCTCCTATATTAATTTATAGACAACTGATTCAATAAAAAGTAAATTACAAAAAATTCATTCTTGTTAAGTTGAATTCAATCATGTTTTCTTTCAAATACGTTTTTGTTTCAACAAGAACTCTACTAGCCATATACATTGTAATAGAAAAAAATGAATTATAAATTCAGAGAAGCAAATAATTAAATGTTAAAAATGTAAGCTATATGAGTGTTTAATTGAATTTCTTTCTATTAAAAAGAAAAGAAAAAAGAATTAATTTTACCTTTTGGCTATTTATGTAATTTCGTTATCGAAAAGAAAAATAAAAGTTTCATAAGAACTTTAGAGGGTTGTTAATAGCAGCAGATGAGTTGAACAGAAACCAACCTGATGGGACAGACCTTAAATGGCCTAAATTATAAGACGGGCCATATGAGAAAGGGTCCAGAATGAGATTGAAACTGGATAAGTTGAAGAATTATTTTATTGCTCCAGGGACAGCGACTGGTTAACATTATTATGCGTACAGAATTGCTATTTGAATTCCACAGCGAAGAAAAAGGCCTCTCTCACAGCGCAAAAGCGTTCCAGTTCCTCGATTGAAAGTGGGTTTTCTTTCAAAAATAACGTGGTGACGGGAAGCGGGCTTGTTTATCTTGGTAGAGCTTGGGGTGATTACTCGAGAGTTGTGTTCTCCTTCACATTCATGGATAAAATTGTTCTTCCTCAAGGCTGGAGTGATTGGGGCGGCCAAAAACGTGATACGTAAGTTGTACCAAATTAATTTCTACAGATATCAACTGAGACAATTAAACTGAATGCCGACTGTATATAAATTTAATTAAAAATATTCATATTTTGGTGCATTAGAGTGTTTTATGGAGAGTACAAGTGCAGTGGACCAGGAGCCAACTTGACTGGAAGAGTGCCGTGGGCTCGAATTCTCACAGATGAAGAGGCTAAGCCGTTTATAGGGACTTACTACGTCGATGGGGATACTTGGCTAATTAGCCCTTGAGAAATTGAATTTGTAATCCAAGGTCGTCGTTGAAATTGTTTACATTGATTATATTATCATGCGCCAAGTCTTTTTACTTATTATGTAATGATTTAACTTGTCATAAATCCTGAAGATCAAATGAGATGCGATGAGCGTTTCTGCATCAAAGACTGGATCGATGTAGCTGGACATGGATATTACTGTAATAACTCATAATTTCATATTTGAATTAATGAAATGGTGAAATTAAGAAGTACATTCTTCTTAAACATAATATAATCTATATATACATGTGAACAAAGTAAGTACACATAAAATCAGCAAATATTCGTATGCAGCTTCAAATTTTATGAGATATAATCAAAGGTTCGATCCTATTAACATAAATACATCAAAGCATTTGACAGACTAGTACAACATGTATATGTAGATGAGTTAATTATAGAAATTAAATTTGGATGGATGTGACAGCAGCATGGCTTCTAATTAAGGCCATGCGTAACTTTCTGCAGTTCTCCACATCTGGACATCGTCGTCGACTCCTAAGAAGGCACTACAAAAGGGAAGAGCTTTCCAGTCTTCTCCACCATCACTATTGGCGGCAGCCTTTGTGTCCCGGGCTCCCTCGCCCTCAGTCGTTACCAAAAGATTGCAGCGCCGGCGTCCCATTATTAGCGCTTCAAATAGCAACAGCAAAGAAGCCATTTGTTCTACAAATTAAATGAAGAACACAGCACACGGCATCAACCTGTGTTTTTGTCTGTTGTTTCGTATGTTTAATTAATTGTATGGGCAGTCAAGCTTTATTGCCATGCAATTAATTAAGAAACAAAAGTAGCTGCTTCTTCATGCAACAAAGATTTTTTATTTTTCTCTTGAGAAATAATACTATTTACATATAAAGTGAGACGTGAACTTCTCTCATGCATTCCTTATCTTGTAAGTTAATATAAGTTGGCGATCCAAATCCAATTACCCTTTCATACGAGTCAATGATCGTTGTACAACCTTATATTATTTATATCTGTCGAAGGAAGAGAGAGATTTTTTCTTTTGAAATTAAAGAAAGATATGGATGGATCTGTATAATGTACACTTACTTTAACGTTTAGTTTTTATTAATACTATTACCTTCAAAAGTGGAGGCCAGCCCACTATTTAGAAAAATAATTTATCGAGGGTTATATTATATAATAGTAAAATTTTAAATTAAAACTTTGAATGTATAAAATATTTGTTAATAGATTTATAATTGGTCTCGACATATTTTTAAGAATATAAAAATATTTATGGTAATGATTTATCATTATTTTTAATTATAGTGTACCCTTTTATAATTCTAAAAGGTAAAGTTTAAATTTTGTGAGTTTATAAATTAAAAGGGTCAATTTTAATAGATTTAATCTTAAATAATTTTTCTTTTATTCTTATAATTTTTTTTAGTCAGGGGGGCTACAGCCCCCACACATTGCATTCACCCTTGGAGGCCGCCCTAGGATTTGAACTCGACTAGTCATTTAAATGAAGCTGCTTAAAAATTATGTGATTAAATTTTGAGGGTAAATGTATTTTAAAGTTTAAGGCGGCGTTTATTTTTTATATTAAATTTAAAAAAATCTAAATTAGTTTGAATGTCTAAATTTAAATGATTTTTTTGTCTGAATAGCCAAAAATAAATATTTTTAGTAGATTTTAGGTGTGTAAGTGAAAGCCACAAAATTAAACTAAGAACAATATATTTATTTTTACCAAAGAAGCAGGATGCCTCACTTTTTCAAGGTGTATGGACTGTTTTGGTTTTTATGGAGTGAAGGAAAAGTGAGAGGGTGGTGGATATGTTGAGAAGTTTGATTCTAAATGCGGAAAGCTTTTAAAAGTCGTCTTAAACCTGCAAAACAATGAGAAAGAGGTAAGAGATGGAGCTGGGGTGGCCGACGACCACAATCTGACGCTTAAGTTAGAGTTGGGTTTTCTCATGTTAAAGAGCTTCCAAGCTCTCAATAACAGAGGCTTGAGGTGGAAGAAGCCCCAACTCTTGTGGTGTGTGTGTTGGCTCTTATGACAAAAATAAAACCTGAGTATTTATACGGTGTACCTCGGCTGTCGTGCCACCTGACGTTATTTTACTAGCGTTCCTTGCTGTCATGTCATAAATATTCTTGTTCTTTATATGTGGCTTGGACATTTCAAAAAATAAGCATGAAGAGCAAGTTTAAGGTGTATGTACGTGTCAGGCGTAGTGGGGTGGTCCCGTATACCTCTACTAAAGCTACTGAGAATTTGCCGGTGTGACAGGGGAAAACTAGAGGTCCCAATGTCATAGCATCAACTTTTTTGGCTTATTTACTGGCGTGATAGGTTGTTATTCCCTCTTTTATAGCACGAAATTTTCTCATTGATTCCTTATTTTTTACTAAAGACTCAACCAACCATTTTTTGGGATTATGTCTCTTTCATCCATTAACATTTTTTAAAAATATTTTTTTAGATTTTTTTACCATTTCTCGGCGTACCCCGAGTATCCCACATAACATCTAAAGTACTCGGTGTAGGCCAACATTCTTGTGATGACTTTAGCTACAAAACTCCATATCGACACATGGCATTTTTCTTTACTCTTCTACTTTTCCCGCAAATAATAAATATTAAAGTTGTTTTTTACCTTAAAAAATCTAAAAATTAGTATTTTTTAACATTTGTGCCCTTACAAATTGTAAATGTTAAACAAATAATAAACATGTTAAAGAGTAAAATAAGATCATAGAGTATTATAACATATATAATGTTCAATTGAATACAACCCTTTAATGTTCTAAATTAATATATGTTAAATCAGTTTTATTATAGTTTATTGTGTTTTAATATGAAAAATATTTAAAAATTACAAAGATAAATAATGTTAATTTAAAAAAACAAAATAATAATAATAATAATAATCTACCACTATATTATCACACGTTATAAATACGAGTAATAACACTAATTATTAAATTTCAACCACGGGTTGATAAATCCATGAATTTTATTATAAATGTTTTATACATTACGTCAAGCAGGATATTTTTAGAATCAGTAGGAGGCATCATGGTGTGACGTGTGGGGTTCGGCTTGTGGGTATCATTTTCATGTGAAAGACTGCAAATATTCTTCATTGAATGGTGTATCGTCGGGATAATGAATTGTTCAAAAAGACAATTAGGACTCCTCATCAAACAATCCAATTAAGGGAAATCCACCTAAATAAATAAGTATCTTAATATAGCATAGAACTTGTTTTCGAGTCATTATCATTTGTCACCTAGATAGGTAATTTAGAACATGCGTTTTTACAAGCCAGCTACTATATGGTTGATCGAGCTACCACGACTTTGAATATTATTCATCATTGTTGGTGAGGGATCAAAATTAGGCACATCGTGACTATTCATGATGAAAAATTGATCATAATTGATACATTTGTATTTGCATAACTGCTATCGTTATACATTGCCTTCAAGTGATCTTGAAAGATGTGATCAATTGAGGATATCTAAATCTGTATGCATTTCTGAATATTTGGATAATTGTTATACGCCCTCTTGGTTTTCCATTAGGAATGCTTTTGTCCAAAGACATAAATGTGTGTATGTATATATTTTACTTTTTAAAAAAAGTAGAAATTGCTAATAGGCATAGTTTTTAAATGGAGTCGTCTGATTCATGCACCTGAATTTGTAAACATAATTGGGTCAACTGATTGTGACACAAAACCAATTTGAAGATAAACCGTAAGATCTGTGACATTTGGTAACATGCAAGTTTCCTAGGTCTACCTAATTAAACCTGAAAAAGTCTTAGCTAGTACCATTATAGCAACATAACGGTTGAACTCAATAATTTATGAATATTAAGTTTCACAAAGGCCACCAAGGATAAAACAGTAAAATGATGAATTAAAATGACATTTGACTAAAATTTTTAGGGGTTTAGATAAGTTTTAAAATATAAGAGCTTCTAAATATGTATTTTATTTTATTTTTCCAAACAACAGAGGAGTTGTTTGACTTACTCTTTCTCTCTTCCTATATACAACCCTTTTGTGTGGTTGTCCCGTCGGCTACACCTAAAAATGTCAATACCCTTTGCACAGTGCTGTGTGCTTTTTATGTAGAGTACAAATTTAGTGGTGGATACAAAATCATACAGCAATTTGGATCACATTGTCAACTGATTAGAATAATTAATGTTGATACATGTACCCTCCCATTTTTTACTTGAGGTCGATACAACAGATGGAGCTCTTACCTGTACACACAATAAACATAAGACGCATTGAAATGGAGCTGAAAAATGGGTATTTGTCAATCCCACCCCATACTTAAGATTTTATATATTAAAATCTAAAAAACTTTTATAAACATTAATTTAAAATGGAGCTGAAAAAGGAGTATGACCATCATCAGTTCATAGGGCCAGAAAGATTTTATACATTAAAATCTAAAAAACTTTTATAAACATCTTCCTTACATCAATCATACATAACAAGTGAAGACAATTACATAGAAATACCAGGATACGTTTTTTTTTTTTCCGACCAAAAAAACAAAAAAAAAAAAAGGACAGCTAATTGAGTTACAATATAATTACCACCCCTTGACTTGCCCGTGCACATAATAATTAATACAGCTATGTGTAGGTCGTCACAACCCCGTTTTGTCGCCGGGCCGAATCTTGAAGAGGTCAAGACGGCTCTCCCCTAATCGCAGAGAGTACACAGCTTTCTTATATTCGCCCCAGGTGAACGGCATATATAGACTTGGCCTCTGAAGCGACACCGTTTCGGGCAAAGAAGTGATCCACGCATCAAGTGGTGGTGCCCCAAAGTACACCATCGACAGTCTTGAATTCAGTGAGTTCGTAATTGCCCTATGCCTCACGCTTCTAAATCTCCCGTTCGTCAAAGCCTTTAATTCCCCAGCATCAGAAACGTTATAATTGTAAATTTATAATTGAAATGTATGCATTAATTTTTATTCGGGTATATAAAAAAATACAATAAATGATGGTTATGAATTATGATAGTTGCTGACCTGTAAGGCATCGCCAACAAGGACGTAAAAGCCGGTGGGGTCCGGGGGAACTGGAATCCAAAGTCCATCAGTCAAACGGATTTGGAAGCCACCTACATTGTTAGATCTTAACAGGGTCAAGATCTGAGGGTCAGAGTGGTCGCCAAATCCTACGCGACTGTTGTGTGGGTCCCAATCCTTGACAGGTGGATAATGATTCAGCCGGAGTATTGAATCACTGTGAACGTCTCTGATGAGTCTGCTGAATACGAACCTGTCTCGGACCCCCAATCCCTCAGCCGCAAGATCAAGAATCGCACACGTTAAGCCTCGAACCGCGTGTACGTAATCATTCGCAGCGCGACTGCACAAAAAATAATAATAGAAAGCCATATTAGTACTGTATTCTATCTTCAGATATCCACTGCTTGTAATGTTTCGCTATAAATGGAAAAAAGAAAGGTGACCTTTACTGCATCCCAGATCCTATTATAGACGCATAAAAGGCATCCACTTTTGATGGCTTTGAATTTATTCGTGATTTGAAGTAGAGTTCATGATTTCTTTATGACTATATCACCATGATCATAAAAAATACAGCTTGTTACGTTAGCAGGTGTCATACACATACTCTATTTCAAGCAAGCAATGATGTTTAAGTTACTGTCTGGGGTCAGAGTGCCAGAGGCAAAGTAGAGGATATCTGCTCTACAGGGTGCTCCAATTCACATTTTACAACCATATGCAGCTCAATTACAATACTATGCTCATGCAGTTCAGGAATTCAGAGATCGTGATCATTATTTGGTAGCTGTAGCCTGTAATTTAAACATGGTCAAAAAAATATTATAATGCAGATTTTGAGCAAGCAGCATGTACCGAATGACAATAATGCACGAGAACAAAGTGAGTGAGAGAGATATATTGAACTAAATTTGATTGACTGATCATGCTGATTTTTGTTGAGTCGAAAATTAAATCCTCTCATTAAGAAGCATCCTATGTAGCAAATAAATTGTTTGACATTATCTAAAAGGAAAGCTCTTTATTTTAATTTAAAGATTTAAACTCAGTTGAAACCAGGGGCGTTCTATAGATATATACTAATCTAACTCTTGATTGGAATTGCACGTGTTGCGCTTCACTCAATTCATAACCAACCAAGCATCTTTTTTTAGCTTCAAATTTCAAAATGTTGTTCAATAAAATAAGTAAATTAAATAAAAGATAATTAGCCTCCTGGTCCCTTTGACGATCAGATTGAACCAAATGGAGCCCATGAAAGAGTGGCGTCCAACCAATTTTAAGGGCCAGAATTTTTTACCAAAGAGGACAATCAACAAATCATTCTTCTTCTTTTTTTCTTTTTTTGTAATACCATGAACCCAAATCCACGAAATCAGAACAATGACAGCAATAATAAAAAATTATAAAGTAAACCATTGAATTTAGTAAAATATAAAAGCAACTTGATTTTGAACTATATGTGATTTACGTTTATATAATTCTTTTTTTTTTTTTTATAAAAGAAGTCATCCACCATTCCACCTTGACCTTCTCATCGGCAAAGTTATATTCCCTCGTACACTGGCTGGCCCCAAAGTGCCAAGAATATGAAGTTGTTGCAAGTGCTGTGTAATGAGCATTAAATATTTATAGACACTAGACAACGATCAAATTAAAACACGCGACAAACTGAGCAAAAACCGCGGCAGCCTGTATCTCAGTTACGAAACAACATATCTCGTTGATTAGACTTGCTAATCTAATTTATCCATATGAATATTTCCCAGATATATATCTGTGCAATGCAAGAAAAATTAATGACGATATCAATCTAAAAAAAAAAAAGAAAGAGAAGAAGAAAAGAAATTGTATGAGCATGACCAAGAGGACATGAAAGAAAAAAGTACCTGAATTTTAAAGGATCATTTGAGATGGTTTTGGATCTTTCAGCAATGGAGTTAGGATTTGCATGAAGAAGAAGATACTCGAGTTCACCAGAATCACCATTGAAGCCGATGTTTCTGCTACCATAGCCCAAAGGACAGGCAGGGCCAGCTCTTTGTTTCTCCCTGACTGGTTTATCAAAAAAATCAACCCCTTCGTCTTCCAATCTCGATATTATCTCCCCAGGCACCCCGTGGTTTGTCACCTTAAAGAATCCGTACTCCTCGCATGCACTCACAATCTGCTTTATTAGCAACTCCTTATTTTCCAATGAAAGATCAATCGTAGGAACACCAACCGCCCTCGTTTTCCTGGTTCGTATTGCGGATGCAGAAGCCACAACCATTTTGATTTTTGATTTTGATGTTTCAATTTTTTAGCAAGAAGCTGTGATTTCGGTTGGCTGCTTGGGGTTGTGTGTGTGTGTGTGTACGTATATATACTCACACGCACGCAAGTATGATGGGGAAGATATTATTTTTTTAAAATTTTGTTCTAGGTCGGTTTTAATGGTTATTAAATTAAAATTAAAAGCATCGTGAATTTAGGAGACGTGGACTTTTAATATTATGGTACATATTATTAGTATATATGTGACGAAGAAGGAGAGACAAAATGCTTAAAATTTGACGTCTGTTTTTAATTAGACTCCGTGACCAACGCTTCTAAAAAGTGTGTGGGTATTAGTCAATTCCATTTCGTCTAACGCGTAATTTTGACCTTTTTATTTTTTTACCATAATATTCTAATCAGTACATAATTTGTACTTTACGCATAATGTTTGACCCTACTGTTTAGTTTTCATTTTTCACCGCCTCAGGCTCCTCTCTTGTGAACTCTTTGCCCTTTCTAGGAAATGGAGTCCCCGTATTTTTTTTTTCCCCCTTAGCTTCGTACATTATTGCATGTCGCTGCCTAGTGGATAACTCGTTTCATACCGTCGTTGATTGCTATTTTGGATAATGACACACTTATTATTATCATCATTATAATATTAATCACGAGATTATTTGCTTGCTGATTAGCATTTAATTGGATACTAAAACTATGCGGGAAAGAGAAAGATACTGTATGTACATGTGAAAAAGGCAAAAACTGGCCATACATGTTGCTTGCAAGTGTACTGTCGATGTCGGGCGTGACATTTACCAGCGGTGGCAATCGATTTAGAGGCTGGTCTTATCTCTATTGCTGTTAATTATTTAGACCACTCAATTAACTAGCTACTGTTTATATACATCGTACTCAGGAACTGTGAGCAAATAGCGGAGACAAGTTACACAGACGTAGTCAATGAACTGGCTAGCTAGCTAGCTAAGAGCTAGATTCCTTGTGCGGACGACTTGTTTGGTAATCAGAAATATAAAAAATTTAGTATTAGGATTAATTTAAGAATTGTTTTGTTATGGTTGTTGTTGGAACGCGGTTTATAAATTTTTTTTTTATTTGAAAACAGTGTTGTCATTAAATTAAAGAGAGTTTGTTTTATAGGTTCTTGATTAATTCACTAATCAAGGACAGCGGGGGGTCAGTGTAGGTGAACTGTTAAACCAACCATTGAAATGAGAGAATTTTCAGACTTGTAATTTGTTTTCAGATATGGCAATCAATAACTACCAGCAGAAATTATGGGGCTGTAGAGGCACGAAATACATATATCACTGGCTGGCTAGCTTCCTTCCTTGCTTGCTTTGCGGATTCATTGTTTTTGTATGCGTGCATGCCGTGGAAATATATTGCACGAAAAAACGAGTGGAATGATTCAAATATGCATTATCTTGTGTGCATAATTCAGCATTGAAAATTTCTCCTTTCTCTTTCTTCCCGCCTCAGCTACAGTTTTTTTGGTTCAGGATTCGATAATAATCATGATTTATGAAACATACGTAGAGCTATAGATCCTACGGATCACATAATCAATGAAACACGAGCTAGTTGGAATCGCAGTGCAGTAATTAATGAGTGCTGAGCGGTGATGACTGGCGACTTCAGGTTTTGTTTAGTATTGGGGTGGTACTTTTAAATTCATAATAATTGTGGAAAAATTATAGTTATAAAATAAAAATTAATAATATTTGTGATAAATTTATGTTTTAAATACTAATTTCAGTAAAAATAATAAAAATTATATATTTTTTTTAAACATACAAGTATGAGATGATATCAATTCAACTTTTAAACCAGGTATTTATTAAACACTTTAGACCTTATTTGGTATTAGGATAAGGTAGATTAAAAACCACAATTTCTGTATAAAAAAGTTGAAGCCATGGAAAAATTAAAAAAAAAATATTATAATTTTTCCATCACCTAAGTAGGAGATAAAACAACTCAAAAGTGTTTATCAAACACTTAAAAGAATTATAATTATCTAACCACAATGCTAAACAAGGGCTCGGTACTCTTATCTTAAAGTTTCAATTATCCAAGCATAATAACAAATACCGCCTTGATCAATTGATTGAAGTACTGGTGCTTTGTATGATTGTTTTTTTTTCCCCCAAGTTAAAAGCTACTTAAAAGGCTATATCCTCGTTTAGGAAAATTTCAATCGGATGATTTCTCTTCCGCAAATTACCTGTCACGGGGGAAAAAAAATCAATGTTTCATTATCAGAAAGTACAGTTGGTCACCCAATTTAAGATAGCATGTAAGAACCAATTAATTTTAACCTCTTATTTTTATCCTGGAATAATAATATTATGTGATTCTTATTGGAAAAAAAAAGAAAGAAAATAAATAGAGAGGTGGGGAAATTCAAATAAAATTTTGTCTCTTTATTTCTTTAGATTTAAATTTGACGGTCGGTTCAAAGATAAAAAATCATACAACTTAAATAAAAAAAAAGTAGATGATTAGATAGATATAAACAAAGACGCTGCAATTACAATCAATTAAATTAACCCCGCGATTGAAGGGCTGGCCTTCGCCTAAACAGGACCCTTAATTCAATGGCAAAGGCCGGCCGGAACGAGGCATCAGACGCTTATGGATTCTTATTGAAAGGATTTCCTTTCAAATAATTAAAATTGGTTATTACAAAAGCAGGTGGAGGTGGGTTCTCTATTCTTCCTCGATTGCCACATGGCGTCCTCTCAACGCCCCAAGCCCTGCCCCGGCCGTTGATGCATACAGGTTTTGCCGACATACTTTTATATATTTAATACCAGTACAAACTTATCGTGTCGCGTTTCAGTGACTTGTTAATTCTTTGTTGCAGGCAATTATTGTACGTGGCTGCATATTATTAATATTGGTTGGTTTTTCGATTTTGTAACAGACGCACAAACGCACATTTTAAATTTGGCATACAAATAAACGGAGTAAGTAAAATTACTTTAATTGTATAAACCTTTTGGATTAAAAGATCGAAATGGGATGATGGTGTTTACGTCATAAATTAAGGATGGAAAGCGGAATTAAATTAGTGAGACCCACCTCAACTAGTCTCACGTTCCGGGAAATACTAATTTTGCCCCACAGCAACATTCATAAACTTAACTTTATTCTCAGTTAAAAAACAAATAAGTAAATAAATTAGCATGATTGTCACGTGTCAGTCGTCACGCATCATCGTCGCAGATGATCTTATCAAATGCAGTAGAGCCTGATCGTCAGCCTTATGCCACTAATTGTTGTTGGTCGTATGCAGTACATGTCAGTCGTTGTTGCCACTCTCCGAACTTCGTTGCTGCTTGTCAATTGTCCAACGCCATTACTGCTCGCCGATTAGTTTAAAATAATGTTATTTTTATTATTGTTATTGTTGTTGTTACTATTATTATTGACAATAATTATCAATACCAATAAAAAATAACAACAACAACAACTAATTAACGGTATTTTAATAAGTTAAAATCATTCATTCCGATTCTCATTTAGTAAACACATTGGTTTAACCCACATGTTGTGTGTGTGTGTGCGCTTTTTTTTTTGTCATTTTGAATTGAAGAATTTTCATTTCTCGTTCAATGCACTATACGTATGTTAATTGTATATAATATATAAGTCATGTCCAATAAATGCAATTTTCTAATTAGCATATGTTATGAATCCAATTAGGGATGGTAAAATATCAAGTCGGGCTCGGGCTTGGCCAAACCCGACCCGATCCAATCAATACAAAATTAAAGTCCGACCCTAAAAAAGTCCGATCTATTTTAGTTAGGGTCGGGTCGGGCCCGATCCGAATTGGGCCAAGGTAGGGTCAGGCTTTCAATTCTTAATATAATTTTTTCAATTTTAATTTTCAAAATCCATAATGAAAAATACATAATAAAATTAAATTAAAAACACACAATGTAATTTTTCAACAATTCTAACCAAATCAATTTCACAACCCAATATAAAAAAAAATTTTATACAATAATAAAAATAAAAACTCATAATTTAATTCTACAACCAATTTTTTTTTTAAAATCGGGTCGGGCTGGCTTTAAGCCCTACCCTGATCCTAAATTCATTCGGGCTTTAAAATTGAAGCCCGACCCTAACCCGAAACTCGAAAATTCGGGCCAAAGCCCTAATAATTAGGGTCGGGCTAATCGAGCTAAAATTCGGACCGAGCTAAATTGCCATCCATAAATCCAATGATTGGATATGGACCCCCCTTGATAAGAAGGAAAACTAATTACTAAATTAGAGAGATTGTCACTTTTCCTCCTACAGTAATTAACATATACTATTTTTTCTTTTACTGATTTTATAATGGCCAAAAACTCTCATGATAGCATAAGTTTACAATATTACTCTTATTTTCAACTAATCTTTTATTTATATTTATTATAAATTAAATAAATCACATGAATAGAAACTAAATAAAAAATTAAGCATTAAAAATAAGAAAATATATTTTGATATGAGAAAAAAATTAATAAATTTTTTTCTTGTACTTATTTATTTTGTGAATTTTGTTATAATAAAAATATAAGAAAATAAAAAATTACTATAAGAAAACTTGAATGACAAATAAAAATTTATTATAAGATAAATAATAAAATATTTTGCTATACTTTTTACATTTACTTTTAAAATATTACAAAATATTTATTATAAGAAAATATTCACAAATTAAATAATTACAAGAAAAAAAATTGTTATTAATTTTTTACTCACATCAAAACATATATTTCTTATTTTTAATACTTAATTTTTTATTTAGTTTCTATTCATATAATTTATAATAAATGTAAATAAAAGAGTAGTTGAAAATAAAGATAATATTATAAATTTATGCTGTTGGAGGTTTTTTAGCCATTATAAAAATAATAGAGAGGTAAATGATATATATTGATTATTATATGGGAGAAAGTGGCAATTCTCCTGCTAAATTAATTAGGCAAAATATATCGAAAGGTTGACGAAACTCTATTTATTATTTATATAGTACAATGTTTTATATGCGCAGCGTAGAACATAAATATAATCAAGGGTAATGTGGATTCTAGCTAATAAATTATTGGGAGGTTGCACTCATTATTGGCATAAAGAAACTTTATAACAAAGATTTATCCTCAGAGAAATTAATGATAACAAGTATGAGCAAAGTTATTAGTAATTAAAATTATCACAAAAGTTTTCAATATTAACCACTCCACTCCACGTGCAAATGCAAAATTAATTATTATAAAAAAAATGCAAAATTAATTTGTTGGCGGACCCACACAGCCTACCATTAACTGTCAAGACTCAAGTAGTAGTGGGTGAGTTTGAACGTTTGATAGACATAATAGGTAGCCAACCAGATAATGATTAATCATTATTATATTATTATGAGGATAAAGTAAATAAATAAATTAAAAAAAACAAGTGGAGAAATTTTGTTTCCGAACACAAAATAAATAAATATGAAGATCTTGTGAGAAACGAAAATATAGAGTAATAAGAGATATTTTTTTTTAATCTCATCAAATTTCATTACAAGTGATGTGTCAATTATTGGGTGGTTGAAGTAAATTAATACTATTATCTCATTAATTGATTAATAAATGTCGTACGACTACTCTTGGAAATGTATGTATAGATAAAGCTGAAAGAGCTCATTGTTTGTTGACAGAAAATTAATCAAGCAAATCCTCTTCATTTGCAGGCAATTGGAAAGAAAGAAACTTTGGGCAGTTGACAATTGTTTTCAAGTTGTCAAGATTCTAGCTGTAGGTTAGATGATTTATTTTTTATTTTTTTTCTTTGGGCAGTGATAATGATACCAATGTGACGATAATAACAGTTGGAGGAAACTGATAATGACAAATAAATGCCAGGATAATGCAACTGTGGCTTTGCTTGTGTTGCCGCTGGGTTTGTGCACACCAGAGGGAATATATTAAAGTGTTCCATTTTTTTTTTTAAAAGGCAGCATAATTGCATTTGAGGTAAGCAATGATCTAAACTTAAATTGAATGATCCATTTAAATCAGAAAAAAAGGTTACTGTATGATGTGTGTGGAATTTTCCTGTTTTGAAGGATAATTTGACTAATTACTGTACAATCTCAGATCACTTATTTAATAATATATGACTGGAACTAGCGATAACAAAGGCCTTAAACTTTGACCTGGCCATCTGGGTTTTGCCTAGTTTGTATAATTTGATTTAATTATATATTTCAATACCAATATTAATTGCAGCTCCTTTAGAACAAAAACTATCAGACAACAGCAACAATTATTTGCTGAAATATAAATGAAATGTATAATGGCACAATAATAATAGCAGAATAACACCTACAGCAACAAAGGTGCATCTTTGTGTTAAAAAAAAAACGACATATAACACCCCAACAAATGCATGAAAACATCGATCGTCTTGTATTTTTATTACTAAATGGGATAATACAGGCCACGAATAATCAACAGCAAACCATCAAATTATGGAGTCAAATCGGACATAATTAACACATGTAGCTATATTATAAAATAAACTAAACCCAGCATTATGTACATAAAATAATAAGACTTACCAATCCCTTCATCATGTGTCTTGGACCCTTGCCGTTGTGCCCTTGTTACCAAAATTTTCGACGACCCTCAAGTCGGCAAAACAAAACTCTTGACTCGTTAAAAAATTATCATTATCGCACTCCATTTAGTAGTCAAAAGGTGGCCCTTTTTTGCCGTCAACCAAATTAAGAATTTGACACGGACTGAGATTTTATCGGGACATTTTGTTTGGAACTTCTTGCCAGAAAAAGGACAGGGAAAGTTGAAGAACAGAATTTATGTCGCGTAAGATTCTGCGGACAATTGGACTGCTTGCATAACAGGGAGCTAACGACTTTTGTAATCGACCAAATGGATTGATAAGCAGGGGAGGGAATTATCAGACTCCATTAAAGTTGCTAACAAAACAAGCAGTAGATTAATCGATACACATTGACAAATGGGAAAGGGACAGAGAGAAAGAAGTCGCCATTCGCAAACGCCCCAAACCGTCACTGTCTTGCAAGTGGGCTCCAATCTCTCAATGAAATGGGCTTCGCTAGATATGTTTACCTTAGGGCCACTTTGGGTCTGATTTCTGGGAGTTTGGTAGAGCCCGCTCGGCTGCCCAGCAACTGTTTTGCATGTGACTATTGGCACCCCTCTCTGAAGCTCTCTTGCAACCCCTCTTCTTTAACCACCCTATTAAAATAAAGTAAAAATAACATAATTTCGCACAAAACCTGACAAATGTAATCCTTAATCAAGCCTACTCCCAAATTATCATCATTACAATTCAACATAATAAAAAATATTTTGTTTACAAATAATAATGAAGAATAATATTATTTCTAAACCCATAGAGATTGATACCAAAAATACTCCCGGCTTGCTCCTCAACTCTGTTATTGCGTTTTCTTCTTTTTCTCAACCGTTTTGGAGCCCGATTCCACAATTGGTAATTATATATTTTATATTTTTCACATCAATAGCACTTTTCAACAATGTTTATTATTTTTCAAACTTACTTTGTCAATGATTAAAGTATTTGTATTTAGCATTGTTTTACATTAACATGCAGCTGAGCTGAGTAATACGGAGAAGAACGAAATATGATAAAACACACTACCACCTTTATTTGCATATTATGGTAATTTCATTTTTTTTTGTTTAAAAAGGAAAGATTATTTTATATATCAATTTTTTTTTCAAAGCCATATGTGTATATATATATATAAACTTTTGAAAGAAGGGAATTATAGGTATCCGTCAAAAAAGATTTTTTTACTTTATATTTTTTCAAGAAAAAGGAGAACAAACAAAAGTGATTCAAATGAACTAAAAAAAAATAAAGAATGAATTTCTCTTATACTATAAAAGAGACATGCCATAAAAATATTCTTATTTATAAAATTTTTATTGAAAATAAAAAAATTAAAAACTAGAAACATTTCAATTATTAAAAAAAAGAGAGAAATGTTATATTACGTAACTTTTTTTTTATATATATAAAATAATTGTCGAATGGAAATGGTAGTTATAAGAATAGCATACAGTGGATTTTTTTAAGGGGAAAATAAAAAATTACAATATTGAAAAAGAGAACAGCCCGAACCCAAAATCTCGTCTTGCTGAAATTACCGCTCACACGAAACTCAAATTTCCCAAATACAAACCCTAACTGAAACCCTAAACTGAACGAATACGATCAATTTTTGAACCCAAAGCAATCCATGAAAGATAAAGTATAACGAAACCCAAAAATTTGGGGAAATTGTACATGGACGCCAAAGACATCCTGGGAATTCCGAAGACTCAGTTGCCAACAACACAAGAAAAGAAATCGCGGCCACAGAAAGAACCCCAAAGAAAACCCGATGGCATTTCTCGCGAGGTAATTTATACTCTTCTCGTATAATCAATTATACGCAACGTACAGCCACGTGGTCGCTGATGTTGCTACTCTCCTAAATTTGGTGTTGATTGTAGGTTTATGCGCTTACTGGTGGTTTGGCACCGCTTATGCCATCAATTGACGTATCTCAGTTGAAGAAACGACCGCCTTCCGATGAGAAGGTTTATTTTCTTAGTATCAACTTTTTGCATTTTCGAATGGTCAATGATGTCTTGAATTGCTGCAATTTGTATAATCTAAAAGAATCGATCCCATGCATTCAGATTACTTGGCAGTGGCTTCCTTTCACGAATTCTGCACGAAAAGATAACTTGCAGCTCTACCATTGGGTAGGTTTCGGTAATTTTTGGAAGTGCTTTCATGAACTGGGTAAGCGGTCATTTTTAATGTGGGGTTTTGTTTATAGCATTTTTTTTTTTTTGGTGTTTCGCATGCTTTTCAGGTCAGAGTTGTGAATGGTGTCCCACCTACGGGTGACTACTCTTTTGCCAAGTATAACAAGGTATTGCAATTTTCTCTCTTATTTGCTTTGTTTCTTTAAATTTATTTCTATAGCTGAATCTATTTATTTGTTTGGTATGTATGCAGTCCGTTGATGTTGTCAAATACACTGATGAGGAGTATGAGAAGTATTTAACTGATCCTGTAGGTATCAACTCAATATTGAATCTTGTTTATTATCAAAATCTATGACAACCAATGCCTATAAGTTTGAAGAGGAAATGTCTATTGCTTTTCATTTTTTGATATCATGCCAATAATATTTGGTTAATTATTTTTTTTTCCATGTCTTTTTAGATGTGGACCAAAGAGGAGACAGATCAATTGTTTGAGTTGTGTGAAAGGTTTGATCTCCGCTTCATTGTTATAGCTGACAGGTTTCCATCATCTCGGACTGTGGAGGAATTGAAGGATCGTTACTATGGTGGTAATTTATCTTTTTGTTTACTGTCATTGGTTGCTTGCTGTTTATATGGCTTTACCCCTTTTTAGTTTTTTTATTTTATATCAAACTATAGTTTGATTGAATGCCAAATTTGTTCAGTGTATTGTAGACATTGTATGAGCTCATCTTCAGGGACTTTTCTGATTACTATTGATGATTATAATACCTTTTATTGTGCAGTATCCCGAGCTATTCTGATCGCTAGGGCTCCATCTCCTGCCGATGTTTCAGGCCATCCTCTTGTTAAGGTGAATGTTACACTGTTATAATTTTGAGGTATTAAAATAAAGAAGAAAATAAATTTTTTTCTAGCTTGCAAATTATGTTTAGTGGGTTATTACTGATAATTTGTTTTCAAAGTTTGCTATATAGTGTCATTATTAATTTGTACTTTTTCACATTTCCCAATGTAGGATCCCTACAATGTTTCACAGGAGGTAGAACGGAAGCGTGCACTGTCTATGGTACTCTCTCAGACAAAACATCAAGAGCGTAAAGATGCTGAGGTTTTTATTTTACTTGACAGTCTCTTTAGTAACTCAGTAACATTACTGTTTCTGGCAAAGATGTGAATTCAGACTGGTCAATAAGTTATCTGCAATTTATTTTCTCAGGTTTTGGCTGAAGCAAAAAGGATAACTGACTCACGGGTAGGTGTTGGAAATGAATTGTTGTTATGCTTCTTTCCTGAAATGATTCACGTTTGCAGCTGAAAAGGCAGATTTGTATTATTTCAAGCAGAGATGAGAATCATATTCTTGGGGCGAAATTTTGACCAAAATATCTAAGAAAAGTCAAATAAATTATTTATAATTGGTGTTTTTCCATTTTATTTTTTTGGGTTTGTGATCATCATATTTTGATTGATTTCTAAACTGTTGTCATTCTGCCTATGGGAACATTTATGTTTAGTTTTTGTCTAAGGGTTGATCAATAGTTTTCTGCTTTTTCAGGCTGCTGAAGAGCCTAAGATGCCTGTTGCATCTCATGGGGGTTCAGAAAGTGCAGACAGGGCTGTTGTTCTGGGTGATACTGTATCACTTTCATCCAATATTCAGCTTCCCTCAGCAACAGTTGTACCTTCGACTTCAATAATTGCTGATAGTGCCTCTACTCTTGCTTCTCTGCGAATGGTATGCTGAACGATTGTTTCCTATTTATGTCCTGTCTCACCCGCTCCACACTGTAACACCACTGCCAACACCCATCCCCAACACCCCATCCCTTCTTTCCAGCAGTTAAAAATATGGTTAATGGAAGAACTAACTTTTAATTACTTGTTTTGTTTACCTTGTGGTTCTGTCATTTTCACATTGAAGGTTTGAATAGAGGTTATCACTAATTTCAGTGGCTGTTTGGAACCCTGTTTTTTTTTGTTTGTGAAGTTTTATCTCCACTATCCCAGGCCTTGAATGACTCATCTAATGATTGAACATATTTGCAGCTTCGGGTTTATTCGAGGACTTATGCACTTGAGCAGATGGTGCAAGCTGCGAGCTCATCTGCTGGACTTCGAACCATCAAGCGGGTTGAGCAAGCCTTACAAGAGCTTGGGGTTTGTTCCTGCTTCCTGAACTGTGAATGTCGTGCATACACTCATTTTTATTGTCACGTGATTTATCATTCAGTGATGTTATTTCTATAATTAGCAATGTAAGATAGTGTTATTCTACTACTTTCTAGTATTCTTCTCTGGAAAGTATGATATATGAAGAAGCTTTAGCCCTTAAGCTTCTTAAAATTTTTCTCCTACTATGTATGGGCAATGATAGTTTTATGTTGAGATAAATTTCAGATTCTCATAAAAATTCGAAGCACATGCCTTTTGCCTGTATGCTTGTTTCAGATGAGAGATGGATTTTTTCTTCTCTTTTTTTGTTTTAATGAGTTACATTGGACCCCACCGCACCCCCAAGTTAAACATATCCCCTTCTTCTTGAAACCTTGACCTCTTGGTTCCACTGCTAGAGTTCAACCAAGTGAGCCATCCCTTGGGAATATAGGCATTATTAGATGGCCATATTAAGCATGTGCTTCACTAGAATGTAGGCATTTTACTTAAGGGTGTAACTATCGTACTAAATTCTCATGAAGCAGATCTTGAACTTGATTGTAGATTTTTTTGTGACTTTGATTGTGAATATTGCTAGGTTCTCGTCAGGAAGTTCAAGATTTTATGATGAGCATTTCTAATTAAAATTGTGATAATTGGCCATTGGTAATATTCCTTATGGTTAGTGATTTCAAATTTGCTGAATATGCTTCAATCATGGACAGTATTTTGTGAATATTCTGCATTGTTGAGTATAAGCTCATGTTACATCTTTTACAGGTCAATTTGAAACCAAAAGTTCCAACCAAAGCTGTTTGTGCGGAGCATCTTGAATTAAGAAAGGAAATTTTGACTTTGCTAAATCTTCAAAAGCAGGTACAGCATATCTAAGATTAATTTTCTAGATTAAGTTTTTGAAGACAAACTGATCACAACATCTGTATATTCTAGTGGCGTTTGTTTTTTTATTTGAAGTTTGAATAGGTCTGAATGCATATATATGGACAACATGTTTGTTTTTCTTTTTTTAATATTTGATATAGTTTTTGGTTGTTTGATTTTTTAAAAGAAAACATCTGAAATATGATAAGGTCATAAATATTAATAATATTTATATTCATTTGTTAAATACATGACAAGTGATAAATAAATTGTTTGATTAGTTAAAAAATTTTAGAATGTGTACCTTAACAAAGTATTAAAAATAAAAAATATATTTAATACATATATTTTTCACATTAATATATGATATTTTTATGTTATTTTTAGTATATTATATGATATTTTTTTCATGTTAATTATGTAAGCCAACCAAGAGTTCTCTAATCATTTGAATTAAAATTAATGTATTAAATAAAATTCAAATTTCATTATAAGAATAGTAATTGTAAATACAAAGAGATAGACCTATGATAAAACACACTCACATAAAATCTTATTATGTATAAAATTCTCATCCACAATTAAGAAAAAAAAATAATGATAGTTAAATATGCACAAAACAAAGGAAAGGGATTAAAAAAATGGATAATTTATATAATAGAAAATAAATATATTTAACAGGGTTATTAATAAGATAGAATATTAAAGTTCCATTTAGATGTTTTGTCATTCAGATAAAAATCAAAATATTTAACTTTGTCCATTCAGACCTAAACATCTTATAATCAGATATAAGTTATTGAAAACAAACAAATTAAAAAATCTAAATGTTTGAAAATAATTAAAATTTGAACTTCAGAGAAAAAACGAACAACCCCGTTGTCTAGTTTCAATTTTATACTATCCTATTATCCTGGGAATGATGATTGATATTATATCTTTCATTTATAGTTGAGCTTATATTTCATTAAATACTTCTTTTTGTACATATAAGTTTATGTTTGCTCTAGTGTCTTCATCAGTGTCAAGCAATACAAATGTTTTTGTAGTTTCCTCCTGAGCCTGAAATCTTACACTACTGGGTGTTGGGAGACATTTGGTTGATGGTTACCATGTTGTGAGTCATGTCTAATACTTGAATGTAACTCGGGGGGTACTGTTTATGGTAATGCATCTCCCAAGTGCTGCTGTATTCAAATGACAGTCAGCATTATTGGCAACTAAATTGTGTTTCTTAATATGGTGATATTAACCAATTACTTTCTCCATTTTGGTTCTTTGGGTTACACATAACAGGCAAATGTGTACCAACTTTGAATAAAAGACGCTAATGCCAGTTCTTAAGAGCTTGTTAGGAAATAATGACATGACGATGTTTCCCTTTGTGTATTGATCTTGACATGTGTAAACTTGCTTCATTTAGTTGCAATATAAGGAGGCAGAAGGTTCATCTTATCGTGATGGTTCATACATAGATATGCCAGGCACCCCGAAGGTTGGTCTTCTTATTTTTGATTTTTTTTTTTTTACAATGTCTTGTTTTTGTTATTTAGGCTTTTGTAATATAAGCTTTGCTGTCCTAATATTCGAAATTCTGAGTGATTTTGTAACATTCACAGCGGTCGCAACGTGCTGGAGATCAGGATCGGACATTTGTTCCTGAATCCATAAATTTTGGAGGTAAAATACTCATTGATCTCAATGTTTGGCTCTTTTCCTCAATATATTCATTGTATGAGTCTATAAAATGTATAAGCTGTCTGTTATTGGTAAATTCAAAATTTCATTTGGATTTCAGGGGAAAGGGTTGGCAAGAGGGACCAGAAACGCAAGGTAATATTGTTGTTGTGTATGGTTAGGCTATCATGTATATACTTTATTTCTACTTCTTTCCTCAAACTTCTTGTGGAATTAATATCTTCTTCCTTTAATATGTGAATCTGAAGGGACCTGGAAGGTTATCAGAGGCTCCATCATCGCCTGCTCACAAAAGGCCAAGAAAGAAGGCCTCAGATTTATAATTTTTTGCAGGTGAATTGTTGTATAAAGTTCACTGTGCTTGAAGTTGGGAAGTATGATCTAAAGGGCACCTTAGTTTTGAGGTGCACCAGAACAATTATGCTCTCCAATCAGTGGAGACTCTATTAAAGGTCCCTAATGATGTTGTTGGAGGCATGTTGAAAAATCTGAAAAGGTGATCAACAACATGATACACAAGTGATTGGTTACTGTTATGATAGAAAGATAATTATGTAGTTGTATTTATTCGAATCGTATATTTTCGTCCTTTTTTCTTTTTTCGAATTAGTTAAATTTGATCTTACTTTGTATCTGAAAGGTGCACGCAGGCAATGATACTAGGAGAAAAAGAAAAAGATGAGGAGAGAAACCACTTGAAGAAAAAGGATTAAAAAAATAAAAATGGTGGAGAAAATCCTACCATGAGATAATTATCACATGACTATTCGAGTTTTAGATCTTATTTAGAATTGAGGTGGTGTAATTTTTAAATTATAATTATTTTAAAAAAATTATAATTATAAAATAAAAATTAATATATAATAAATATAATTTTTAAATAATAAATTTAATAAAATTATTAAAGATATAATAAATTTTTTATTATAAAAATAAAAAATTTTATCAATATGATTTTAAGATACAATAATTAATATCTATTAAATATTTTAATGTCGAATTTTCTCTAATTTCAATCCCAAGTAAGCTTGGCAAAATGCGGATTTGGTCTGAGCTTTAGTGTTGTCCGGGACTGCACTGGATGGGTGAAACACAAGGCTGGACCCGGGTTAAAACTCGATTTTTTCGGGTGCAGGTCAGGCTCAAGCTAGCACCTCCCGAGCCCAGGTTTGGATTTTTGATCTGTTTCTAAGTCTGCATGTGATAACTTCAATTTTTTCTTTCGTTTCTCTAACAATGCAAATTTTAATAAAAGAAAATAATCAAATAAACTCATTTAATCTCAAACTTTAAAAAAGAAAATAGTCAAATACAAATTTATAACATATTAACAATGTAAATTTTACACAAATAATAAATAAAAATTATTTCAATCTACTTTCTAATACCTAAATTCTAATTTTTAACTTAAACTCATTCAATCTATATAAAAAAATTAAATTGAAAACATAATAACCACACAATAAATCTAAATAATATTCAATATATCATAAATTCATAATTATACACACACACATATATATATATATATATATATATATATATATATATATATATATATTTTAATTAAGAAATCGAGTTTGGGTTCCGGGTTTTTGGTGCCCGGATCCAAAAATGTCCGAGGGTTGAGAATTTCAAACCCAAATCCGATTTTTTGTATAGGACCCCATGATAACAAACTTGTGCGGTCTAGATTAGATGATGGATGGTCCTTCGAACTCCAGGTCCAAAAACTGCCAACTGAAACTACGGACGTTTCAGAAAAAATGAAGAAAGCAGATGACCTCCCTCTAACTTGGCAGTTGACAAAGAGAGGAGAAGAAGGTGCACGCCGTCGCCCTTGTTGCCTTGAGCGGCTCTCGCTTTCTTGCCAGTCCCACTCTCTTTCTTCATACAAATGCAAATGCAAAAAGCAGAAATTATAGCTCTAGACCTTTTTGCAGATGCTGTCTAAGGAGGAAGCAGAACAGGCAAAGTCTCAGCAAAACTTGGCCATCCATTTCACTCGCACTGTTTAGTGCAGGCTTCTTTCTGGGTCCCGTTATCGATGGACTTCATTCTAGGGTTAATCTTGTGGTATACGAAAATGGGTCAATCCACGTTGGTCCATTTCACACAAACATCTGGGTACTGTTTTCCACAGTTCATCATTTAGCTCATGCTTTGTTGATATAGTTGAAGTTACTGAATATGCAGATTGTTTAAGTTGTTGGCAGGTTCCTCCTCTGCTTGGATTGTTTTATTGCACTGTTGGGTTGCTGCAACTCTTCTTGGATGACACTGACAGTGTCAGGGCCTCCTCGGAGTCGGAGGTTCCTGATGATGGGAGCCTTCAGAAGACAGCTTTTGCTCTTATGTGAGTATAATTATTATTTTTAAATCATTTTTCGGGTTTCTAGTGACTAGTACCTTATCTACCTATTGACATAACACATCTAAGCCAACAACATAGACAATTTCTCTTTTCATTTCCAATATGTATCAACAAAGCTAATTACATTAACACTAATCATTCATATATTATATCACTGTTGATCTACTTATACATTCTTCTATAATGCAGAACACTCCTTCTATTCATAGAATTAAGTGCTGAACTGTATAAAGCTGGAGTTGGAGACAACATTGAGGCCTACATATTATTTGCAGTAGCAGAGCTTATATGGTTTTCCCTGGATAGGACTTGGCTCGGGTTTACCCTGGCATCTATTATAGGCCTAGTCTGTCCACTGGCTGAGATTCCCATAATGAAGTACGCATGCCTAATTTCGTAAAAGCTTATAAGAAAAGCAGATGATTCAAATCAATTTTAGGCTTTGACTGATCTGTCTCCGATTCTTTCTTTTCAGGCTTTTTCACCTTTGGTATTACCCAAAAGCAAACATTGAAATCCTTGGCCAGGTAATGTACTGCAATGCCATAGTAAAAAGCTAAGTTGGTTAAAACTTTTTTTGATTCCAACTAAAGATTTCTTTTCACATTGTACGCAGGGATTGGTCACCTGGACAATCACTTGCTACTTTGTGTACACACCGTTTCTCATTAATTTATCACGCTGGCTGAGATCAATCGTAGTTGCTGCGGATTCAGAGGGCAAATCTACATAGTTAAGAATTTGTCAAAAGTTTCAAACCAGAGTTTTCACGAAGAGCAAGGGAAAGCCTTGGAAGCACAGATCATAGAGGCTTAAATGAACCATTTGAAATTCGCAAACTTTATTTATATAACAATCTAGAAACAGATTTTCTGATATACATTGTTTTATCTATTACTACTTCAACCTAATTCACAGATGCTACACATCTTTTTAACATTGGCATTAACTTGCGCCAATAAGGAGTCTGATTCCTATCTTCAATCCTTGGAAAGCCTTTCAAGTTGTGCAGTTATCTCAACATGATGAATTCCACCAAAAACAAGTAAATAATAAGCCAAAAATAACAACTTTATCCAAACAACTCTTGAAGACAAGATAATTTAGAAATACATATTAGTTATTCAGCGAATGTTTTCAAGGTTTGACATTCTCAACAGAAGGAGTGAGACACCCTGAATACAAGAAGTATACGCATGTCAATAAATCAGCCACAAACCCAAAACGCATTGTAAACAAGTGATCTTGAACCTCATAAAATGTACAACAGATTGTTTTTACTTTTGAGTCTATGATACTAAGAGCAACCTAGTCGGTGAAGACAACATTCGCAATATCTGGGAACTTCTCTTTGATGGCTGCTCTAATGCCCGATGCAATGGAATCAGGCCCCACATACTTTACAATGCAATCCCCACTCTCAACAGATAATACTTCCACGCTTCCACCATAATTCTTAATGGCAGTTCTCAGTATATCAAGGTGACCATTTACTGCCTGCATTCACAAAACATGCAGAACACTCAAGTCTCACAAAGGAACTGTAGTAGTGTAGTAATATCTTTTATCACTTATCAGACATAAAAGTAGAGCACTCACCTCAACTGTGGTCTCTCTTACTTCTTCATCATACACTTGGCGGATATCCTTGATTGCATCTCCAAATTTTTCCTTCAATACTCTCTCAATTCCCATCGACATGGTTGTTGTTGAGCTCGGGCAGCTGCCACATGCTCCTGTTGATCAATCTAACATCAGCAAAATCTCTGTTTGGATAATGATTAAAGACTATCTATTCATTCTTAAAATCCACCAAGTCCCTTTTTTCCACTACTATCACCACTTTATAAAAAGCTGCAGCCCTCAAATTGTTATACAGAGAGTTTGAAATGGTGATCTCCGGAGACAACCAGCAGCTAGACAAGGTAATTCTATGCCCCTAATATGGTCCATCTATTGGTAAAAGAAACAGATTGTTTCTTCCTTTCCCTTGCCCATAAAAGAGCGACAGAAGTTAAACAAGATCTTTTAAATTCAGTGCACCAGCCTTTCAAGCTTTTACATTGATCGGACTGGTGCCTCACCCCTTAGAGCTAGGTTTTGGGGTTGCGAGAGGACTAAGGCCGCCTAACATGCACAAGCAAGCTTCACAAAATCCACCATAATAACTTTGTTTCATAGAAATATACTACTAATCCACAAGATATTTCACTCAATTCCAACACCAAAAAAATAAGTTCTCTCTAATAACTCCAAAAAAACAATGAATGATTTTAGATGTCTTGAATTCTCGGTAGAATGCTAATAACAACTATATTCTTCATTCAATGCAAACGCAGAAGCAAACAAGTTCAAAAATTTCATTGAGTTTATTCACCTTGGAGCTTGACAGAGACGACGCCGTCTTCAACGGAAACAACGTCGATGTTTCCTCCATCGGCTATCAAATAAGGCCGCACGTCTTCGAGAACAAGGTCGACGTTTTTAGCCGTTAGGTCGAACTGGTGGGCGGAGTAGAGGCCAGGTGATGAGCCAGCGGGCGCGCTTGGGTTCGAAGCTCGTATCGCTGTTTCATGCGATCCGATTTTTCGCAAGACTGAATTTTTTGTTTTAATTGATATGAATTGTAAGCGTTCATTGAACTTTGTTGGGAATTGGCTTTTCGAAGAGATCCTCGGCGTCTTTGATATTCTGGTAGCCGCTGTTAGGCTTAGACACGCCATTCTTTTGCGGCTTTTCTGATATTTTTTTTTCCCCAAAAAGGCTGTTTAAAAACAAATCTTGGATATATATTCTCTGAACGTTCTTATTTATTTATTTTTTTTATATCATAAGTTTTTAAATTGTAAGATTGTTTCTTAAACTTTATAATTTTATAATTTATTAAAAATTAATTTACTTAAATTACACGAGTTAAGAGTGTAGATATATTTTAAAAAATATGGGCACATGAGAATAATTTTTTAAATCATATAAAACTTAATGAAAACACTAAATAATAAATATAAATTTTTTTCAAATGTATTATTACTTTTCATATAGGATTATTTCTATGCGGGATTGTTTTATTTTTTTTGTGGTCACTGTTTTGGGCCCACAGATTCGCGGGATATTTATTGTGCCCTCAACTTAATTACTGATAGATACCTGGAAAACAATTAATCTCATTAATACACTAATAAATAACAATTAATCTCATTAACAGCAGTAAGTCACAATTGTTTTCCAAGGATTGAAGTGGTTAGCTTATCACACACATCATTAAAAATTTCAAAACACGTAAAATTAGTTTTTAAATATTGTTTTGATTTTTCAGGATTCAGGTTTTAGAAAGCAGATTATA
Source organism: Citrus glauca (assembly GCA_029633175.1). Lineage (NCBI taxonomy): Eukaryota > Viridiplantae > Streptophyta > Magnoliopsida > Sapindales > Rutaceae > Citrus > Citrus glauca. The sequence continues at coordinate 51,566,079 of JAQOOD010000003.1, forward strand.
TTTTTATCCACAACACCTCAAAAAATGATGGTCGTTAATTTACAGAAATTGAAAAGCTGCATTGACTTTCAAAATTTAAGAATTCATCATCATCATTGATTAAAAATATAATTTATTTAAACAATCAAAATTATTGAATGAACAACTTAAAAAATTAACATTCAATTCCCCCCTCCCCCCCAACAAAAAAAAAAAAAAAACCCTTCCATGTCCATCCCGCCAAAATCCGTATTAAGAAACCATTAAAAAAAGAAAAAGAAAAAGAAAAGAAAGTGTACATATCATCGATTATCGATTAAAGCTGTTAAAACTTTACCGGGTTTTGCCCGCTCAGTAAAAAGGAAACAAAAATTAAAATAAAAATAGAGCACGGAGAGAAAAACCCTAGGGTTTTCAGCAAGTTAAGGGACAAATCCAAAATGGTGTCCTCGGACACCGAATCTCAAATTCAATTCAGTAAAGGCACGGAAGTCGAAGTGACAAGTGATGAGGAGGGATTTCGAGGCGCATGGTACCTGGCCACTATTCTCGAGTCACCTCCCAAATCGGCTTCAAAGAAGCGCAAGAAAGCTCTGATTGAGTACAAGTACTTGGTCACCGAAGACGGGTCGGGTCCACTAACTGAGTACATAGACCCGGCTTATATTAGGCCTTTGCCACCTCAACAAGAGGGCGGTGAGGACGTTTTTGAGTTAAACGAAGTCGTCGAGGCCAATTATCGAGATGGGTGGTGGACTGGCACTGTGAGGAAGGTTTTGGATAACGGGAAATTTAGGGTTTGTTTTGATAACCCGCCTGACGTAATTGATTTTGAGGCCATAGATTTGAGAGTGCATTATCAGTGGGTTAATGGCAAGTGGGTCCGACCCGAAAAGGAGGTTTGTAGCTGCTCTGGATTTGTTTTAGGCGTTCTTGAAAACCCAAATTTTTTTTTAATGTTTTTTCAAGAAATAAATTCTTTGGTTTGTAAAATATGAGCTAAAGTAGTTGTCTTGATGGGTTTTCTCGCGTAGGTTTTTGTGTTTTTCTAACTAGTTCTGATGCATGCTGGTATTTTTACAAAATGTGAACCATATAGGGTTTTTTCCTTGTATTAGGAGGCAAAATCTCAGCTTACCAATGCCGTTTTGTACTTTTATTCAAGTTTGTGATTTTTCTGGTATGCATAGGTGTGAAAGCGGCATGGGAGATGGGTGGAACCATTGCATGTTGCTTTGCATCTAAAGGAAAGAGCTTGATGCTCAAAACTCTGTTTCATTCTTGTGAGATGCTGGTGTCCAGCCTCCGTGCAAGAAATAATCACCGTGGTTCACTTATTTTACCTTGTTGATACTCTGTTTGCACTCATGGATAGTTTGATCTGTTTGGAGTCCATTAGTATTCATTGTATGCATATGTATTCCCAATTAATGGATATATACGAAGTTAGTTGCAAAACAGAAAGATATTGTGATTCTTTCATGGATGCGGAAATATGCTATTAGTGCATGAGCCCGGAGGTTTACCTGAATCCTTTGTTAGTTACTGCACTATCTAACTGTCACTCTAAGACATTTTCATGTTCGATATTTTTCTTTTGTAAAATTTTGCTACCATGCTATTTGCTATTGTGCATGAGCCCAGAGGTTTACCTGAATCCTTTGTTAGTTACTGTTCCATCTAACTGTCACTTTGGGACATTTTCATCTTCGATATTTTTATTTTGTAAAATTTTGCTACCATGCTATTTTCTACTTTCACTTCCCCAAGCTGTAGTTGAATATGATCTGCCTATATTATTGGTAGCGTTATATTCAAACATGCTGCAGTTGACTTTGGTTCTGTAGTAGTGATATTCTTTTTTAATTTCATTTCTTAAAGCAATCAACAGGATCAATTTTTAGTCCTGGGACAGCAGTGGAAGTGAATCTTGATAACAAAGAAAGCTTACGTGATGTCTGGTTCCCTGCAATTGTCATTAAAGAAAATGATGATGGCACTTTCTTTGTGAAGTATCAGAACTCAAAGAACAGTGAGGAGGCTGCAACAGTTAAAGTGACTCTGGATTCCCAACATATCCGACCTCCTCCTCCTCGTTACGTGGACAGAAATTATGAGTTGCTGGAAAAGGTTGATACATCTTATGGTTTTGGCTGGCGGGCTGGAGTAATTACTAAAGTTCTTGCCGGTCAAAGGTATAATGTCTTCTTCAAGCATGGAAATGAGGATAAAGAACTTGGTCATTCAGAAATAAGACCACATGTGGAATGGACTGGCGGCAACTGGATTAGTAAATCCAAGGTATCATCTTTTCTTTAGTCGGGGTACTCTTGGGGTATTGCTTTTGTTGGAAATTCTTCAGTAGTGCTTTTCTGTACATTGTTTTTATTTTTCTGTTGTGAAGAGTGAATTACCTCTATTTGTCAAGCTGCCGTTTCTTTTCCTCTTTATTGGAACTACTATTGTTATTTTGAGTATATCAGTGGATTGATCTTCTTTCAAGAGGAAGGAAATGATGCTCCACCCTTTGCTTTATACATGTGGAGTCGTGATCAGGTGCGTGTCATCACGCGCATTATTGTGCATGACACGATTACATTGGCTGGGCTATGGGGCGCCAGCCAATGATATCGTGTCACATGGCCTGTCAGGCACAATAACGTGTGCAACGGCGTGGTCTCATATGCATGTGTTGTCACATATTTTGTGTAAATTGTTCCTTTCTCTTTTTAGGGGTATGGACTTTCAAAGTTAGGTTGTATGCATCTATTCTAGTTTAAAGGTGGAAGGATTACTATCATGGGATTGGGTAGAATTAGTTGTAGTTTTAATGTTCAAATATTTGTTGAAGTAATTGTTTTGTGGATAAAAGTCAATGGTGGAGCCACATAGAGACAAGTCTTAGTTTTTTAGAAAATGTTTTCTAAAATTCAACCAAAAATTTTAGTCCCCAATAAAATTTTTAATTTGTCCCCACCGACTTTGGATAATATATAAAAATGTGGGTTTAAAATTACATTATCATCATTAAAATCACTTTGAATGATTTGATAAATCCAAAATTCTTTTGAGAAAATTGAATTTGCCCCGCTGGGTTTGAATCCTAGCTATGCCACTGAATGGTGTCATTTTTCAGCATACTAAATTAACTGTAAATTTTTTAGCACAAGTGAATAAAAGGAAGACTAAGCTGTAAATTTATGAGATGCGAAACAATGAATGTTGATAAACAGAGTGATCTATTCATGCTTCTTATGGGTACTGATCACCTTCCTTGCTAACAATGCTTATACCAAGTGTCTGAATGTCTAGTCTGTTCCTTGTTAGTAGTTCTCTATCTATGTCAGTTGATATTCTTTTTGTCGCTCTTAAGTTATTTGACCTGAAAGAAATTTTGAAATTGCTATGTCATTTAATGATGAATGGAATAATGCATTCATCTTAGAATTTTTTTGGTATGCATGCTTAATGCTAAAGCTAGAAGAAGCATGAAATTATATCTATTTATTGGTAGCTTAAGTAATATGTTTGTTCATTCAGGAAATCTTGGTCACTTCTGATTATCAAGAACAGTTAGAGCATGCTCATAATGGTTCCAACAACCCTGAGGTAGCTCAAAGACTTGAAAGTTCAGGCTCTGTGAAGGATAAAAGTGAAGAACAAACAGCTTGTTTGACAAACGTTAAGAATCAGATGGAGGGCCAGTCAACTCCTATGCATGAAGATTCAGCTGCCTATGCCTTGCCTCCAAGCAAGAAGAAGATAAAGGTGACTAGCTCTAATGGTACTGCTGAGCGGTCACGTCCTATTAAGCAGTTGACTGAAGGAAATGCTTCCGATGCTCCAGCTTCTCATTTAAGGAAGACACAAAATGAAACTGCTAAGGAATCACATGTTGGTTTGGCCACCACAAAGACAGATAGAACCGGAACTAGATGCTCAAAGAAATCTGTTAGTGTTGAACAGCCTTCTGCTAAACCTGAGAGTCCTATCCTGGGAAAGAGAATTGTGAGTTAGTAATCTCTTTTGAAACCTTCCAACATTTTTATATTCAGGACTGTATGTTACTTTGGCCTATATGCCCAATCTTTGGTCCGGAGAAACTTGTAAACAAGACACAACTGGTCCTCTGACAATATGTGGTCATCTTATGATTGGATCCATGAGTCAGACTGAAGGGTGAAGCTCTAAATAATTTAATCATGTTATGGAATAGGGTTTTTCTTTTTTGCTCTATTAGTCTTTGGGAGAAGCTAATTGGTTCAACTGGTAAAATCTCTTGTGGTGGTACAGGAGGTGAGTTTCAAACCTTCCCGCATGGGTGGAAAGGCGGTTGGTTATATGTATGTACACACACACACACACACACACACACAGAGTCCAATTCAAGCATGTCGATCGAGAGGTTTAGGAATCAGCCATTACAAAACTGATCTGACTAATTAATTCTGGGCTGTTAAAGCTCAAGTATTTGTTTCAAGTGTGAAGAAAATTTATTATTCAGCTAGAGTATCTGTTGGACACCTTGACTTGGAGTATACAGGTTTGAAAGGGTTCAATGTGTCTTTCTGTTAGCCATTACTGTTTTAAGTGGATACCTATGTTACTCTATGCCATGGCACAAGAAGCATAATTTTCATATTTTACCTGTTGCTTTTGCTCACTCTTTTCCTTGCTCATGCAGAAGATTAAGCAACAGAAATTCGGAGTGGATTTTGAAACAGAGGACATTGTAAAAAGGAGGGGAAGACCAAGCAAATTACAAAATAAAAGCTCACCAACTTCAGTCACTGGTACATGTGTTCATTTATATATTACATTAATTGGGAAAAGTTTCTGTCAATTAACTGTCCATTTAAGGTTTTCAGGTAAGGAGATGAATACAACGTTAGCTGCTGCTGAACTTAATGAAAATGACGGTAAAAACAAAGAAGTCGAAGTGCCTGTCATCTTAGGATTAGAAGCCAAGGGGATAGAGGGCGCAATGGCTCAAAGTACTTACAAAATATCTGATGAAGTATCATTGAAACTAATTAAGGATCAGAAGAAGAATTTAAATGATTCAGGAGGAGACAGTCCTATGGTAAGCAATCTACTGACTAAATTTCCCACTTGTCTGAGAAAGAAAGAGGGGGCAAACTGCTAAGCAATAAATCAAAGAGTGGAGAACCACCAAGCTTTGTGGACAAGTTATTTAGTTTCTTGGAGGATCTTATTATGACCAATATGTATGATAGCTCCTAACATTTTGAATGATGCTTCGTATCATTTAAAATAAGACCAGTCTTGAAATTGTTGACCCTGTTATTAAACTTATTACTTTTCCAGTGAGACAATTTTGATGTATTTTATGTCGAGAGCTAAAGTGACTGGCATGTCAATCTTGTCATTTTTACCTTGAACAAACATCAGTAAACTGCAGAAATTGATTTCATTCTTATAATTTTTCAGCAAAGCATTTTGCTAATGTGATGACTGAATTACCCGTAAGAAGAGATGAAGAAATACTATGCAGTGATTTATATAAAGAAAACCATTGGTTTGCTGACCTTTTTCATTTCTTATAAAATTGTTTAGTCATTTCCTAGCTGGGTAATGTAACCAGGTTGGCTCAGTTGAAACTTGCCATTGCTGTCAGTTTTGGCTAATGCTTCTTATTAGGTCATTGTTTAGACATTGCATCGAAGATGAAGTTGGAGTTCTCTTTTAGTATCTTCCTTCTAGTTATTTTTGTTCCATAAGGCAGTTGTTCTGGTTTTAAAGTTTTTTCTTATGTGGTAATAAGCAGGCCAAAGGTGGGGGAAGCAGCCAAAGAAGAAAGAGAGGAAGACCGCGCAAATTAGTAGTTTTAAGCCCAAGGGCTCCAGAGGATGGTATATGATAATTTTAAGCTATAACCATTGTTAGATAAATGTTTTAGTTGCTTTCTCTTAAGAATGGGAACTTTGCATTATGTCTGCAGGTAAGGAGCACAAAGGGGAGGTAGGTGCTCTTCATGAAGTTGTTGTAAAAGATCATACAAATAAAGACGCTGATTTCCCTTCCATTAAAAGATTGGAGTCTACAGGTAAGGGCATACCACCTGAAAATTATTTTCAAAATCTGAAGTACTTAAAAGTGTAGGCTTGTGATTTATCCAGTGATAAACCAAATTATTGTTGGCAACATATTTGTAATTGCGTACGAGATAACATGGAACTGCTGAATGAAGCAGTTGGTGTACTACGAGCAAGTAAAGAAGTTTTCAGGTTCAATTACGAGAAAAATTGCACATAGGCAAAATTTAGGTAGCTAGAGTGTCGACATGTCTTCTGTGTTAAAAAGTTTTAGTTGGTAAGCATAGAGCTAAAATCTATCCCCACTCCACCTAACCTCCTTACTACTTCATGTGAAGCCTAAGATCACTTGAATGCTTTTAATATCTGCTGTCAAGAAACATAATTTCTTTTGTGATCCTTTGATAGCCTAGAAGTTGAAATCAAAATTCTTGGAATCTCTGTCTAGCCACTCAAGCCCAAAATGCATTTTAAGTCTGTGGTTTCCATTTCTATTACAATGTTAGCTCAAGAATTCAGTCAAGTATATTTATCTTTGTCTCATTGAGATCTTCACCTAGTAAAGGCATTTTATTTTTCTTCCCTCTTTTTAGTGCTGGAAACTTCTATTCATCTAAACAGACCTGAGTAAAAAGAATTCTGGGGAGGCGTTGCATTGTGAACATTGGTTATATCCTAAGGAATAATGATGCTGCAGTTTCTAATTTTGTCCAACAGCTCAATCAGCACTTTTTTTTTTTTTAAGCTACCACCTCACATTAAACATACCCTTGGAATTAAACCCTTGACTTCTTGCTTCCACTACTGGAGGTCAAAACATCTGGCCTATCCTTTGGAGATAATCTTCGCTGTACAAATGCATTGGTTTATTCTAGGGTTTGGATATATGCTTGAGATAGTCCAATTAATAGGGTAGTCTCTGGTTATATCCTGTCCCATTTTTTTCCCCCACTTTGGTCTCCCTGTTTTGTGTGTGTGAATTTTGAGGAGCTGAAGCCTCTCTGTACTTGTAGTTCGTCAAGATGCTTTGGGAGCAAAAACAGCTGCTATTTCAGAGGTTGATTGTACAACAAAAGAAATTGACATGGCCATTGCTGTAGCATCCAATAACATGGCTGATGATGATCAACCGCTCTCAACATGGATTGGAGGGATGCACTCTTCAAGTGTCGAAGAATTAAGTAAGCTACATGTACATACTAATTCACTCCTAGCTGTTATAATTTGCTTGACAATTTTTGTTTGTTTTTCCCTCTAGGATTGTCGTCTGGTAGGACTGTCAATGGATTGAACGAGGCAAAAGAAAAGCAAATTGACGTTATTATGAAATGTTCTGAAATTGATGCCAAAGGTAGCAGTGATGCAGTAGAGAATCCGGTTTTGCCTTTTGTGAAGAAGTCGCCAATTTGGACAACCATTGAGTCTTTTGATGCTTTTCAAATAATGCCCCAAAAACCACATTTCCATCCTTTAAGTGAAACTAAAGAGGAGTACCGTGAAGGATCTGCTGTTGGCATTATGGTGACTTATGCTGGTTTGTTTGAGAAGATCACCATGATGCAATTTGATGATTCTAGAAGCATATTTGATCGCACCTTGGAAAGTCTTCTGGACTTGGAAAGGCATGGGTTTGATGTTACGATGCTGCGAGGCCGTGTGAATGAATTACTCTCAATTAGAGATGGACAAGCGCGGCTTGTGGATAAATTGAAAGTTGCTGAAAAGGAGATGACAGAGCGTACAAAGGTGAAAAATGAGTTGGGCAAAGAAATCGAAGAGATTCAAAAGAAGATAAATGAGTTAGAGGAACAACTTGATTCAACAAAATTAAGGAAGCAGACAGAGGAGAGTGAGGTCGCTCGGTTGCAGTCAAATGTTGAAGATATTAAAAAACGGGTTCAGATGGGCCGGAATGATTTTGAAAAAGTAGCATCTGCATCTTGGAAAATCTCGTGAAGTGCTTCAGTAATTTTTCTGGTTTAGATATTAAAAAACTCGTTCAGATGGGCCGGAATGTTTTTGAGAAAGTAGCATCTGCACCTTGGAAAATCTCATGAAGTGCATCAGTTATTTTTCTGGTTTGCTTTCGTTTCTTGAAGCGTAGGTGATTATGAAATCTGTTAACTTATGTGCATTCATAGGATTGTAATGACTGCTGAAATTAGGAATGTTAAAAACTCTCAGCTTGTGTATTAGTATTCAGTTGCTTTGACACACTTATTGTACCTAGCTCTTCCCCCCCCTTTTTTATTTATTTTTTAATTTAAATGTTATGCATGGCCGGCGGAGGATCTTTCTGGATCCGACGTCGTTTTTTTCTTGTTAAACTCCTTTTCAATTATCTTAGCCCTTCCGTTCATACGAGTTAGTTTTGGATCCAGACTTATTACTGTTTTGAAAGCTACAAATTAATAACATTGTCGTGTAAACCATTAGTTTTGAGCATCAATAATGCATAAAATGTAAACCATTAGATCAATAATGCATAAAATGTAAGCTATTAGATTTAATCAATGGTATATAATATTTCAATTAATTAAAAATTTAAGTATTTAAGAATTTATAATTTGTTAACAAACAGTTTTTTAAAAAAAATGATATTTTAAATTTAAAAAAAGATAAGAGTTCTGATGGAATTCAATCTTTTTTTTTTTTTTTATCTTATTGAATTTGCTGTTAGTCTTTCTCACTTGTATTCTTTTTTAGTCTTTCTCACTTGTATTCTTTTATTTTAAAGTTGAGTTTTCACTTCCGACGAGTTATTGAGGTGGACTTCTGCTTGTCTTCAAGTTGCTTTATTTAAGCATCAATCAATTCTTGAATCAAAGATTCAGGTTCCATCTTCAATGCAAGCTCTTTCTCACTTTCCCTCAATTGTTTTTCTTTTAAATCAGTTTTCCCACTGCGATCTTAATCAAACTGCCCAACGCTTCCAACCATGCATGAATGTTCCCCTGCAACATTTCTCCAAAGTCTTTTGAACTAAAGATTCTACAAATTAAGCCAAATTTTCAACTAATTCATTTCATTATCCCTCAATTGAAGCTCAAAACTACATTCTGTTACAAAAGTTCTTCATCATAATGCAACAAAACACTCAAGTATGAATGCCAATTCTGTTATCTCAAACGGAATGTAATTCCAGAACAAAGCATTCACTCTGTTTCGATAAATTAGAAAAAATAAACGAATTTACCTACAACTTAAATGTTATATTATTACTAATTAATTAATTATCTACTATATTAAATAAACGGCAGAGATTAAAATACTTAAATCTAAGAATTTATAATAGTCACCCTATTAATATTGTAAAAGTCTGATAGAGCAAATCTCATTTAATATATTATTAGAGAGGGTGGAGTTTATGCTCTCTGTGGCAAGTTAGAATTAGTTGCACCATAACTCCATTTGGGTTCACTCATGGACCACCTTCATGCCAACTAAGCCCCTCGCGGTGGGCTAGGGGCCACCTGAGTCTATATTAAGAGTTAAAAAAATGCTCACACCCCATTAAAATTCTTTTAAAACCTCACTTGTATCAACATAATTTCGTCACTAGTCGAAATTACATATGGCATCCGACGTAATCAATTGTGGATGCATTCCTATACTCGTGACCATATCACCTCGAGTTCCAAGCGAAGCTATTGAATCACATGTCGATACAGAAACTTCATTTAGAATAAATATGTCTAGCTCCGATAATGAAGAAGAAGTGTTGCCAAAGATAATATCGCTGCAGCAATATTACTCTCCAATCCACGACAATTATGACAACATTGATGATAACGACGTTACGTTACAGGATATTGGAGTAACAATATTTTCTGTATCACAACAATAATTTTCGGGACAATGATGATTTTCATGATAAGACAGAGGGAGATAATGTTTGTACAGAATCTTCAAATAATATGAGGGGCACTCATTTCAATAATGATGCTGATGATAGAGGAGCCGGTCCTTCAAATGTTCCGTCGTTTCAACATGATGATGAGTGTGAAGACAATACTCTTGTGAATAATAGAGGCAATAGACTTATTCCTCTATGGTTCGATCGAGAAGGAGAATTGACATCCTCATAAGTCTTGCTCAAAAGATATCAGTGTGGGTAAGTTATTTGCTGAGAAGTATGAGTTAATATTATCAATTACGTAAGGGTGCCTTTAGGGATAAGTTTGATTTCAAGATTGCACGGTCTACTACGACACGTTTCGAGGCTCACTGTTGTTCATAATCATGTAAATGGCGTATTCAAGCAACTAGATGTTCGAACGAGTAAAATGTTCCTTAGGTAGTGTGGAGAATTAACAATGTACACACTTGTCATAATGAGGTATTGGTTGATGGATGTCATCAAGTAAGGAGTCGGGTTGTCGGTTATATTATCACAGAAAAATATATTCAAGATAAGAGGATTTATACTCCGAATGACATAATAGCATATATGCAACAAGAATACGGTGTTCAGCTAACATACTTGCAGGCATATCAGGCGAGAGAAGTTGGTCTTGAAATAGTTCGAGGCAACCCTGCAGAGTCATACAACTTGCTCCCTAAATACTCTCATGTATTAACTACATCGGATGAGGGTACAGTTACTCATCTCGAGCAAGATAGAGATGGTAATTTCTTGTACTATTTTGTAGCACTCGGATCTTCCATCAAAGTTTTTATGCAGTACATTTGGCTTGTTATTATTGTGGTGGTACTCATCTAAAAGGACTATATCGTGGAAGCATGTTCGTGGCAATATATCTTGATGGTAACAATCAATTGTATCCGTTAGCTATCAGAATCCTCGATTTAGAAAACAATGATACTTGGGAATGGTGTATTAATAATGAAGTTACATGGAGTGATTGGCGATAGACCTGGATTGGTAATTATCTCTGATCGATGCACTACCATAAGAACAACCGTTCTTAAAGTATTTCACAATGCAACTCATGGCGTTTGATTTTACCACGTCAAAGGTGTTGTGTAAATTTTATTGAACTCGCAAGCGCAAGAATCTATTGTATTATAGATTAATGGTGACGAATGTCGATCCCACGAGGATGTGAATTTTAATATGTAGAATTAATTTTGTAAATGGGTGATTGGATTTGTGGTGGAAATGATTTAGAATATGCTAAAACTTAAATTAAAATGGCGAGAATAAATTCTGAAATTAGAATTGAAATAACAAGAATAAATTGAAGAAAATTCTATTGAAATGACGTATTTGGGTATTTGGATCCGTATCAACATGCATCATGGGTTAAATATTCCTTATTAATACCAATTAAATCATGAGGGAGGAATCCACACCTTATGACCATTCCTCCCTCATGAACCACGCTCTAATAAATATGGTGCTAAGGATTTATCGTGCCAAATAATAATAATCTTGTACTAGGGAGCCGGTAAAATCAGGGCGGTACTAGATAAGATTAGTATTATTTGTCAACGAAAAGTCAAAACATCCACAAAAACTAGAGGGGAAGAGAAAATAAATTTACGAAATAAAGCCGATGACACATGTTGAGACTTTATCTTCAACCCAAGCTTGAAAGAAAATTAGTCACTCATAGTTGAACTAGGGGCAAAATGAGAATTTATTAAAATACATAGAAAATACAAGATGGAGAAGGAATTACAGAAAATGGATCCAAAAAATGGATTCAGAGGTGTCAAATTAGAGGGGAGACCCTCTTTTTATAGATACATCGAGTAAATTATGGCCATCAGATTAAAAACAGTTTGGATGCTCAGGTTTGCACAGTAACACGGTTTGCACAGTAAATAATCTCATGTGTTGCATGTACTATACGCGTGTTTTTTGGTCCACTAATATGCTACCATGTCACCATCAACAGTACATAAGAATTTTCGTCCAACAGGATCATGACACCTCATCAGTCAATACCACATCATCGGTCAATGCCACGTCATTGATCCATCTATGTGAACAGTGTCGTGAACAATAACGTAGACAGTACCGTATATGTGAACAATATCATTTTTCCTTCTATGCTCCTCCTAAGGTTTTCGACTGTCCTGAGTTCAAAAGTGATGTCCATTTTGCCATTTGATCTCTCATTTATTATGAAACGACTATAATGCCCCTAAAATACATAACATATTTAATTAAAATAAAACACACATAATTAAATTACAAAAAAATAAAACACATAAAAGTAAGGATTATTAGTAAGACTTGAAATGTAAAATGATGGTTTTCTCCTTTATAAATATGCATTTTCTAACACTCAACAAAAGGTAACATTAAGTCATAGTTTAGAACGTCTAAAACTCTTTGGAATCAATTTGAGTATGTCTTTATTAATGCAGCAAAAGCATATAGCCACGAGGAATTTAAAGAGACAACTTGAAGGATTGTTGATGATCTACTCAGGTGCGGCTGATTACCTACAAAATAATGTCGATACGTATAATTGGGCAAGGTCTCAATTTGAAAGTAGGAGGTACAACATACTTACTACCAACATCGTGGAGAGTGTTAATTCTTTCATGAGAGAACCGCAAAAATTTCTTGTTACTCATCTTGTTGATTACTTTAGAAAAACATTGCAGCAATGATTTTTTGATAGAAAAATTGTGGCTAAATCAATGAGTACTCAGCTAACAATATGGGCGGATGAAATAGTCACTGAGAGGAGAACTATAGCTGAAAGAATGATAGTTTGGCCGGTGTCTCCGCATTGATTTCAAGTTATAGGTGGTGGGCTTAAGGAAGGTTTGGTTGACTTGCAAAAGAAAACTTGCTCTTGCAGAGTGTTTTAACTTGATCAGCTTGTATGTGCTCACGCAATTGCGGCGTGTCTAACACACTAGGTGGATTACATTAACCTTTGCTCGGACTTTTACACTACAGAATGGTTAGCGATGGCTTATGCACAACTAGTGGAGCCAGTTGGAGATGTGGGTGATTCAGAAGTTCCAAAAGAAATTCAGGAGATGCAATTATACCTACCAGTTAAGGTACCACCACCTGACCGTCGTAAAGAGTTCAGAATACCCTCGACTGGCAAGGACGTAGACCGACGGACTATAAGATGCGGGCGGTGTCATGAATTGGGTCATAATCGTAAGCAATGTAAGAATCTCATTGCGTCGACTCGAAGTTAATTGTATTGTTTCAATGATTCATTAGTTAAAACTGTTATTATATTTTGTGTATTGTACACTTATATCTCATGAAATTTTATTTTATTTAAAATATTAAAATGTGAGAATTCAAATTACATAAAATTATGTGCGCAAATTAGAATAAAAATTCAAATTTTAACATTCAAAATACTACAATGGTTTACAATATAATATCGTCATTAAATATGTTAACCGCAATCTTCTTTCTAAAGTACTCAACATAAAACTCTAATATAAGCTCGAACATTAAATACATCGTAACCATCAATACAAAAACACCACAATCGCCAGTTTCGGGCTGTTGTTGTAGCGCGCTCTTAACTACGATAACTTGCCAAGGCTCGGCACTCCATAACTCAGGTAGAATATTGTAGAACCCAACATATTCCAACCATTGAGGGAAGATAACTTCAAGTAGCTTGAATTTCAACTTGTATCTTTTGTCGTTCGAAATGTGAGTAATGAGTCATAAATCCAGACTTTATTTTTATGAAAGTCTACTCATGTTAGTACCCAATGCTCGCGGTCCAAGCTAATAGGGATGAGTAACTGTATATAAAAATTGAAAAACATATTTGTTATATATAAAATTGAAAAACAACTAACAAAATGTGACAACTTGTATATTAAATTCAAGCGGAAGCGGTCGTCGAATACTAATAAATTGACTGCACAATCTCTATTGTTCCATAACTAATTCAAGAACACCTAATACTTAGACAACCAAGAAATGCATAAATTATCAAAACTTAAAGACGATAATTAAAAAAACATAAATGGTATTTATAAGTTTTGTCGACACATTACCCAAAAAAATGTGTCAGTATGTGTGACACATTGAACTAAGCCATTCGGATACTGCCGTTGTTTCTCACGAATCAAGCAAAAATACTCGTGGATATGCTATAGAGGAACATAAATATTATGATATAAAAGAAAAATTTTATATAAAAATCCACAATACTCAAAAAACTTCGAAAATATTATTACCTCATCGCCTAGCCATCCCATTGAAGCTAAACCCAAAAGTATTTGAAAAAATAATTGTGGGTACTGGACTCTCCGATCCACTGTCATATCACCAGCGAATTATCGATCAAACTCAGTAAACAGACTAGAATCCTCCAATCCTCTTAATGGATTTATATCTATACTCGAATTTATGTCAATCATATGGTTTATGATTTGGGGTCGAGGTATAGGTCGGGCGTTCTTTCCTCACTTAAGTGGAAGAATCATGGAATGACTGTTATAAACATTGGATGGTATGTACGCCCAGTCGAACCTACTAACGCCCGGAGGCACCTCAGTGAACACCTGCACGCTCTCCCCACTAACATCCCCATAGAAACTATACAATGACGTCGGTATATAAAGATTTTGATTGCCCACATCAGTATAAACTCCATAGTCATTCGGGGTATGTCCATTCGCCAAGATGACCATATTAAACAACTATTAAATTAAAAGTTAAACGAACATAATTATTAAATTTAATTTTGCTAACCGCATATGAGCGTGCAGTGGGAGAATTCTTAAATCTGACTTCAATTTATACACGTTACGATCAATCTTATCCAGTCGTCGTCGCAAGTAATCATTAAACTGTTTTGTCCTTAATTATTACAAAAGAAAATAAGTAAAACTTTAGAATAACAATAAAACAATAATGATTAATAAAAGAAGAATATCGTATATTATTTATAACCTCAGAATCATGTGCGTCATCAGAGTTATCTGTCTGCTCTTGGTGGTCATCAACAGCCACCTCATCCTCAGCAGTGTCATGCGCTGCTGTGGTTTTGGGTTTAATATGTCGTCATGCTCGTCTGATTGCCTTGAAACTGACGGTATCGCGTTGATTGAGGGTTGATGTTGTATCAAGTATCATTTAAAATTAGTAAATCAAAAATCAAAAATTTCGATTAAAAAAGTTTGACTACTTAGAGGATACCGACCTTATGAACCCAGTCTGGAATGCTTGGCATGTAATCCTTCATAGTGAGCTAATATTTTCTGCTACTTTCCTTTGAATTTGGCTCAAAAGTTTATAAAACGTCCCCCTACTATAAATTCAATTGAAAATTTTAAGTAACTATACATAACTTAATTTTAGTAAAGTTAAAAAAAACTAATACATATTACTTACAAGACGAGATTCGACGTTGAAGAACAAATAAACCTCAGTAAAGTTGATTTTCAAAGACGCCATGGGCTTCCATTGCACGATGCAGGGAATCTTTTTCTTCATTTTCATGACCCATGTTAACGGCAAACCTCCGATCGCTTCGTAAATCCAAGCCTACAACAAGCAAAGTAAAAAACCTATTAAAACATCTATCAAATATTTAATACTATAAAACTTATTAATGAATAAAAACAACAACGCACCTGAACCCCAGACGTAAAACCATGAAGATTGTACTTATCAATTTTATGATCTGGGTTTTTCAACTGAGTCGTCTTAAATTTCTCATCTTTCTCTAACAGTGTATTGTCAAGAGTATCGTATACCATTTCCTACAACACAAGACCCATGGACAGTTTCGAAATTATTGTATATCATCAACTTCGTTAAGCCTCGAAATTGATTTGACAATGATTTTTTCTTGCATTTTGTACCATGTCCACAAACTAAAAGAGCACAATCTTTAATGCGTCAATATCGTCCATTTCCTCGAATTTCAACTTCTTAAATAATGCATCGAATTCCTTAACATTGATCTTACGATGCACATCACTAAAATATGTATTCAGTAGCCTATGCACCGTTTTGTTATCTATTAGTTCGATATCAATATCATATGAAAGTCTAGTAACCAGACACCATTCTACAATTGACAAGCAAATCAAATGCTCACCAATTTGAAACTATAACTGATCCTCACGGCTATTTTCTTCATGGGCCACTTGCCTCAATAAAAGATTGTGCAAAATTATCCTACTAAATGGAAAACTTCGACCCTTTAAGAAATGCCCAAATATATCCTTCTTGAATAGATTCAACTGCCGCTTTATTAATTTTTCGTTGATGGTTTTTACAATTGAAGATAAATTACACATGCTAGAAATTCGACCCAGAAAGTGATCAGCATAACGAAAATACATCCTGCTTACTTCGATATCTGATGTTTCTGATTTCGCCATGTATCTATAATATTTATAACATTATTACATTGCATTTACAACAAAAATAAATTCACTTGAAAATAAGTAAAAAAAAACATTGTAATTTGCTGCGACAGCACGGGTGCGCACGCCCTCACACCCAAAACAAATCCCCAAATCAACATACTCTCAAAACAACCACCACAAACACTACCATTGCCACCACACCACCACAACCACCATCATTATTCTCAAACTACAATCATTATTATTCTAAAATTTCATTTTAAATTAATAAAAATAAGTAAAATGACTAACCTAGGTTTAGTTGAATGCTATAGATGGTAGATCGGACGTCGATGAGGGATGGAGTCACTGTCGACGAGAGGTGATGTTGCTGCCGATGATGGAAGTTTCTTCGGTTTGGGAGAGATGAGTGAAAGAGTATGTTAGGGGAGAGATGAGAGAGAGGAGTATTTTGGTCTCAAAGGTTCTTTTATGGCTAATCTAGAAGTAGTAATACTTTTCAATCCATGCCGAAAAGCTTGAAGAATAAAAATAAATAATAATAATAATAATAATAATAATAATAATAATAATAATAATAATAATAATAATAATAATAATAATAATAATAATAATAATTAGAAAAATGGGAGGAAGTGAAGCCTATAAATAGAAAGCTTCATTTCCCCTCTCGGCATCCTATTCTTCAGTTTTAGTTCCTCTTCTTTAGAGAGAAATTGAGAGTTGAGAGTATCAAAATTATAAGCTCCCGTCTTAATGATTTGAGATATTGAGAATATCAGGGTTCTAGATAGTGAGTCAAAAATATTATAATACTTGTAATTTTTATTTCACTAATAAAATATTTTTATCTATTTTCATCTGTGGACGTAGGGAAAAAGCCTAATGAAAAGCTGAACCATGTAAATTTCTGGTGTCTGCTTTATATTTGTTCTTTATTTTCTTCTAATTTCATTTTAGTTGTAATCGTACTTCATCCATCAATTTTCCAACATAAACTATAAAATTTAATTGCTTTCTTTGACTTTAATAAAATATATGATCCTAGACTAAATTAATAACACACGCGCGTGTACACACACATGTGCGAGGCAATAACTTAATCTAATATAAAGAAATATATATGAGCCTATCCCATCACCTTAGTGAATTGTACTATCTTATGATTGAGTCTTTAGGTTGCAAAATAAGCTGAGTGTTTATATTTAAAATAATTGTAGTCTTGCCCTAGCACACATAATTTTATTATATGAGTTTTTCTCATAAAAGTTTATCTCAATCTATCTATCGGCTTATCCCATCGTCTCAACACAATCCGATACAACAAATATTTCCCAACCTAACATGCCATTTAGTAATCGCCTTTCCGGGACGGACTGCCCACGTGTCAGGTCTTGTGTGGCGATCTCTTTCTGATTGTGGTTTTTCATTTAATGATCTCTAGCGTAGTAGTTCCAGAGTTGTTGAATTGGATTGATGATGAAGATGATGATGATATCGATGTACTCGAATGAAATGGACTTTTAACACTCAGCTTCTTTCTTTTAAGAATGAAATGGACTTAATACTTAGCTTCTTTCTTCTAAGTAACTTTTTATGTGAAGTGATTATGGATTTTTGCCAATTTTTTGTATGAAACAAATGATATATAATTCGAATTTCAAGAATCAATTAATTATAGAGCAGTTCCTTATCAAAAAGAAGTTAGTAGCGCAAGCAAAAATCGATATCGTGAAGGTTAATTAGGAGTTCCGACACGGGAGTAATAAGGATTACATCTCAAATATAAAAATAATAGGTTGAGCACAAATTCTTGAAAACCTATTTATTTAAAAAAAAATATGCACTCATCGATGTATTCCACTTCATTCTCATTAAGGCGAGATTTTTAGGTTAAGTATGTTATTAACTTAAAATTTAGCGTAACTTCTTATTAATTAATCTTTTACTGACTCTTAAGTTGGGTTAATGTAAAATTAGGGTGGTCTCTCACTCTCTCTATAATTAGTTATGCTATTTATGGAGTGGAAATGATGTTACTTAAGAGAAATATAATGTAAGCCAATAGAAGAGAGCTGCAACTTCGTGGTGTCGGCGGAGTAAATCAGTAAATGTAAGCAAATGACATTTCAATAAGGGAAAATTTTAGATTTTCAAATTATTTTTTTATTTTTAAAAATATCAAAATCATTCCTATTTTTTCTGAAAAGGGCAAAAAAAAAAAAGAAAGGGTTGAGTCAATGAATGTTTTTATCACAAAAAGAAAAATTAAAGAAGAATCTGAAATTAATCCTTACAACAACACAGCATTCAAGTCTGTCCAACTAACTCATTAACAGCCATACTGCTACGACAACAAATGTATCCCCATTTTGTTGTCCCATCACCCCCACCGTTGCATTGCATGATTCAGTTTCCACACGGTAAGGTTCTCAATTTCTGCGTATTTATTTATGTACATTTACTTATTCTAGGCACGGATATGGGGTCATGCAGATTCTGAGTATTGGCCTCTTCATAAGCACCAACATCTTTATACTGCTGGTTTCAAGGTAATGAGTTTCTTGCATTCTTATATTTTTAAAAATTATTAACGACTTTCTCATCTGCTTTTAGTTTTGCATTTGCTTCTCTAATATTTCAAGATCATTTTAGACTTCCCTTGCCTGTCCAGCACCGCTAAGCTATTGTCATTAGACTTTATTTTAGCCATCGTAACTGACGCTTTATTCTCCATCGTATTAATACTTGAGTTGACTTTAAAGAGGGTTCCATTTTTCCTTTTTGTTTCAAGCAGCACATGCTCCATAGGATGGAATTTCTTCTTTCCTCTAATTTGAATTTTTCAAGTTAGAAATTTCTTCTTTCATTTTTGTTTGCATTTACACTAAAGAACTGGAACTCCTGTGTTGTTATAAAAATGCCCAGGTTGCGGAGTCTTTGAGCTGTTATAGTTTCTCTCGGGCCCAAAAAAATGAAGATTTTTGCAGCTCAAGTGGAGGAAGGAAAGGAGGGAAAAGATGGGAAGCCCTCAGTTGGTCCTGTTTATCGGAATTTGCTAGCCTCGAACGGCTTCCCTTCAGTAGACAGTGATTTAAATACTGCTTGGGATATCTTCATGTATGTAAATGCTTTTTAATTCGAGCAATAGAAGTTAATTTTACTATAGTACATGCTATTCAATTGAAGTGGACAATGGGGTTGCTAATCCACTGTCTCAAAGTCTGGTGATCTTTCTGAGTTAATATTTTTGACAGACAATTTCCTTGATTTGTAGCATGTCTGTTCAGAAGTATCCAGGTAATAGGATGTTGGGCTGGCGTCCATTTGTTGATGGGAAGGTAAATATCTACTTGATGGCGTCAATGTTTCTTATTTTTTTTTTTTTTGCCCTTTTGTCCTTTCGGAGCTCCGTTTATATTTTTCTTTTCTAACTTTGGCTGGTCTTCAGTTTGGGCCTTATGTTTGGAAAACTTACAAAGAAGTTTACGAGGAAGTTCTGCAGATTGTTTCAGCATTGCGAGCATCTGGGGCTGAACCTGTAAGCACACGCATATGTATTTGCCAGAAGTTTGTGATATGACTGCAAAATAAAAGTGAGAATTTTGTTTTAATTTAAAAAAAAAATTTGTTACAGGGTTGTCGCATTGGCATTTATGGAGCAAACTGCCCTCAGTGGGTTGAGGCAATGGAGGTCCATTCTGACAAGTTTGATCTAATGTTGATTTATTTACACTCTTTTTGGATGACTCTAAATTTTTCATTTTTTTTTTTCAATTTTGTGCAGGCTTGCAATGCCCTCAGTTTAATTTGTGTGCCTCTTTACGATACCCTCGGTAAATTCTCTCGAGAAACTTATTAGTTTTGGACTTCCAAACTCATTTTCTTTCTTGCATGAAAGAAGATTTTAGATTTTGACTGTGCACCTGAAAAACAAATTTTATCTCTTACTAGTAGTCTAGTATGCAGTCAATGGAGTTCGGTTGCTTTATGCAGTTTGTTTGATCTCCTCATGGGTTCTCTTGGATGCAGGGCCAGGGGCTGTGAATTTTATACTAGATCATGCAGAGATTGATTTTGTTTTTGTCCAAGATAAGAAAGTTAAAGAAGTAAGACTCAAAATACTTGATCTGCATTTTGGTTGTATAATACTAAGATTGTTCTAATTGATCCTATACTCTGTATGCAGCTACTGAGTCCTGATTGTAGATCTGCTAAACGACTGAGAGGTTCAAATGAATAGTTGTTCAGTATTTTAACTTTGCTTAAACTACCAGAGGACATTTTACTGAGTTTGGTTGTGGTTGCAGTAATGGTATGCTTCACCTCATTGACAGCAGAGCAGAAGGAAATGGCTGTACATACTGGGATTAAACCTTACTCATGGGATGAGTTCCTCCACTTGGTTAGTTTTCATCATTCTGTTTATGTGATTAATTTCTTAATATCATTTTTAATTAATTTCTTATTAAATTTGGTTAAATAATGGGAATTTCTCTATCTTTATCTCTCTACCATTTGTTAAATCATTTATCACCATGACCAAATCGCTCAACAAACTGTAGCCCTATCTATTATTGAGGTTAGACAACTGTAACTTAAAGTTACAACACTAAAATATTTGGTAAATATAGTTGCTATAGCTTGGAAGTTAAATTGATTTGATCAACCAATTTTTATGATGAAAAACTTATAATATCTTTATTATTTTTGTCAAAATTATTATTTAAAAGTTATGTTTACTGCATTATTTCACATTTGTAGCTTTTTTCTACAGTAACAATTTAAAAGATACAGTACTTCAATGCCAAACAGAACCTATATATATGACATTACAAAATTTAAATAGTATCGTGTGTTGAATTAAAATATTTCAACAAAATTTAGATTTTCATACCTTTTTCTAAATTTTTTAAAAATTGTATTATTGTAAAACTCAGCCCCTTCTGTGTTGAATTCCTGACTCCGCTATTGAATTTACATGCGTTAGTTTTTGTGAAGAGGGAAACTTATTCATTTCCAAAATATTTCATTTTCATTATGTTCTGAAGCAATATTTTTCATCCTAAGAATTATAGAATTGTTCAATAATATGAGTTTCTCCCTGACTAAATCACCACGGCACGGGGTAATCCATAATGAACTTGATTAAAGAATATGCTCTCATTCCAATATTAGTATGCTTTTCTCTGTTATATTTCAACTTGAGAGTTTGTTATTTATCAGGGTAAAGTTAATGAAATGGAGACTTTGCCACCACAGCCTTTTAATCTTTGCACAATCATGTATTTGTTGGTTATCAGGGTAAAGTAAATGAAATGGAGATTTTGCCACCACAGCCTTTTAATATTTGCACAATCATGTATACTAGCGGAACTAGTGGAGATCCAAAAGGTGTTGTGTTAACACATGAAACAATTGCAACGTTTGTCAGTGGGGTTGATCTCTTTCTGGATCAATTTGAAGACAAGGTGAATATAGTGTTGGACTGTTTAACATTGATTTTACATGATATGATTTGGGTCCTCATGTTCAAGTATTATCTAGAGTGGGAGGAAGTTTATACAATGAATCAGCTATTTAGCATCTCCTCACAACAAACTCTGTTTATTTAGTGCTACCATTTGTATCTTTCTCTTCCCCTTCCTGAAGTAAAATTTTTGTGACTTTACATAGATGACAGTGGATGACGTGTATCTTTCTTTCCTGCCTCTTGCTCATATTCTTGACCGCGTGATTGAGGAATATTTTTTCCGTAGGGGTGCTTCTGTTGGTTACTACCATGGGGTATGCTGCTGGAAATCTCGATTCTATTGTTGTGCTTTGAGTCATTCTTTGCAAGTGTAAGGTGTGCAGAAGAGAACAATAAAGAATTAATATTAACAGCAAAACTGAGTTTTTTAATGTTTGATTGATGGAAAATTTAAGATGCGAATTACTAAGTTTTGTTGTACTTGCTGTAGGTTTACTTCACATCTTATTTAGCTAATATTATGCATATTATCTTCTGTACTTCGCTTCACTTGAGGCATTCCACACATTCTGTGTCACTTACGTTTTTAAGGCATTCCATGCATTCTGTGTCACTTATGTTTTTAAGTACTTAATGTAAGTATATGTATGTTCATAAAAATATTCAGTTGAAAGTTTCATTTCCTTTCTTAAGGATTTGAATGCATTGAGGGATGATTTGATGGAGTTGAAGCCAACACTTCTAGCGGGTGTGCCGCGGGTATTTGAAAAGATTCATGAAGGCAGGGAAACTTTCCTGGGCATTGGTCATTAGAAAACTTTGTAAGTTCATTGATTTTGAATTCGGAGAAACCAACTAACCAAATTAAAGTTTTTCTTTATTTCAGGTATAAAGAAAGCACTAGAAGAACTCAGACCTCTAAGGAGGCGAATTTTTGATGCCCTGTACAAATAGTAAAACGCTCTTCTCTCTAGTTAATAATGGTCCTTCAAATAGCAATAGTTTTCTTTCTCTCTATTGAATGTTAATTCACCTTTTTACCATCATAGCATAATTATGATGCCGATGGTTGCTATATTGATGTGCAGCAAACTTGCTTGGATGAATATGGGATATAAACAGAGAGAAGCATCACCGCTGGCAGATCTGTTAGCCTTCAGAAAGGTAGTGAATTTAAATCCTACAATCTGGTGAGGGTTAATAGTTCGTGAATTACCTTTTCATTCAACCTCAATGCCAACTCCAGCTTTCAGCACTGTGGAACCTTAATTAATTAGGTTTAAGTTTTAAGCTCTTGAAAGAACTTCCTTCAACTATCTGTATGTTGTTACTTTTAAACCAGGTCAAAGCCAGGTTAGGTGGCCGCCTTCGTCTAGTAATAAGTGGTGGTGCACCCTTGAGCACTGAGGTGGAAGAGTTCTTACGGGTTACTTGCTGTGCCTTTCTAGTCCAAGGCTATGGTAATGATATATGCCTATTCGCTGTAACGATTAAACCATAGACCATCTAGGGCGTAAGAGTTGGGAGGTATTTGTGAGATAAAATAATTTTCAGATCAAGTTTGTGGATTTCTTAAACCTTTTATAGCTAAACAAACTACCGTAAAACTTTTATAGCTTTATTGAAGCCTTCTTCTCGTGACTTTTTATCAAAATATTCAAAAATCTTAATGCTTTATATTAATTCTCCAAACCTACATTATCCTTCAGTCTCGCGTATGAGCATGACATTCAAACATTTCATATTTCCCATGCATCTCTCATATTGTATTTTGGATTGTCCAGGTTTGACAGAAACATGTGGACCAACCACAGTTGGCTTTCCAGATGAAATGTGCATGGTTGGTACTGTTGGTCCAGTATCTGTATACAGTGAGCTTCGTCTGGAGGAGGTCCCAGAGATGGGCTACAGTCCGCTTGACGATCCACCTTGTGGTGAGGTATGCGTGAGAGGCAAGACTCTTTTTTCTGGGTATTACAAAAATCCAGATCTAACAAGAGAATCCATAATAGACGGGTGGTTTCATACAGGTTGATCAGTAACATATCCTGTCAATCCAAATTCTACAAGAATTCTGATATTCAGTTCTGATACTAACATTCTCTGCCTTTCTCAGGGGATATAGGACAAATTTTACCCAATGGAGTTGTTAAGATCATTGATAGGAAAAAGAATCTTATAAAAATATCTCAGGGAGAGTATGTTGCACTTGAATATTTGGAAAATGTTTATTGCGTGGCTCCTATAATTGAAGATGTGAGCATTTCTTATAGTTCAGTTTCTTAGTGGAATCTATTGAGAATAAATTTTTATATTATTTAATATTTTGGTTTTCCTTAAAGATCTGGGTCTATGGGGACAGCCTCAAGTCAATGTTAGTTGCAGTAGTTGTGCCATGCGAAGAAGACACCAAAAAGTGGGCATACTCTAATGGTCATGCTGGTTCATTCCTGGAACTTTGTTCACTTGTTCAGCTACAAAATTATATCCTCTCAGAGCTGAAGAATGCAGCTGAGAGAAACAAGGTTATATTTGCCAACTGGGACACTGGCTGTTTCTCTCTGGTGCCTTAGAGATTTACTAGCGTTTTCTTTTACCTATATATCCTCATCAACTGTGAAATTTGAAACTGATCCATGACCCTTTTTTTGTTGTTGGCATGTAACCAGCTTAGGGGATTTGAACACATCAAAGGAGTCATCTTGGATCCTCGCCCATTTGACATGGAAAGAGATTTAGTGACTGCCACATTGAAGAAGAAAAGAAACAAACTGCTCAAATATTATCAGGTAACAAAAATTACTCTCTGTTCTCCAATTTCTATTGCAACAATTGGTGATCTTACCGATAATCAAACAGATAACCCAACATTTGTGTACAGGTGGAAATTGATCAACTATATGAAAAACTGGCCCTGGGACGACGCTGATGAAATATGAGTACAATGTCAGTCGACTTTATCAACGAGAACTCAACTTGTTTTGTGCTTGCCCTTGCTTTACTAATAAAAGACTTTTAGTAACTTATTTTCTGTTTGAAAATAAAATTGTAAGAACAATCCTCTACTTCTATAGCCCTTTTCTTGATGTTGATGTACAAAAATCGTGAACACCTCTTAAAGGAATGAGAGAATAAAATACAGACGGTTCATTTATGTGATAACTGTGTGTGTGTCTCCATAATTTTTTTTTAAATGATTAGACTCACAAATCACAATTGATTATTTGTAGAGTTAAAAAAATTTAACACGATTGGATTATCCCACACGAACACGACACAAATAAATGGATATGGGTCGTTAAATTTGACACGATTATTAAATGAGCTGAGTTCGGGTTGACATGATTTTTTTTTTTATGTTGGGTTATCAGTTATAGTTATAGTTAAAGTTCTTGATCCATTTATTCAAATAATTACAAGATTATATTTTCTATTTTAAATTAATTTTTAGATTCTTGTCAATAAAACTTAAATATTAAATATGATTCTCTGTTTTTAATTTTTTTGAAAAGATGTATATACATATAGTGTTTTATTATAAAATTTTCTATAAATTTAAAATTTTAATAGTGTAAATGTGTAAAATGTTGATATATATTTATTTTTTTACAATATCAATATATAATACTATTTACATATGTATAATTTAAATTTTATTCAATGTAATCGTGTAATATGTTGGGATGTGTGTATAACATTTGTTAGATATTAAATGAATTATTGTGTAATTTATTTATTATTTGTGTCAAGTTTAGTCCTTAATATTTTAATACGATTATTAAATAAATCACGTTTAAATCAATTTTAATTTAATACGACATAAACACGACCCGATAACTCATTTTCCTAACTCTAATTATTTGCCTACAAAAACTCTTCGTGCACCTGGCCTGCACGATTACAGTGACCTCCAAAATCCAATACAATTAGTATCATCAAAGGCCCAAACGGTGCTAACAAAATAATAGGGGTGGAGCTATTAGCACCTCTATATTATTCTTACAAAACTTTATTTTAAATAAAATTATAATTAATAATAATTAAAAATTAAACACATATAGATTTTTTTCAATAAATTACTTAATTCATTATCAATCCTTTTAAAAAAAATCTATATGTTAATTCCTATTTAATTAAAATAAATTATACAAAATTAGAATAATTTATTGTTCTCTTTTAATTTTTTATTGATTAAATATTTTTATACTTAAAATTACTCTGAAATTATAATTTGAAATATGTTTTATTTCAGCCAATAATTAATATTAAAAAATTATCACTCATATAAATTTTTAATTTGTATGTAAAGTAATATAAAATTGAAAATAATTAAAAAATAGCATAATAATACTTTTGAATTTTAACAATAAAATAAATAAAATAAAATTTGAGAACTTAAAAAAATGTATTTAAAAAAAGAATATTTTTAAAAATAAAATAAATATAACTAAAAAAGGAGTTTTGTGAGGAGATCATATGAATGCCAATAGTACAAATCAATAAATAATTGATAAACAATTAAAAGCCCAAGACCTGTTCGATGAAAGGCCCGTGAAAAGACTATTTTCACCTAACACGCCTAAACAAGACCAAGAGAACCCCCAAAAACACAAAAAAAGTCTATTAAGCTTTCTTACTGAGTGGAGCTTTTAACATTCCTTCATAGTTCTTATGACGACGTTCCTTTTGAATACTATTTCTTAAAATACCCTAACTCTAATTTATAAAATACACATTCATATATTAAAATTATCCATATTCCTAAATTTTTTTATCATACTGGGTATTCATTTTGATGTGGTTTTGACTTTTGTCAACAATATGGGGACACAAAAGCACTTTTCTGTGCTTTTGATTTTTCGGTCCATGGAGAAGAAGTGCATCAGAAGAATTTGAGAGAATGATACGAGTTAATCTTAAACCTAATCAAGTTGCTTTTTTGTATGTTCTTCTCGGCATGTGCACATGGGAGATAGGTTGAAGAAGGTGAAAGGTGCTTTAATTATATGGAACCCAAATACGGAATCCGAGCTGAGATTGAGCATTATGCTTGCATGGCGTACCTCTATGGCAGTCGGTAGAGCTGGCCAGCTACACAAAGCAAAGAAAATGTATAAAAAAGAATGCCATTTGAGCATGATATTGTAATTTGGGAGCCTGCGACCTGCATTCTGCTCTGGAGCTAGAGGAGATTGCCGCATAGGGTATTTCTCAACTGCCAAACGACCGTTTGTTCGTCATGATGAACATGGGTTTAATCAAGTTGAAGAAAATGACGAAAGAGAAATGTCCCAGGAAGCGGAAGGCAAGAAAAGAGTGGGAATATTGGCACCCCTCTAAATATGTCTCAACACCTGTTTTTTTTATTAACTCCATTAAAATATTTAAAAATATTATAAAATTCTTTTAACACTCTTTTAATAACAAAAATATCCTTAATTTAAATTTATTAGTATAAACCCCATTGTTTAATTTTTGATCTCTTGAATTGATTGTGGATAAAATTTAATTTTTGATCCCTTCTTTAATTTATTAATATAAAATTATCTAATATTGTCATTGACTAGCTAGATCAATTTGTTTTTCTCTATAAAGTCTTCTAAAATCAATTTCCATACAATAAATGCATGCGTCTGAAAAATAGGGGAATTCCTCTTTCCCGGTTATAATAATCTTTCCAAAACTACAAGTTACAGTTCACACTTTGAGTCGCCTAATTGGCTCAATAAGATTGCCACGTCCATACCATTTACTATAGTGGGCACTACTGTGTCATAGGGAAATTTTCGAGAAAATCCAATGTTCCCATATTTCTGTACTTTCTTAACGCATCTCTTAAACTTCTCATGGCATTTAATATTTGTCAACTCTTTCTTATCGACGCATTCATCATGGATCTTGCAGCAAGCATCCAAATCGGCGCATGATTTCTCCCCAGGATAACCGGACCACCCTACCCCACAATACTTCCCGTACCGAATCCCAACAAAATTACAGTTCTCTGCAACACAAGTTTTGCTGCAATTGACCTGAGAATCGTTGATGGCACTGGCGGACTCGGAGAAGACGATGATGAATACAAAGGCCAATGTTGCGATGACACGGGTCCGAAACGGGATGAATGCACCAAGTAGCATTTTTTCTCTCGTTTTTCATCTTCTCCACAGTCCGTCAACTAGCTAGATCAATTGTTTCTTTTATGGTAATTTCAAACACTAAATCCTTAACAGCACTTACATTAACAATGACTTTATGTGAAGAGCGTGATAATGGAACAAATTTAAGAGGAATGAATAATTTTATGTCAATGATAATAGCAATGATTTTATTAACAAATCTAATACCAATAAGGAATTCTTAAGAGCAAAAAATTATTTAATCTAGACTAAGGATTTAATTAAAAATTATCTTATTATGTAATTTTAATAAAAGTTAAAATTATAAAATAATTGAAGGAGTGTTAAGAGGTATTTAGAGTGGTGCCAATAGTCCCACTCGCAAGAAAATTGGCGCAGGGACCCAGAGGGAGTGAGTTGAAACACTTCAAAAATTTGCAGTCTCACAGCAGCACTTCCATCAATGCTGCAATGCGCCATCACTCTCAGAAGAGGCTCCACTACACGGTCAACTGAGTTTTTACTCGGTACGAGCAAAACTGTCTTCTTCCAGATACTAATTGCTGTCAAATTCACTCCAAATGCTTAGGTGTCTAAAGCTTGCTGCCCGTAATAGCTACGGCAATTGTTGAGCTCATCTAAGTTTCGTACTCGCAATTGTTGAGTTCAATAAGGTCACAGATTAGATATAACCAATCCTATAACATTTTCTTCCAGCATCAAAAGATCTCGAAACACAACAATAACACATAATCATGCCAAAACAATCAAAAGCAACATAGCCATGCCATCCGAAAACAAGTGAAGGGCCGATTCTACAAATACAAAAAAGACAGTAATGGACATCCCTTCTCTAGGAAATGGCACATGGAATTATGCTAATATTTTTCTTTCCATCTGATGCAGTAGTAGAATAGCTCAAACAGCAAGGTCTCCATCTCATCTCGAGACAAACAATATTACATGAGTCAAGGATCTAGATGGCATATACTTTATTTTCTGTTGTTCTCCCTCTCCTTTTCTCGCTTCCTGTAAAGCCTCTCAAGAACACGTTTAGCCTCACATTGAGGGAAGTTCGAAAGGTCATAGTAATGTGGTGCTATATCGATTAACCTGCAATTGGAAAATTTTAATTATCAGATGATATTAACACATATGATATGATAGCAAACACACCATGCAACATCAGTAAAGATCCACAATAAGAAAAATGTCCGATTGGTGATTGGGCTCTCATGAA
Source organism: Citrus glauca (assembly GCA_029633175.1). NCBI lineage: Eukaryota > Viridiplantae > Streptophyta > Magnoliopsida > Sapindales > Rutaceae > Citrus > Citrus glauca. Next base: position 51,595,236 of record JAQOOD010000003.1, read on the forward strand.
ATAATTCACAGGGAAGATCCGGTACAGAACTCATCAATCAAGTTCAGGCCTAGGCTCTGTCAGTAGAATGCAGTTACAATTACTGTAAATCAACGAGAAGCAATACACCAGTAAGTTGCAAGCTTACCATTCACCACGAACATCTGTCACCGTACGAATAAAGTTCCTGCTAGTTAGCACATACTCATTATAAATGACCCACTCTGGCTTGTGATCAAGGCAATTTGAAGGATGCAAGTGCACAACCTTGACAATACATAAAACACAAAAAATAATATTAGCATATAATTACAATTAGGGGTGAAAAACAAAGATGAACCAGGAACAGAAAGCAACATAAGAACTTGAAATTAGAAATGTCCAGAGAACAACTGAAAAGAGTGGCAACTCTGTACAATGAATCAACTTAATAAATCAACATACTTGGTTGTCTTTAACTGTCAGATATTGTCCAGTGCGTTCTAGGTGAGCTACTTGCATGAAATATCCCGCCAACATAGCCTTTCTGATGTTGATGTAGTAGTCCCGACTGTTAAAATCATTGCTGCATAACTTGAGGTTGAACCGTGCCATGATCCGAACTAGCTGTTGTCTAACATTATCAGCCGACTTCAATGCCCTATGATTGATAAAATTGTCATAACACCAAGATGGATCCTCATCTGCAAAAGGTTAAAAAAGAAAAAAGAAAATTTAGAATCAAATATGGAAATTAAACACTTTCGCAGGAATCGAGACTGCAAAAAATAAAAAATTAGAAAAAAAATCTTACTGTTTTGCTTGTAAGCATGGTATACATTCAGGAGTGTAAGGTGATCCCCATCAATGTGACCAAACCTGGCTTTTGCTTCATCTGCAGCTTTCTGAGCCTCCCTAGGCCGGACAAAGCAATTGGGTACTAAAGAAAGAATATTTGGTTATCACAGAAGAGGCCCACGGTGGTCAGCAGATGCATAGAGGCGACGACACCATTTGCTTCATGAGAGAATACTGAGAAACTGCAACTATCTGCATCAGCACTTACTTAGAATCCTATGGTGCATGCCAACCAGGGGCATGGATCCCAGACAAGACAGTTGCTGATGACAACCTAAGTGGACACTTTAACTATTTAACCGCATACATGTATACCAATGTACACATGAAAGCAGTTAAAAAACTATCACCACATAGACATAGTGTCTGTGTGGGCTGGACATATAGGGATGCTCTCAATTATGACACATCCCAACAGCACCTACCTCCTAACCTTATTAAGACCTGACTTGAGACAGACACAAAATAAATAACAAGATAGGAAAAAATACCTGAAAGCATAGCAGAAATTGAAAGAATTTCATTTGAGCAGTTGTATTTAGGACTCTCAACGAGCATCTTTGACATTTGAGGATCTAGTGGAAATTCACTCATCTTCTCCCCCATTTCAGTCAGGTTTCCATCATCGTCCAGTGCTCCCAAATAATTCAAAACTTCTAATGCTCGCATCAGTGTCTCAGGAGCAGGAGGGTCCATAAAATCAAAATGCACTAAATCATCAATACCCAGCTTCTTTAATGTAAGGACAGTATTTGCAAGGTTTGAACGTAATATTTCTGGATATGTCTGCGGCTGCAGATCATTATTAAAACTTTTCTCAGTGTAGAGTCGGAAACATTTTCCTGGCTGAGTTCTTCCAGCACGCCCAGACCGCTGGTGTGCACTTGCTTTCGATATTGGAGAAACCAATAACGATTCCACACGCACGCGTGGATTATAAACTTTTTGTTTAGCAAAACCTGGGTCTATAACATAAACTATCCCATCTATGGTCAAAGAAGTTTCTGCTATGTTTGTAGAGACCACAATCTTTCTTCCAGGGGGGCCACCTTCCTTACTTGGAGGTGGAGCAGGTTCAAATATTTTTTGCTGCATGGCTGGAGGAAGGGTTGAATACAAAGGCACTACTTTTACAGTACCCACTTGGTCACCCATGTTAGTAATTTCCTTTGTTATTTTGCGGCATGCATCTTCTATCTCCTCCTCTCCAGTCAGGAAAACAAGTATATCACCAGAAGGTTCACACATGTGTATCTGCACAACAGTCCTTATGGCTGCCTCAAGGTAGTCCCTCTCAGGTTCCTGGGTATAAAAAATTTCAACTGGATGAAGCCTACCTGGAACCTTCATGAGAGGCGCACCATAAAAATAACCCTGAAACTTTTCAGCCTCAAGGGTTGCACTCATTACTACCAACTTCAGATCTGGTCTATTTTTCAACACTTCTTTCAAAAGTCCAAATAGCACGTCTGTGGCCAGAGTTCTTTCGTGAGCCTCATCAAGAACAATTACCTTGTATCTTTCCAAAAGTGGATCTGTCATTGCCTCTCTTAAAAGCATACCATCTGTTAGATACCTGCCACCCAATAAAACACAAAAACACAGACTCATCACTTCAGTCCAAAAACAAAAAAGGGACTTCTAAACCAGATAACCCCAACTGAACTTACTTCAAAACTGTTCTTGCACTACTGCAATCTTCAAAACGAATGCTATAACCAACCTCTTCTCCAATGGTTACGTCCATCTCTTCAGCGACACGACGAGAAACAGACATAGCAGCCACTCTTCGAGGCTGAGTGCAAGCAATCATCATCTTCCTACGTCTATCAGGGGCTTCTATATCAACACCTTCCAGTACAAACTGAGGAATCTGTACAACAGCAAATAATAGTCACCACCCACATTCCATACTAATGCAATTTGATTGTAGAATAAAATATCCATCCAGCCAAGTAACTAACAAAGACAAGACTGGGACCATCAAAAATAAAAAATAAAAACTACTTCGTTTTGCTTGTCACACTACCCATTATTACAAAATAAACGGTGTACTATGGGTGCACCTGAAGTCAATTGGGGTCAGTTTTGGGGGATTTCAGCACCTGTTGGTTACAATAGCTCCTTAATTATAACCACAAGAAATCCAGATTCTAAGGAACTACTGCAACAAGAATTTATTAGGGGAAAGAAAAATTTTACATGCCATATCCCTTATCAAACAACTTCAAAAACATATATGTTCCAGATTCAGATTCTTTCTAACGTTAAGACATCTTTATCAACTAAAATTTCTCATCAATCTCTAACAAAGTAAGCAATTGAGCGTTCTCTGCATCCAAACACTATACTCGCTATCTAGAATTTTAATGTAGATATTCAGAAGTCAAGAAACTGAAAAGCCTTATACAGGGAAATCCGGTGTGATGACGGAAAAAGGTTTTGAGTCAGAAGAGAAAACAGATATCAACACCAGAGCTAAGTGGTTGTGAATATATGGAAGAAAATACGGTAAATGCTATATTATGAAACTGAACTGCAATACTTCCAAGATACAAAGCCTAAAAGGAAAAACAGGCGTAAAATGCCAGTTAGTCCAGTTCACAATATTTCTGAACCCCCAGACCCAATAGTCACAACCAAAACGGGTTAGACAGCTAGAATCCAAAACAAACTGAACCAGATTGCTCGGCTAGTTTCAGCTCATCATTTTAACTGAACATGAATTGGTAAGTACCGCATCGAAAAAAGCTAACCTGTGATAAGCATAGCCGTGCAAACACTTTGAAAACAAAATCCTCAGCACCAATACCATCTTAATACACCCTACTTTAGACACTACTCCAATACTCCCTCCTCGTTCAACAATAGCCCACCAATTCATAAATTTAAAGAATATAAATAAAAAAGAATTTAAAATTAGCTATCAAATCCAAACAAAAGTAAATCTGTCGTTACTTGTAGGGTCGTAATGCGTCAAATTTGAAAACTAACCTGAGTGGTTTTACCACTACCGGTCTCACCAACCAATATTATAACTTGATTGGCTTTCAAGACTTGCAAAAATTCCTCTTTTTGCTGCCAGACAGGCAAAGACTTGCGCTTCTCCAGTATCTCATAGTACCTCTGCGAGTACGGCTTCCCATTCCACCTATTAATCAAACTGTTATTGTTGTTCATCATCGCACCGGGACCGACGCCGTTTGTTTTGACTAGCTTCGCTGAGACCGAGGTCTCGTCCACCACGTCAAACAAGCTCACCTTCCGCTTCCTCTCCGTTCCCATCCAATACGACGTCGCAGGGTACCGTAGAGAAGCCGAGCGAAGAAATTATTAAAAACGACGAGAATAATACAAACCCTAGGTCGAAGTTTTACGTTTGAGAAAAAAAAAAGATGGAGGCTAGGGTAAATACAGCCCGAGTAGTTTAAAGCGAAAGGAGGCAGGGGAAGTTTAGAGATTTACTGAAATGTCCTCGTTTTTATTTTTATTATTTGGTCTCAACCGACAAGACAGCCCGGACCGATTCAATTCAGGCTGGATATTGTTTGGGCCACACCACTAGCAGAAGTTAATGAATCTTTATTTTTAAAGACACCCGCGTTGAAAGCTGAAAAGGTTAGTTGTACGAACTCAGCTTCACCCAAAACTGAGTTCGATAAATAAAAGAATAAAAAAATAAACTCTTTTCCAAAAAAACCCTCAAAATAGAAGTAACTTTTTTTAATCAAATTTAACCACCCTTAATTTTTGGTAATATAGTTATAGTACTTCTATTTTTTGAATAATAATGATATTAAAAATAATATAATATTATTTAAAAATAAAAAATTTACTCTTCAATATTAAAGAGAATAAATGATAATTTTATTTAAAAAAATTTTTGAAACTTCATTTGTTGATGTGACTTTTCAAATAAGAGGTGAAATCAAATAAGATGTGAAATCTTATTTAAAGGGACTTTTAATGCCGTTTTGACTATCAATTCATCACTTGTCATACTGTGATTTATTACTTTAAATGCTGATAATTTATTAAATCTTAACTACTAATATAATTTATGGTTATTTTTTTAATATGCTTACAATTTTTTTCTTATACTTACAAAAATTATGTTTTAATAGATGATAATAAATAAATAAATAAATAAAAACTATGCTTTTCAGATAACATTTGAACCTTGTTTTTACAAAGTCAGGTTGTATCCATCCATTTTATAGTAAACATAATTAAAAAAAAAACTTGAAAAGAGTTTTGTAGTTTATGTATAATTATTTTTAAGGTGGGTTATTTGCACTCTAAAAAATATTTTGGACATCAAATTTTATTAAAAAATTTAATTATAAAAATATTACTAATATAATTTGCTAAACAGGACAATTGAACTTAAGTTAATTGAAGACCCTTGAAACTATTTAGGAACACGATATTTTTCTTTCTTTTTGAGAAAATTCAAACCAATTATCCAACCATAAACACAAAACTTTGCTCAACTTCAAAACTATATTATAAATCATTGGGACAAAAAGATTCAACAAATTGAGAACAACCAAATATAATAAACTTATTTATATATGCAGAGAAAACGAGCTTCACTTTGAAAAATGAGAGAACTAAAATTCAGTCTTTGAAAAAAGAAAAAAGAAAACCAATAGCCTCAAGACAATTAGAATATTCAAATTGTGATTCAATCAAGATAATGTTCTCTCTATGTATATATACAATGCTCTCTCTCTCTCTCTCTCTCTCTCTCTTTATATATATATATACATTATCATGTGCGCTCACATTTCTTTTAATGCAGATGGTTTAAGAGAGTTAAAATTATATCCGCATGAAAAAAAAAGGAATTCTTTCTTTCTGTTTTGAAGAGAAGTGAATTTTTGCTAAGAAAAAGTAGAATATTTTCTTCATATCAATAAGAAATTAATGGAATGACATTATAATCTTTACAAGTTTCCATTATCTTTGAGATTTTGACAAAGATAACCAAGATAAAAGTGAGATCGATGAATGTTTGCACAGATCAGTTTATAAAAAAATAAAATAATTAATGGATAAGGACTATTTTGAGTATTTAAAAAAGTGTGTAAAGTAAATATATATATTTAGAATCTATTAAGTGAGTGTTCAATACATATTTTATAGGTACAAATAGCCCCACCCTTATATTTGCTGTCATATACTCTTTTAATAAAATGGTGAATGTGCAAGTAATATATTCTCCATACATTAACAAAGTGCTAGGTCACTATATATCTACCGTTATTGTTATACGTGTGACCACCGTAATTGGAATTCGTCTTCTGCCACGTTGTGACGAGGAAAACGAAATCACAGAAGTTGATGTGTGCATGCACAATGCCCTCTGTGACTAACATTGCACCGTTATCCTTTTGAGTTCTTACCATCCAGCTCAGCAATAATAAGCGGATCAAGTTGAGCATGCATGTCAACAACAGCAATAGGAGTAGACATATTTCGGTTGCCAAAAAAAAGAAAAATTTACGAAATTTGTTTGCAGAGTCAAACGACTGGAATGTACGTAGAGTTGGCACATGTCTAGAACTCATCCGCTAATTAAGTTGGATATAATTATTAATTAGGATTGTTGGCGGTTGATGTATAGGGAAATTAAGCATCATGATCATCTTATATTACCTTATGCATAGGGTACTTAAGAAATTAGAAAAGATAAAAATAAATTTGATATATATGTGTCCACGTTGGGGTAAGTTTTGCACATGAGCCCGCAGTTACATATCATCCGTCAAACCTGCATTTAGGCAAAATTAAGTTTCAGCCGGCAATTCACAAGGCAGATCTTGCGAATTTATAGCCTAACAATAAGCATCCATGTCGAATTTGCCATTTTCCAATTATTTGGCCCGAACTTTCTTGGATCTCTTTTCTTTTTTTCTGCCTTCAAGTGATTTCCCCAGCCGATACATCAGACTTGCTGCCAAATTAACATTTACTTTCTGCCATTGATCATCAACCTAATGTTATTAAACAGATAATAACACTAGTGTAATTAATAAAACGTCATTACTACTTTAGAGTTACTCTAAGGTAGAACATGAATTATAGTCACACCGATAAAGTGAGAAATAGTAAATAAAAAAAATACGTTATGTCTTTAATTGTGTGGTTATGAAAGAATGTTCTACCGTAGAACGGTTCTAACATAACCAGATCTTAAATTAAAAAAAAAAGTGTCGTGCAACTTGACAATCTTTGAAAAACTTATAATTTATTTATTATTATTAGTCTCTTTTTTTTATTGAAAGCTGCAGCCAAAATTAAAAAAAAAAACAGAAAATTAGTAAAATCAAAGTATTTAAATTCAATATTGATTTGAATTTTTTTTGTAAATATTTTTAAAAGATTTTAACTGGTTTAACACTAAATCTTACTCGCTCATTGATTTAAACGCACAAAATGGTTAAAATGAGAACTAATTACGTCGTGGAGATGATCAGATACCAATCATTTACAAGTAGAGTACATGATCAAATAAAGACAATTAGTTGTTACAGAAAAATAGCACGACCTCAAATAATTATTCTATGAAATCCAGTGTCCCACTGTGTGTATTAGAACCACACACAACTTGAAAAGGCATATTGGATTATTCGCGGACAGTGGCTCCTTAAGCTATTTCACTGATATGTATATTGATGACTAACCCCACAACAGTTTTTATTGCGTACGTGTTTCAGAGTGTGGCTAACAAAGAATTATTAACATAGTCATTATACAACTTTTATTTTTTTTCACCGTAAAATAAGTTGGATTTGAGAATGACTAAAATTCGTATAGTGTAGATCTATCATTGATGTCCATGAATAGATCAGCGACTACAAATTAGATTAGCACTGTGGCTTTGAGAGGCAGAAATGCCCGAACGTTTGTCCGGCAGTCAAAAGAGCAACCCTATCTAAATCGGGAGTGCTTTTTCTGTTCTGGCCAACACCAGCATGGTTCAGTAGCCGGAACAAAACGACATTTTTTTCTTACAAATCCATCGATATTACGGATGCACACAATAGCAGCTTATTATTACATCAACAACTAACGACCAAAAAAGATAAACAATGAGATTTTACTTGTACACAACTTGCAAAGTACTCGCCAAATAAAAACAGAAGAAAGACTTGTACGTATAATCTATCAGCCTAATTACCTAAAACAAAATGCAGAACAATCATAGAAACAATAAACCTACCGATTAATACATGTCTGGATAACGTGTGATAGGATAGCTTTCAATCTCGATAAAGTTATGGAATTAGGATTTGCTACTGGTACAAGCTAAGCCGTCATTCCCAGCCAAAATCTGGGTACTTGTCTCTTCTTGTAAGCTTAGTGCATTCAAAACCCAATGCCTTGCCAAGCTCACTTTGCACATAATCGGCCACATCAAATCTTGATTCATTGCCGTCTTGACACATGGACAGTCCTGATACCCCCCTCAAGCAACTGTATGGTGTAGCCTGGTGACGGATTCATGAGAAAGAAAAAGTGGGTCCAAGCATTTGAGTCCACCAGCAGTCGTACCGGTAGAACATGGTAACATGGGAGTTACTAGCCACAGGGATTATATTATCACTCATTTCAGCAAACAAAGGGCTGAACCTTAAGAGATACGGTTCTCTACATGTGGTCCCTTCTGGGCAAATAACTAAGTCCCCTTGATTTAATAAGCACTTAACCAGCTTAGCATCTTGATCCCTGTTTCTTGTCAATCGGACGGTTTTGATAGGGGCTATGATCTCTGACATTCTGCTCAGGCTATAGGTAACGGCTGTCACATTTTTCTTTAATGTAAAAGATAGGTATAGAGGATCTAATAATGTCCTATGGTTACAAACATAAAGAGTACGCTCGGTTTTTTGGCAATCCTTGGAATTTTGAAATGAACGGGATGTTTTTGGTTTAGTAATTACTGTGAAGCGCAAGCCAGAGAATATCAGTGTGGGGGTGGAAATCTCAAAGGGAAGGGTTAAAGCTACAAAGGCCCTGATGATAGCGACAACGAGACCAAATGGAAACCACATGAACATGGCTAGACAATCGGATAGCGTTGGTCTAAAAGCCAGTCTACCATCGTGGAAAATGAGTGGCTTTGGGTATTTGTCCCTTGATAGGTGTTGCCAGCTCCGCTTGTCAGTGATTCTCACCAAGTAAACCTCCTGTATTGCAAGTGCAACAATGCACGATAACAACACTAATATTTAGAGATGAAATAAATTAAAAGTCAAGTCAGAACGAAAAGAGTATACCCCAAAAGAAGACTCACATTACACTGCTGAAGGAACAACTTGTAGTGATCAAGTGACGTGTTTGGGGAAGTAATGCCGATAACATCACCACTGTTTTCTTGTTTAATTATCTCCTGTAAAACAAGAATGTTTTTCTTTTTATCTTCCATGAGTCCGACAAAGTGATCACAAAAAACCGTCAGCTCTCTTCCAACCACAAGATCAATATCCAAATAATCTCTTAAGAAACTGTCAATCATAACCTGGGGCATATTACTCACGGCCACCGTTTTGCCTCCTTTCTTCAATACCTCAAATATTTCTAATCCCACGTTCTCCAAGAAGAACTTCGGCAGAACTGCTCTTCCAACTCTGAAGTTGTCTTTTTTGACCCCGAAGAAGGATACCATGACCATTATCTTCAAGCCCATTTCTTCACCAGCTAAACAAATAAGTGGGTATAAAATGAATAAAAGGAAAGCCCTTATGAGCCCTCCTGCTTCGAAGGCTACAAGCATGAAATATGGAAACAAAGACGATGATTTTAGCAAAACCCCCTCCACGTTAAAGATCAAGGTTCGCTCTGACACCTGCTCCGATATGTGAACAAGAGAAGTGTACTTTTGATATTTACTACTGCCACTTTGAGTTGCATGGAGGTTGCTGACACTTCCGTGGAGAGCTTTAGGGTTCCCAAACTGTCCGAAGACTGTGCGAATAAAAAAGAAGAAAAGGTTTTTGAAAAATGAGAATTTGATGGTTGGATACATCTTCGATATTTGTTTCTATCCGAACGCGAGGTATTGTGAACGGAATTTGATATAACGTACTGAGAAGTGAGAACCTTATGCCCTTTTATAGAATGAACGTTTGAGAATGCCCTCACACTTTTTCAATTATTACAAACATGCAATGTTCTTGACTCGCTGACTTTTATTTTGATGGAAGAAGTCAACCACGACTGTGTTGCTGCGGCCTTTTCCGCTTTCGGTGTCTAAGCTGCAGTTTAGGGATAAGTAATGAGAGTTGAAACAAGGTTAAAGATTAATTAGCGACCCCGCCTCGTTAGGACTTTTGGGAGAGAGAGCGAGAGAGAGAGAATAAACGGAGGTGTGTCCGCGTGTGTATCAATGATGTGAATGATATTAATTGAATTGAAGCTGCATACTACGTACTGTAGTAAAGATTTTACGGATGATGAAACAAACTGTTCGCAGAATATTGCCCAAGCTATATAATTTTGGTTAACGTTCAAGTTGTGCATTAACTGTTTGACTAGGAGAGATTTTTCAAAATTAAAAATAGAGAAAAGTATTTTCACTACGTAAATATGCAGCGGTATTTAAATGCCATTATGATGGCGATAGACAATGCAATTAGAGTGCAATTGACACACTTTATTATATTATATTGTATTGTATTATTTTAATATTGATATTATATTATATTATATTATATTTTATTTTATTAACACTGTATTATAAAAATATTATATAATATTTGGTGCTAAACTATATTATATTGATTTTTTATAATTAATTTAAATTAAATATTATATTAATATATTTAAATTGTATTAATATTTATATTATTAATTTTAAATTAATATTATTCAAATGTATTCATATTTAAATATTTATTGTTAGTTATAATAAATTATAAATTTATAAATAAATTATAATGTAAAAAAGTATAATATAATATTATTGAATAATAAAAGTATTTATTTATTAATTTATATTAATAATTATAATGTAAAATCAAAAAATAAAAATATTAAATAATATTATATTATATTAAAAATTATATTATTATTATTATTATTATTATTATTATTATAAAACAAAAGCAAAAGTCAAAAGCCAAAAAAAAAAAAGCTAATGCGGCAGTCAAACCCGACTCACAATCAAGCTTAGTTAATGCACCAATTGCTGCATTAGTCACCCACATTAATCCCTTGTAAATTTGCTCCAAACATAAGGTTGGTATTATTTTAATATGACTAGTTTAATACCCCATAATACAATGTAACAAACATGCCCTTAGCGGATTATAGCAATTCAACTGCATGTTGATCACTGGGGCATATAATTAAACAGATTATGTTGGACGACATGATCACAACGAAATTGATTATGATTTAAAACTCCGGTTAATTAGCGGCGGCGGCTAATTAGGCTCTGGGGAGAAAAGGCAGATCCAGCTGGTTTTACTAGTGGATGCCCCCATTAACGGAAGCGATCTCGTTGTATTTTGTTCTCTGAAGAGTGTACGCTGTTCGAGTACTTATTGGTAATAAACAAAATTTGGTTCCACGGGCCCGAGCTCATTAAATTAGACGGTGCTGCTTTCCAAGATAGGAAGGAAGGCTCGAGTAAGCGACGTAAGCAAACGGCTTAGTTCAAAAATGTTAATGTAATTTAATTTGGGGCTTTGTTTTTTCATTTTTTAGTATTCACTTAAAACATATTTAAACTCTTAAAAATTTAAATTAAATATTTAAAAAAAATAATAACACAACAATATTTATTTTATATGCTAGGCTCATTGTGGTTACATTTGCAAGATATAAGAAGGAGCACTTTTTAAGACTAAACCAGAGCCATTTTGCTTGAAATGTGGCTAAATTATCTCTATTTTACTTTTTCAGAAGGAACTCGATCCATCCATCCACATGACTATCACATTTATTTTTTTTTCTTTTTTCTACCACCAAACCAGCCGATCTCAAACGCATACTGAGTAGAGGATGCAACTAAGTGAGCGTCGAAGTAGTGCAGAGAGCAATTTGCATGCATGGCAGCAGGAGATTGAGCTCATGCCAATTCTCTTATTTTTACAACCCTCCCGGGCCTCTTTACATGATATATGGTTAATTTTTTTCATTATCTAAAGTGAATGAAAAATTTTAAATGTTCTCATATATATATATATATATAGATGAAAATGTTCTCGTATTTAGAGGGTGGGAAATTCAGTAGTTACCTCTTTGACAAATTTTAGGTTATCTTGTAATTATTTCACTTGGTGGGATTACCACCGGTTTCCAATTGGAATAATTTTTTTAGAGGATGTTTGAAATTTGCACAAATATTATTTTGCAACTTAACTTATGTCCTTATTCACCTTTTTCCTTTACTAATAATATTTGTTTCTCATTTAAAAAAAAAAATGCTCTTAGTTGTTTTTGGTCTACTCATTTTGGCAACATCGCGTAGTCGCATATCACAACATTGTGATCGAGTGGTCAACGGCATCTATTTTTCTATTATAATTGTTTTAAAAAAATAAATCAGTACATGTCACGATTTATACTTTATACTCACACCCGAAGTTCGAATTGGATGATGGAAGTCAAAGAATTTAGCCGACCACGCTTTTTTTAATTCTTATTATTGAATTCGAACCCCCCGAGAAGGCTCGTGTACTGGGATTAATTATGCAATATGCATGCATGGCCGTTAATTTGGCAGGAAGAAATGAGCAAACGAAAAAGAGCTCTATGGACCCCAAGTGCCATGCTCTCTTTATTACAAAACATGGCTATAAGGGCCTCTATTGCCATAAAGATTGTACATATTTCCACAAGCGCTCAAAGGATGGACCTGTTAAAGGTGCGACTAAAAAGGGGGTAATGGCAATGGATGGAATGGACCATTAAAATAATGATATGGTTCATATGGTTTTATCCATATTTTGTGAATAAATGAAGAAAAGGTCCTACATATTACCCATATACGTATATATATTCTATAGTTAAGACTGTGCACAGATCCAGGATAAGCATCAAAACCAAAAGGGAGTGTGAACATATGTAGAAATTTCGTGATTCAGAAATTTTCCAAATTTGTAAGATCTGATCTTCAATTGTGGTTCATCAGCTTCTTCATGTAGTCAAATTTTATTTTATCAAAAAAAAAATGCACCAAGCAAAAAGAATGGAACCCGAGAACCGACATGTATTTGAGTTTCCGGGGATGGGCATGTTAAGTACATGTATATCCAAATCGTATGTCTGCTCGTGAAATAGTTGAAAAGAGATTTGAATGAAGCATGGCTTGGTGTATAATTTATATTGGTATTTAAATTATTGGGGGTCAACTCTAGGCCGACGTGAATTTGTATAACTTATTCAAACTCCAATTTCAACCTATCAGGTTTGTCAATTTAACGGAACCCTGGCTGTGCCATGCCCCGCAGAATTGTTTATACCAAAAATTTTTGGAGTACCCGGATTTTACGTGCTCGGTAAGTTGCAAACAATTCTTCCTGATGTTTCAGCACAAATTGCAAAATGGAGAACATTTGGAGAACCATGATTTTGAAACTACGGAACCATAATGGAAAAAAGTATAAACTATCAAAGTTATAAATCATTCTCATGTGTGGAGACTTTTTTTTTTAATAACAGTATATTTTTAAATTGTACAGTTTTAAAAAATTACTTTTAATGAATTACAAAATCGTACGATTTAAAAGAATTAAAAATTAATTTTTTTAAACTCTCATAATTTAAAAACATATCCACATAAAAAATAAAAAATAAAATAAGGGCTTGTGCCCTAGAGAAGGACTCTCTAAATTATATTATAAAATTTGTACATTGCAGAGTCTAAAAGCAAAGGCCATAATGAATATATTGTTAGATTAATTTTAATTTATTTAATATTTGAGGCCACACATGAAACAAATAAAATGTGTGTGTTATTATTTAATTAGCCAATAGTTAAGTGATCTATATAATGTTAATTAAATAGCTAAGGGTATAATTGTTGTGAGTTAAATACATAGATACTAGAGTTTTAATTATTACTTCTGTGAAGGGCAGAAGTGATAGTTAACACAAAATAACTGCTAGACAGTTTTAATTAAACTTGTTCAATAGTTTTCTTAAATACGGTGGTTATGTTCCCCATCCTATCTCAGCCTCCTTTGATTCTCAAAATCCTCTCAGTGAAAATTCGTTAACAAATTATAGAGATTAATTTAGAAATCCATCATCAAGAATCAAGAATCTCTACACAACAACAATGGATTCAAGTACGCTTCTGAAATTATAGTATTCAATAATTTTAATCTGGATTCTTATGAAGATTTAGCGAATAACATATAAGCACTATAACCATTTGTTGGCTTCATTAAATACACTAAGCTTAGTTGAATTACGATTTAGTACTTTATATTTTCTGGAAATTTTTTTAGCATGGGTAGTTCTGCCCCTCACCCGAGAACAAAAATTTACCTTTTGTTTTCAATTTCGTAAATTATTGATGAAATACGAAAAAGGGAAATCACCCTAAAATATTCGCATCTATCTTAATCTAATTCCACATGCTACACCAATCAAAAACCAGTTTTTTAAAATAAATTATTAATTTTGGTTGGGCCGGCTGGATGAGTCTTAGGGTGTGGGTCATAAGCATACTAAGCCTGGTTTTTAGAACCTGTTCGGTTTTATGATTGGATAGATGTTAAACGTTTGATAAGTACTTGTTTAAAGCTAAATTAATTTCTCAGTTACTTGAACGATAAAAAGATTTATAAATTTTTATTATATTTGTCAAAATTATTATTTAAAGCTCTCAAAATTCAGTGGTGAAGCTAACAACATTTTTCTAGGCAGGTGATATAAGCGAGCTAATTTTAACTTTTTTTGTTTTACCTATTGTGTAACTAGGAAGGAAAGTATCTAATTAATTTTACCAAATTCGTTTAAGGGAGCCTGTACCTCCAAACTACAAGTATTTTTTTTTTATTCTTTCAAAATTAGAGTTGCCCCTAAAACATTATTCCGTAACTGCCTTTTCACAACACTAGGCTTGTGCCAACAATTTAGGTACCTAAACAACTTGGACCCTAACTTATTCAACAGCTAGCAAGATTATTCAAAACATAAAAGAAACAAATAAAATAAATTAACAAAAAGGAAATGAGTTATAAACGGATTGCTCCATCTTGATTACCAATTCTCCATATGTTTCAGCACAATTTGCAAAATGGAAAACAGCGAGAGAACCATGATTTTGAAACTATGGTAAACATAATGGAAAAAGTATAAACTATCGAAGTTATAAATCATTTTCATGTGTGGAGACCTTTTTTTTTTTAACTAAGGGCACACTTTTAAACTGTACAGTCTAAGAAAATTATTTTTAATAAATTATAAAATCGTGCGATTTAAGAGAATTAAAAACTAATTTTTTTAAACTCTCATAATTTAAAACACATATATTTATGGAAAAACTATAAACTATCTAAGTTAAAACTATAAACATATATTTATGGAACCATAATGGAAAAACTATAAACTATCTACGTTAAAACTTATTCTCACATGCGAACGCCCTCATTTTTTTAATAAGGTCACACTTTTAAACTGTACAGTTTAAGAGAATTATTTTTAATAAATTATAAATCCGTATAATTTAAGATTTAAAAGAGTTAAAACTAATTCTTTTAAACTCTCATAATTTAAAAACATGTTCGAATTAAAAAATAATTAAGGCTTATGACTTAGAGAAGGACTCTCTAAATTATATAATACAATTTGTACATGAGGAGTCTAAAAGCAGAGGCTATGCCTATAATGAATATACGCACTATAACAATTCGTTGGCTTCATTAAATATACTAAACTTAGTTGAATTTCGATTTAGTACTTCATATTTTCTGGAATTTTTTTAGCATGGGTAGTTCTGCCCCCTCAGCCGACAACAAAAATAAACCTTTGTTTTCAACTTCATAAATTATTGATGAAATACGAAACAGGGAAATGAATATTCGCATCCATCTTAATCTAATTCTTCATCCCACACCAATCAAAAACCATTTTTTTTAAATAAGTTATTAATTTTGGTTGGGCCGGCTTGATTAGTCTTAGGGTCGTGGGTCATACATAGTATACATAATATTTGTCAAAATTATTATTTAAAGCTCTCAAAATTCAGTGGTGAACCTAACAACATTTTTTTGGGTGAGTGGTATATATGAGCTAATTTTAACTTAGTTTTGACAATTGTGTAACTAGGAAGGAAAGCAACTAATTAATTTTACCAGGTTCGTTTGAGGAAGCTTGTACCTCCAAAACTACAAGTAGTTTTTATTTTTTTTTTTAATTTAAAATCAGATTTGCCCTTGAAGCATTATTCCATCAACTTAAATAATGAGAAATACAACTACCTTTTCATAACACTAGGCACGCGCCAACAATTTAACTACCAAAACAGCTTGGATTCTAACTTATCCAACAGGTAACAAGACTTATTCAAAGCATAAAGGAAACAATTAAAATAAATTAATTAGAACAAAATATAGACCATGTAACAGTGGGCTATTCCCCCCCCCCCCCCCCCCCCCAATTCATTGTTTTTCTGTTGTACAAGATAACTTTATTAATAAGAAATTAAAGATACCCCTCATAATGAGAGACATAATGAGTTTTGTCCCTCGAAATATTTGTTCTAAACATTATTTGAAATTGTGTAGGTAATATATTTACCTCTCAAATGATGAACTTGGACAAAAATTTGATGACAGTAGAAGAGGCGATGTAACTAATTAATATAAGATTCTTACATATGTTTTAGTAAATATAATTTTGTAATTAAATAAAAAAAATTGAGATCGCTACAATCTGACCTAACCCTCCCAGTGCCTCGCCATTCTCCACATAATCAACTTCTTTTCACATTTACAATTTATTTTTGGATAGGATTATTTATACTCAAAAAATTACTTTAAACACTCTAGTACTTTGTACATTCATATGTTAAATTTAAAAATATTAACTTTTACTTTATACGCTCTTTAAATTACCAAAAATAACCTAACTTAAGTCCAGTTAAATTAATTTTAACAAAATACCAATAAAAGTAAAATTATTAACCATAGAAAAAAATTAAAATTTAAAATTTAGCATATACTTACATCAAATGGAATAAGTAGTAAACAAATTCTTTAATATAATTTGACTAGTTTTTGTTTACTAATTAAAGTAAAAGAATTATAGGTTGAATAATGAGTGTACTATGCAAGTATTTAAATTAATCATGTTATATTGTTTCAGAATAATTATCTTTAATAGTAATTCACATGATGAATATTCTTATAGTAATTTATTTCATTAAAATAAAAATATTCCAAGTAGTTTTAGAGTGTAAATAATCTCACATTTTATTTTTTCCAAGCTAGCGTTAAATGAAAATATCTCAACCCAATCAAAATAAAGAGTGAGGTCGACGAAAGGGACTAGTATCATTTCCTGATATGAGCAATCTTGATTTTTTACAGATCTTGCGCCAATTGTGTTTTAGTATTAGTGGATATTTATAATTTAATTATTTTTTTAATTTATTAACCACTAATCATATTAACAGAATTTATTTAGATGAAGATCAAATCAGAAGAGAATTCTTATTCCCACCAAAGGTCCACAATAAATCATTTCTCCTTGTCTTTAAAATAATAATAAAATAAAATATTCATCGTCTTTGAGAAAACCTTTGAAGTTGTTGTCTTGCGCCTTAAAAAGATGCAATAAAATAAAGTTTTTTGAATTTAATTGCATGGGTTATTATCGTTTAATTACTACAAAAATTTAAAATTTCCAAATGAGAATAAGAACTAAATTGAAAAAAAAAGTGCATATGCTTGCGTTCTACTCCCATTCCTTCATTTTGTTCTTTCTTTTTCTTTGTCATGTTTTCTTACTCTTCTTCTCCATTTATTCGTTTCCTTTCGTCTTCTTCTTCAACTTCTTTGTTATCATTCCTTCTTCTTCTTCGCCTTCAATGCCAACTGTCTTGGATCGTTTGTCCAGCTGTCATCGGATTTGGGTGAGCGGCGAGTTCCTGCAGCTAGCTGTCTTCGATTGGGTGTGCAGGCAGCGGCTGCCAGTTGGGATTGAAACCATCGTCCTCATTGGCGTGCAACTGTCAATTGACTGTGTTTAATCTTTGATGAATGAGTTGTGGCAATATTTTATCCTGTAATCTTAAGTACATAATTTTCTCTTGATTTTAAATGTAATATCATTTTTGGTTCTATAATGTTAGGGCGACATCAGCATTAGACTGACAGCACCAATAAAAATATGGTAAAAACAAAAGATTTTGCAAAGATTCAACGATTCAATAGTTGCACACCTGTGCTAAAAAGCCTATAATGTTAACCATTCTTTTGTTGCAGGCAACATTCAATGTTTCAAAGCTCAATGGAAAGTGGTAGTCTTTGAGATCAAATCAGATTTTCTACAACCCTTAGCTCTGTACCACTCATTCTAAATCTCGGCATCGAAGCGAGATACCATACACTAGAGTGAAGAGAGAATAGGAAAAAGAAAACTCATCCAATGCCATGACCAATAATCATATAACAAACTCATTTCAAATTTAAACCTGGAAATGAAATCCATGTAGAAGCTAAACAATAACAAATATCTGCTACAGATCGATGGTATGTACATTTTTTACAGAAATAAGAATGGTTAGGTCAGGTGCTGCACAGGCATCAGTTTACTGGGATCAAAACTTCAACAAATTGAACAGCCATGACATGGCAAGGATGCTCTGTGGTTTTGCCATCTCATCTGGCAACTTTATTAGGCCTTCGCTCAAAATCAAGACCAGAAACACGCTCTTCTGCCAAACTGTGTCACACAATGAGACATAAGAATTACATTTGAGAGGAGGCACAGTGTCTAGGATTCCTATATGAAAAATGCTCCATCTATCTGCTTGTTTCAGAATTGTTATGACATTAATCAATATTTTTCATGAATTAAGTAAGGTTTGATTTACCATTTCATCATTAAGGTGGTAGTCATGCAAGTACTCTTATCATTGAAGATTAGGTATTACATCAGTTGGGATTCATAGCATTACTCTTCTAATATACTATAGGATGCATGAAAAAGATAATATTTTTCACTAGACATGCCAAAGATAATAAAATAAAATAAAAATAAAACAACTACATACTTAACAGAGCCAGCGCCAGGTCCATCACTTTCACGGGCAGAGAAACTCTTGTAAAACTGAATAGAAATCAGACTCTCACTTGCAGTGACTGCTGGTGCAGGAGACCCATGCATACCCACACTGCCACTGTTTCTGAAGCAAAATCCTACAATCAAAGTTTCCACAATGAAAAGATGCATGAATGAATTAGTGCACGAGCACAGACACAGACAAAGACAGATATATGATAGGAAAATAGGAGACTGAAATAACCCGACAGACAGCAGAACTTATCATGGAAAGACAACCCCAACTTCATTTTCTACCACACTATGGAAGTTAGATTAGCCTGTAAAGTCCAGGAAGCATGGCAGAAACAATGAAGTTCCGTACCCTGGAAGGCATAATTTGGACCAAAAGAGTATTATCCACAAATGAGAAAAATATAATGCATACTAAAATAAGCTAAATATTGTTTCCAGTTAGGCTGTTCAACAATCAAGTAGTCATAAAAATCAACTGATGCAACCTGAGGAAGTTATTGATGACGTAACCACCTGAAACAAGAAATTTGCATTCTGAAACAATAAAGATTTGTAGTTGGAGAAATTACAAAATGGAATGGTGCCACAGGAATGGATGTTCAGATCATTTATGAAAACTCACAAAGACTAGAAAATTGAAGGTAGAATGAAATTTTAGAATTCTGAAACAATGATAATTTAAAAAGTTAAAATACACTCTAAATTACAATTTACACATCATAGCAGATTTTAGGCACACTAATTCAAATTAAAAAATGACAATGGCTTAGGGACCTATTTCTGAAGTTCTGCCTAAGAATCAAATATAGATTACAAGGAAACAGGACTCAGTCTTTCCAGACACATGAATTATAAAAAAAGGATAACAATAGATTGGATGAAAACCGATCAGACTCATGCTATAGCACCTTGAAAGATAACAATGAGACAAAAGATAAGTGTGATGATCATGGCGGATAGACTACTGCATGAATTGGATCCCTTAGTAGTTTTGATCTTCTTCAATGCTTTAATTCTTTCAATCCTGGCACGCTTTCTCATGGCAAGCTCAGCAATTCCCCTCACCAACTCATGGTCAGCAGCATCCAATGATGGACCTTTAGGAGGACGGGGTGGCTTGGGAGCTTTCCTAGAGTTGGGTTTTTTATACTTCCCTTCCACACTCTTCTTCCCCAACGGGGCAACACTCTCTTTGCAATCACCTTCCAAATTCTTTTCTAACAATGACTGCATATTCTCATTTACAGTTTCCCCCAAATTTTGTTAAATTGCTGCAGAAGTTCGTGTCACACTTACCATTGACTGGACTATCAGTGCCAAAATGACCAGTCCAAACCCAATTGAATATTCTATTTGTTTGTCTATTTGCCGAAACCAGATCCCTGGTTCCATCCTCCTCACTGGTAGTCCCACCACTTTCAAGATCTACTTCAAACTCCTTGTCTCTTAAATCCAAATGATCCATTCAGAAAAGTCTGTATAATATCTCTCCCCCAACTTTAACTCTGATAGATATACAAACAATCTACTCCAAGATAATAAACAAGGGATTCAAGCTAAATGAAGATAACCTTTGCCTGTTTTGAATTGAACAAATTACGAAAACACGTGAACAAGATCAATATCCGAGGAACCTAAAAAGATTTTGGCAGCATTATCCTTCATAATCGATACAAGTATTTCTGTCTCCATGTCAATTTTATCCCATGTCCTCGAAATTTCAACAGTCGAGCACCAAACACCTAAAACAGTATGAACCTTTGTTCACACCGACCTCCAAACTTCAAGCAATGAACCAAATCCTGCACTTCGTTAAATTGCAGCACAAAATAACACCGAATGAGAAATGCTGTATCTCTGTTCCTTGAACACACACACAACAGCAATTTTCCTATACAACGAAATCACCAAATACGAAACAACCGGAAAACAAACAAACAAAAAAAAACCAGAAACAAAAAAATTTTAAAAAAATGATACTAATTTAAAACATTCCTTGAACTTTCTTTTCCTAAGTTAACGGGTGACAAGATAGAAGTCAGAATCAATAATGCTGGTATGAAAAAAAAAAGCAGTATTTTAAAACAAGGAAATTGAACCTGCCTTTGGGTGAAGCAAAGAAGCCCGTAAAATCGATGGATAACGACGACGGTGGGTGCGAGATCATATGTTTATGTTTGGCATCTGATTAAATGAAGATATTTATCCTCAAATTCAAGCTGACGCCTGAATTGATTGTTTTTCCAATAAATTATATATAGTAAATAAATAAAAATGGAAAACGAACGGTAATATAATAGATTTTCTTTTCTTTTTTTTTTTTCAGCGTCGCCGATGTTCGTTGGAACCTGGAAATATTATTTTAGATTTTAGCTGTTGAACGTGTCAGCTCTTCCTGGGACGGCTACCGGTACTAGCCGGTTGTTAGAGTTAACGTGTCAAGGGCTCCATATGCTGACAAGTCTTCAAATTTGGGTCAAATTTCTAAATTAAAAGCACGATAAATGATATTTATTTCTTTTCATGAGGAACAAACAATAGCACAAAAATAATTATTTAAAAAGAAAAGAAAATAAGTTTAGCCCAAAAATGCCGGCTGGCTTTTCTCCGTCCAGGCGAAGAGAGATGCCATACAAAAGCCCATTAAGTACCAAATTTATATTTAAATAATTAGTAGAGTTGCAGGCTTATTCAGTATTTAATTTAATATTATTATATTGATTTCTTACGTTATGTGCGAGCGAACATGTTCTCGGTTCCTCTAGGACTGTCTGTTCAAAACATGCGTACTCAATAATTTTAATTTAAAAAAAATTACATTTCTTCTATTTCCTTTATCATATATCCATTTAATCACCTCCAAATTTTAATATATTCTTTAAATTATCTTTATTTATAAGTTTATAGCAATAAACTACTTTAATACTAAAAAATAACTAATTTACTCATAAATGAATTAAAAGATCATTTTATTCTACAAAATTTTAAAAAATAAAAAATTATAATTACAATAATACTCCTAAATTTAATAAAATAAGTAAATCTAGATCCAATATGATGATTTTTATAGTTACAATTTCATTTAAAAATTATCATGTTAATTTTTTTTAATTATAATTGTATTTAATTTGTATACGGAAGTTTACAATAATTATAGGGAGCTTTTCTCTTCATGTTAATTTTATAAACTTTCCTATACTTAATTTAATTACAAAAAAATTACAATTACAAGATGTTAATTTTCTATAATTATAATTTCATTTAAAAATGATCATCTTAGATTTTGAGACTTATTTATTTTATTAAATTTATGGGTATTTATGTAATTATAATTTTTTATTTTTCAAAATTTTATAGAACGAAATAATATTTTAATTCATTTAGGGGTAAAATAATTATTTTTAGTGTCAAATTAGTTGATTGATACAAGTTTAAAAATAAAAATAATATTAAATATATGTTAAAAATTTTATAGTGGTTAAATGTATATATAACAAAATAAAAATTGTACAGAGATAATTTATTTTTTTTAATATATTAAAATAGAGGCCAAAACCAAGTAAAAACAGAACCTTTCAACAGCTTATATTGTGTTAAAAGGTATATGACCCAATCAATTGTGTAAAGTCTGCCGTAGCAATGAAACTGGAGAAAATATACACACGTACACAAAAAAGATAGTCCTTTCTATTATATTAGTATTAGCTTGTTCAAGTAACGGATTCTAGTCAAACTAAAAGGATCTTCTGATCAATGCAGAGATCACTTTGATTCCATTAGTAACGAGGATTTGGAATATCACACATTGATCAATCAAATAAAGAGAGATTCGGTATAATAGATACGTCTGTGAAGATGCGAACCACCGCACCTGAACAGAGAGACTATGAAGCTTTACAGTTTCCTAGGATTGAATAAGGTAAAGATTTATACAAGAACCCTAGCCTCCTGGACATTCCGGCGAACGTGTTAAGGTTTGCACAATTCAGCTCAGGTTGCGGGCTTTCTGTAAACATCGTTGGCCAATGAGTGATATCATAGTGATATCTGGACCATTAGCAATATCAGCACAGTTAAAAATATACTCATTCCTTAGTTTTGTAACATTCTTTTGTACCACAAACCCAACAAAACTAACATTAAGGGTCACTAAGGAAATCCTTGAGAGTTTTGAGGAATGAAGTGCAGGTGGAAATTTGAAGTACGATGCACATCTTCGTGTCAATGTAGCAGTTTTGTTGTCCAATGTTGAAATTTAATGCGGCCTCCAGTCAGAGTCCAATAATCTAACAATGATTTCTTGTCCACTGACACGGAGCAAAACTTATGGACCTATGCGTCTGCAACAGAGGCCTTGGCTATATTTTTTTAAGCCGATGCTTCATCTCATCATCTGGATTGGGAATTGGGTATGTACCGTAGAACAGAAAGTCTCTTAACGGATTTAGACTCTAAATTACTGTCATCTCATCTCTAGCAAGTAAAAGACAATAAAAATACGCAGAGGTAGAGCCATGAAACAGCTACTGCATCTTATCTTATGGCAGAACAAGTTTATTAGACATGTAATAAAATGATAACTTAATAAGCTCCCTTTGTAGCTTCTTACCACAAATCTTGAATTCAAACAATTTGCTTTGTATCGATGCATAGAATGTGACTAGAAATGACAACAAATTATAGAGACTCAATTTGCTACTGTTTACTTGTTACAAAGTTTCTGGACGGTAAATATATATGACAATGGGACAGTGATAAGTTCGTTGTGTCTCTTCGAGAAGCAGCTTTGTGCCAATTTCACAAGAAACATACGCATCAATATATGCAAATTTAATAAGCTCTGTATCAAGAAACCCAGATTCCAAATTATTCATGCAAACCTTCTTTGGTATCCACGGACGCAGCCGCAGCAACTGATAAGCAAGGACCTTTAAGCCGAGTTTCCAAGGTAACTAATCCGAAAAAGCAATTTTGCTAGAGTGCGAATGTCGATCTTCTTCTTAATGCAGAGTCCATACATAAAGGAGCGAGTAAAGCGAGTAAACTCCAGCCCCCTTTTACATTTTGAAGTTACGACATGATCTCTTCAACCTCAATTCCCACAAAAACGACGTTGGGATCGCTCAGAAAGTTCTTAATAGACAGGGTAATGCAGTCCATATAAAGTAGTTGTAGAATAAGACACTTGGTATCAACGCAGAGTTGCAAGGTGGCAATTTTGCCGCTGAGTGATGGTATAGGATGCGGCTTCCACTTACAATTCAATCCTACAATGAGTATTTGTGCGCTGTGCAATGATCGAATTTTGAGCAACCAATTTTCTGCTACAGAAGTTGTGGATGTGACTGTTGTTTCTATGATTTTGCCACAGAAAGAAATCGACTGTGCGTAGGCCATTTTCGAAACTTGTTTTTCGGGCTCCCTGTTTTGGCTCATCAATCATTTATATTTTGAAGAATTCGAGGGCCGTAAGGATACGTTTATTAATCTAAGAAAACTGAAAAGATTTTGGTTCAATTAACGATTAAAAAACAATCAATGTATGAAGACGGCACATTTCCTTTGAGGATTTCAACAGCACGGAATATTTGTATACTGTTTTTACCATTAATTTTGTAACCATGTTTCCAATGGTCTTTCATTGAGAAAGCTTCAGTTAATACAAACCGAATTAATCCCTAATGCTCCACAGTTGCCGCATGGAATAAGGAAACAGACGGAATGAGCTCACAAATTTTTCAAGGAAAAAGAACTTCTACTTGAACCAGATGAAATCGTTAAGTACAAGCAAATTATCATCTCTATTGGGAGTTGATAATTTCTTAATGCCACTAACCCTAAGCCAAAGCAGTATCTAAAATCCTTACAACAAAAGTTCTGAACAATTCTGAACCACCAAAGTCGGTGGGAACAAACCGCTACAGCATAGTCAATGTGTCACTGTTCCCTTCTCAACAATATACTTCAGTTACTTGCGTAGATATGAGGCTCCCTGTGCATTACTCCTACCCCAACCACGATTGAAGATAAGATGATGGGCAGTCAAGAATGAGCGGTGAATATGACACATAGATGGCATTGACTAAAATTTTCTTCTACTCGATTGAAGGATGATACAACTCACCACCTCAACTCCTGTATGCCAATTTAGTATCGATTGTAAGCCTTCCCAAATTCCTCACGTCTCTGACGCTGAAACCCACCGTGGGTGTCATGAGCCCTCGAAGGATAAGTTTCCATGGGGTTTGGGTACCTGCCTCTTGAATCCATAGGATAACTAGTTCCAGCATATTCAGAATTTGTTGAAGAACCATCGTAGCTGGAATAGTTATGCTGTTTGTAACCACCAAAACCTGAGGCAGACATTTGCTCTCGAGCTTGATGCTGATGCCTTTGGCCATCAAGTTGAAGAAACTCCTCCCACTGTTTTGCATGCATGGCCCTTACCTGAGTCAGTTTCTTCATGTAACTCTCTCTCATCTCCCTGATAGTCTGAAGCCCAAAACAGCAAAAGTAAGCTATTTGAATTCCTAAACAGCATAGTAAACAGCCAGAGAGATTATGGTTTTTTTTTCATAAATGCAGAAAAGACCAAATAACCTTCAGTTCTTAATAATAAAGAATGTTTCTTTGGATGAGAAATACAATATTGAATTACAATCATTCATTCTCGATAAATCAGATTGTTGGCTACGTCTAACTTGGATTCAACTCTGAAAGATATAAGAAAAATGTACAAATAAACGATCAAGTGGAATGGGAGTGTGGACAGAGTTGGATGACCAACATCAACTAATACTTGTAGGTTAGAAAACAAAATTATTCAAGATGTAACTCACTACCTACTGAGAGTCCATTCTTTGAATGGTACCTAAATGGGCTATAACTTAACCCGAAGAGAAAAATAAAATAAAATAAACACATATAACTAGAAATTTGCTTGGCTTTGTCAAATGGAACCCTCTTACCATGAATGAATTTCAGCGCAAAATTATCGAACAACTCCAGAATACATATAATAATAACAAAAAAAAAGTGCAAAATTGTTCAAGACAGTAACCAGAAGAAGTATGCACTGCAACAAAAACAAATACCTCACGATGCTTGTAGTTCTCTTCATCTTCTTCCTTATCACGAATTCTTCCAAGTTCCATAGCTTCCCTCGTATAATCCAATTCTAACTCATCCAATGTCTTAGGAAATGCAGGGTATTCAAACTGATGGCCTGATTGCATATCTGATCCCCGTCTCTCAATATCCCATCCATCATTTCTGTAACCACCCATGCTCTGATTATGACCATCATACGAATTATGCAAATTGCTAGCATAAGGGGGACGGCCAGGAGATTTAGAAGGGCTTGAACGACCTCTAGCTCCATCACTACCATAAGCTTCATGAAATGAAGAGTACGTTAAGCACTTGATTCGAGATGCTAACATAGATGGTATCTTTAACTAGACATACTATCTTATATTCACATAGTGAACCATCCGTAGCAATCCAGAAATGCTTTCAGTAAATAATTTCGTTTTGGGGACATTCCAATCCATTCAGAACCACTCACGTAAGTAACTTCAGATTCGTACACATAATGCTTGAACATAAGAACTTACCTCTTGCTGCAAACAAATGATAAGCAACAAGCAGAATCATTAAGAATTTACATTAGGTAAACAATATTTAGAAGTCACATAAATCACACTAGGGACCTAACAAGCTACGAGCATGGAATTACCGGCTTTCTATGGATGCCGTAAAGATATCCTATGCTGTCCCTACCTTGTGGAGAACCCCTTGAAAATCTCTGGACATCTTCACGGACACGGTCTTCCACTACCTTATCCTGCCTACAAATACGCTGGTGAAAATGTGATGCATTATGTGAAACTGGATGAGACCTTTGGGATTCAGAGCGTCGTAACTGTGTACCAACAGGACTTCGCTCTGGCGACCTAGATTTACTCTTGTGAGAACTAGATGTACCCCTCTGATCACCCTCCTCCTTAATAATTTTGTGCACTGCATCCACACCTTTTGACAGAATTAACCTATCCTTTCCACTGACTATAATAAATTTCTCATCCATTTTGATTTTGCAACTGATATCCTTTTCAATTCTCTGTATCACTTTCTCTGTAAAAAGTGCTCTCACATGCTTATCTCGTGATATGTATGAATTTATAAAGAAGAAGAGAAGAAAGAAGAGAAAGAAGAGATGGTTTGGTTTTCTTAATTGTCCCCCTTTTATTGAAACACTTCCGACTATATATAATAGTCTTTACAATACTGAAAATTAACAAACAATGCCAAAAAAATAGGAAACCAACTTCCCACTTCGCTCGCTGAAAATCAGCACAGAAAATCAGCATATCACGGGATTATTGAACAAAACCCACAACTGAAAAAACAACTAAATGTAACACGTGCATGCATGGCTCCATGAATGATGGCGTGAAAAATGGCTTGCATGGCTCCATGAGTGGCTTGCATGGCTCCATGAGTGATGGCACGTATCATTCCTTCCCGCTCAAGGATCCTTGTCCTCAAGGACAAAATCAGGAAATGACTTGGAAAAACGCCATTCGTTCTCCCAGGTGGCGTCTTCTATTGGAGCTCCCTTCCACTTAATTAAGATTTCAGACCTTGGACGATATTTCCCTTTACGAATGACACGGCGGTTCAGGACAGCTTCAGGTTGAGGAAGAATGGTAGAATCCTCTGCAACTGGAGGCAGTTGAGTAGAGGCCGGAGCGTTGGTTCCCGCATGCTTCCGTAGCAAACTAACATGGAATACATTATGAATTTGAGAACCCGGAGGAAGAGCCAACTTATAAGCCACAGCACCCACCTTCTCAATTATCTGATATGGACCATAAAAACGGGGAGCCAGCTTCATGGAACGTCGAAAAGCCACGGAAGTTTGGCGGTATGGTTGAAGCTTTAAATACACGTAATCTCCTACCATGAAAGAAACTTCACGCCGATGCTGATCTGCTTGGCTCTTCATTCGATCTCGGGCCACTAAAAGGTTATGCCGTAACTCTCGTAAAATAGCATCACGATCACGTAGATACTCATCAACAGCTTGGACACGGGATGTGCCCGGAACATAGGCCAGCAGCCTTGGAGGTGGAAAGCCATAAACAGCCTCAAAAGGGGTCATTTTCGTAGATGAATGAATGGACGTATTGTAGCTAAACTCAGCCCATGGAATCCATTCTGTCCATTTCCGTGGTTGATCTCCTGTGAAACACCGTAAATATTGCTCCAAGGTGCGATTTACTACCTCGGTTTGACCGTCGGATTGAGGGTGATAACTCGAACTCATGCAGAGCTGGGTTCCTTGCAGCTGGAACAGTGCTTGCCAAAATGAGCTTATAAACACCTTGTCTCGATCACTGACAATGGAGGTTGGAATGCCATGGAGACGAACCACATTTGCAACAAATGCCTTGGCGACAGTGATTGCAGTAAATGGATGCTTCAAGGCGACGAAGTGCGCATATTTTGTTAATCGATCGACGATTACCATGATGACAGTATATCCATTAGATGGCGGTAATCTCTCGATAAAGTCCATCGAAATTTCCGTCCATGCTTGAGTAGGAATTTGCAGTGGTTGGAGTAATCCAGCAGGCTTCATACAATCAGTCTTATAACGTTGACAGATATCACATTGCTGTAAAAATTCTTTTATTGTTCGGCGCATATTAGACCAAAAGAAGCTATGTTTGATTCGAGAGAGAGTTTTATGGTAACCAAAGTGACCACCAATTGGAGATGAATGACAATCCGCCATTATCTTTGGAATTAATGTTGAGGTGGGGCTAAGATAAATTCTGTTGCGTTTGAACCAAACTCCATCGCGTTGGTACATTTGAGGAGGGCTCTTCTCAAGCAAATCCTTGTAAAATGAATCCCGCTGAACTTCTTCTTGGAGCGTTGGCCACCACTCTGCATGGGACATAGAAATTGATAATAATTGGAACTCAACTACACGTGACAAAGAATCTGGACCCTGATTTTCGGCTCCCTTTTTATACTCAATTTTATAATCATATCCCAGTAACTTTGGCAACCATCTTGCTTGTGCTGGTGTAGTAATCCGCTGCTCCAGAAAGTACTTGAGACTTTTTTGGTCAGTTCGAACAGTAAAGGGTTTCCCAATTAAATAAGGACGCCATTTCTTAATAGCTTTGACGATTGCCAACATCTCTTTTTCATAGGTGGATAAGGCCAAGGCTGACCCTTTCAAGGCTTCACTGAAATAAGCTACTGGCTGATTTTGTTGGGAAAGGATTGCTCCAACTCCAGTGCCGCTTGCGTCGCACTCAATCACAAATTGTTGGGTAAAATCTGGCAGGCGTAAAATCGGTGGTGAAGTCAAAGCCTCTTTCAATTGTTTAAAAGCCACCTCTGCTGCTTCATTCCAGTGAAATCCCTCCTTCGTTAAGAGTTGAGTTAATGGGGCTGCTATGCTCCCAAAATCACGGATAAACTTCCGGTAGTACCCTGCTAGCCCCAAGAATCCACGAACTCCTTTGACTGACACCGGTTTAGGCCACTCAATGACAGCCTGAATTTTAATTGGATCCACTGCTACTCCCTGCTCAGAAATTATGTGTCCCAAATATTCGACTTGTGAAACACCGAATTGACACTTTGATTTCTTTGCAAACAAACTGTTAGTAGATAAAATATGTAAAACAGTTCGTAAATGACTGAGATGATCTTCCCATGACTTTGAATAAACCAGGATGTCATCAAAAAATACCAAGATAAACTTCCGAAGGTAAGGACGAAAAAGATCATTCATGAGACTCTGAAAAGTTGCTGGTGCATTCGTAAGACCGAATGGCATTACCACAAACTCATAGTGCCCTTCGTGTGTTCGGAAGGCTGTCTTTGGAATGTCTTCATCTTTTACTCGAATTTGGTGATAACCTGATCGCAAATCTAGTTTGGAGAAAAATTTAGCACCATAAAGCTCATCCAATAATTCATCAATTACAGGTATTGGGTACTTATCTTTAACTGTAATATTATTTAGGGCGCGATAGTCCACACAAAATCGCCAACCTCCGTCTGCCTTCTTTACTAATAGAACAGGTGATGAGAATGGGCTCTTACTAGCCCTTATCAACCCCGACTGTAAAAATTCCTGCACCATCTTTTCGATCTCAGTCTTTTGGTAGTATGGGTAACGATATGGTCGTACACTTACAGGTTCTGCGCTTGGTTGTAATGGAATTTGATGATCATGAGAGCGCCTAGGTGGTAAGGTGGAGGGTGACTCAAAAACGTGAGAAAAATCTGCTAGGAGACGACTCATATCCAGCGAATGCACCTTTGGCTTGCTAGTACTTGTCATAATGATTTGGAAAAAAAAACCCAGGCCATGTATTCCATTAAGTTCCTTGTCAGTTAAAGCTGCAATGCTAGTTTGGCCTAAGCCTTGAAAGGTATGAGAGACTCCTCCTACTTGGAAAGTCATGGTTAGCTTTTTGTAATCAGTTTCAATGGGTCCAAGAGTTTCAAGCCACTGTACTCCCAAGACCATTTGGCATGCGGTGACTGGAAGGACATAGAAATCCGTTGTGACTGGAAGTCCTTGAATAATGAGCGTGAGCGCTTGACACTGACCAACACACTCTATCTTTTCTCGGTTTGCAACCATAACTTGAAACTTCTTGTCTCTGACCACTGGTAACCCAAATTTGGAGACTATGGATTGATCAATGAAGTTGTGAGTGCTGCCGCCATCTATCAATACAGTTACTTCCTTATTTTTCAGCTTGCCCGAGATGCGAAGGGTCTGAGGATGTTCAGTTCCTGCCATTGCATGAAACGAAATCTCAGGTATGGTTTCTTGAGTGCCCTGTTCGAATTGAACGCCGTTAACATCCTCACTTCCTAAATAGGGCAGGTCTTCGATCATGAATAATTGTGGTCGTTCGCAGCGGTGGCCTGGTGTAAATTTCTCATCACAATAGTAACATAATCCCCTTTCACGCCTTTCACGTGCCTCTTGATTGGTGATACGACGGAATGTTGCTGGCGGTGTCACAGGATTTTGGTTTGGGCGCTGGTTTGGAGGGGGTCCTAGCACACCCGCTGTTGGGTTGAGTCCTGGTCTTTGCGTGATCACAGTGGATTGGGAGCGAGCTGCTTGGATCGGTTTTCGTTGTAGCTGGTTTCGCTCCTCAATTAATCGCGCCACACCTATCGTGTCCGACAATGTCCGAGGTTGTTTAACTTTCACGTCCAACCGGATGTCATCGCGAAGTCCTGCAACAAAGCAACCAATCAAGAAATTTTCAGGTAAGCCATCAACCCGGTGTGAGAGTCTTTCGAAAGCTTCTTGATATGCGGCCACCGATGAGGTTTGTTTAAGGCGAGTCAAAGCTTCTGATGGGTCCTCGTAATCTGTTGGACCAAAACGGAGGTGTACTGCCTTGGTGAATTCTTTCCATGTGAGTGGCCCACGAAACTTTGTCAACCACCTATGCCACTGTAAAGCAATGCCTTCTAAGTGAAAAGATGCTAGCTGAACTTGTTGTTCTGGAGAAATATCTTTGAAATCAAAATATTGCTCTGCCTTGTAAACCCAGCCGGTTGGGTCCTCGCCGTTAAACCTTGGAAAGTCCAACTTGAGGTGGTGATGGGGCCGCTCATGGTGGCTGGAACATTCATTGACAGCATTTGAACGAGAGGTTTCCTCAGGAGCAAATGGGTTGGTATCGGGTTGGCTGGAACTTGGGTTCCGAGAGTGACGAAGAGCTTGAAGTTCCGTTAACACAGCTTGCAAGGCAGCATTAACTTGGTCAAAGCTTGCTTCATGTCGAGCTAAAGTCGTGGTGACATCATTGCGGAACTCTGCATTTGTTTTACCGCGAGTGTCCATGGTTGGAACCTGGCTCTGATACCACTGATATGTATGAATTTATAAAGAAGAAGAGAAGAAAGAAGAGAAAGAAGAGATGGTTTGGTTTTCTTAATTGTCCCCCTTTTATTGAAACACTTCCGACTATATATAATAGTCTTTACAATACTGAAAATTAACAAACAATGCCAAAAAAATAGGAAACCAACTTCCCACTTCGCTCGCTGAAAATCAGCACAGAAAATCAGCATATCACGGGATTATTGAACAAAACCCACAACTGAAAAAACAACTAAATGTAACACGTGCATGCATGGCTCCATGAATGATGGCGTGAAAAATGGCTTGCATGGCTCCATGAGTGGCTTGCATGGCTCCATGAGTGATGGCACGTATCACTCATCTCTAGCAAGTAAAAGACAATAAAAATACGCAGAGGTAGAGCCATGAAACAGCTACTGCATCTTATCTTATGGCAGAACAAGTTTATTAGACATGTAATAAAATGATAACTTAATAAGCTCCCTTTGTAGCTTCTTACCACAAATCTTGAATTCAAACAATTTGCTTTGTATCGATGCATAGAATGTGACTAGAAATGACAACAAATTATAGAGACTCAATTTGCTACTGTTTACTTGTTACAAAGTTTCTGGACAGTAAATATATATGACAATGGGACAGTGATAAGTTCGTTGTGTCTCTTCGAGAAGCAGCTTTGTGCCAATTTCACAAGAAACATACGCATCAATATATGCAAATTTAATAAGCTCTGTATCAAAAAACCCAGATTCCAAATTATTCATGCAAACCTTCTTTGGTCTCCACCGACGCAGCCGCAGCAACTGATAAGCAAGGACCTTTAAGCCGGGTTTTCCAAGGTAACTAATCTGAAAAAGCAATTTTGCTAGAGTGCGAATGTCGATCTTCTTCTTAATGCAGAGTCCATACATAAAGGAGCGAGTAAAGCGAGTAAACTCCAGCCCCCTTTTACATTTTTAAGTTACGACATGATCTCTTCAACCTCAATTCCCACAAAAACGACGTTGGGATCGCTCAGAAAGTTCTTAATAGACAGGGTAATGCAGTCCATATAAAGTAGTAGTAGAATGAGACACTTGGTATCAACGCAGAGTTGCAAGGTGGCAATTTTGCCGCTGAGTGATGGTATAGGATGCGGCTTCCACTTACAATTCAATCCTACAATGAGTATTTGTGCGCTGTGCAATGATCGATTTTTGAGCAACCAATTTTCTGCTACAGAAGTTGTGGATGTGACTGTTGTTTCTATGATTTTGCCACAGAAAGAAATCGACTGTGCGTAGGCCATTTTCGAAACTTGTTTTTCGGGCTCCTGTTTTGGCTCATCAATCATTTATATTTTGAAGAATTCGAGGGCCGTAAGGATACGTTTATTAATCTAAGAAAACTGAAAAGATTTTGGTTCAATTAACGATTAAAAAACAATCAATGTATGAAGACGGCACATTTCCTTTGAGGATTTCAACAGCATGGAATATTTGTATACTGTTTTTACCATTAATTTTGTAACCATGTTTCCAATGGTCTTTCATTGAGAAAGCTTCAGTTAATACAAACCGAATTAATCCCTAATGCTCCACAGTTGCCGCATGGAATAAGGAAACAGACGGAATGAGCTCACAAATTTTTCAAGGAAAAAGAACTTCTACTTGAACCAGATGAAATCGTTAAGTACAAGCAAATTATCATCTCTATTGGGAGTTGATAATTTCTTAATGCCACTAACCCTAAGCCAAAGCAGTATCTAAAATCCTTACAACAAAAGTTCTGAACAATTCTGAACCACCAAAGTCGGTGGGAACAAACCGCTACAGCATAGTCAATGTGTCACTGTTCCCTTCTCAACAATATACTTCAGTTACTTGCGTAGATATGAGGCTCCCTGTGCATTACTCCTACCCCAACCATGATTGAAGATAAGATGATGGGCAGTCAAGAATGAGCGGCGAATACGACACATAGATGGCATTGACTAAAATTTTCTTCTACTCGATTGAAGGATGCTACAACTCACCACCTCAACTCCTGTATGCCAATTTAGTATCGATTGTAAGCCTTCCCAAATTCCTCACGTCTCTGACGCTGAAACCCACCGTGGGTGTCATGAGCCCTCGAAGGATAAGTTTCCATGGGGTTTGGGTACCTGCCTCTTGAATCTATAGGATAACTAGTTCCAGCATATTCAGAATTTGTTGAAGAACCATCGTAGCTGGAATAGTTATGCTGTTTGTAACCACCAAAACCTGAGGCAGACATTTGCTCTCGAGCTTGATGCTGATGCCTTTGGCCATCAAGTTGAAGAAACTCCTCCCACTGTTTTGCATGCATGGCCCTTACCTGAGTCAGTTTCTTCATGTAACTCTCTCTCATCTCCCTGATAGTCTGAAGCCCAAAACAGCAAAAGTAAGCTATTTGAATTCCTAAACAGCATAGTAAACAGCCAGAGAGATTATGGTTTTTTTTTCATAAATGCAGAAAAGACCAAATAACCTTCAGTTCTTAATAATAAAGAATGTTTCTTTGGATGAGAAATACAATATTGAATTACAATCATTCATTCTCGATAAATCAGATTGTTGGCTACGTCTAACTTGGATTCAACTCTGAAAGATATAAGAAAAATGTACAAATAAACGATCAAGTGGAATGGGAGTGTGGACAGAGTTGGATGACCAACATCAACTAATACTTGTAGGTTAGAAAACAAAATTATTCAAGATGTAACTCACTACCTACTGAGAGTCCATTCTTTGAATGGTACCTAAATGGGCTATAACTTAACCCGAAGAGAAAAATTAAATAAAAGAAACACATATAACTAGAAATTTGCTTGGCTTTGTCAAATGGAATCCTCTTACCATGAATGAATTTCAGCGCAAAATTATCCAACAACTCCAGAATACATATAATAATAACAAAAAAAAAGTGCAAAATTGTTCAAGACAGTAACCAGAAGAAGTATGCACTGCAACAAAAACAAATACCTCACGATGCTTGTAGTTCTCTTCATCTTCTTCCTTATCACGAATTCTTCCAAGTTCCATAGCTTCCCTCGTATAATCCAATTCTAACTCATCCAATGTCTTAGGAAATGCAGGGTATTCAAACTGATGGCCTGATTGCATATCTGATCCCCGTCTTTCAATATCCCATCCATCATTTCTGTAACCACCCATGCTCTGATTATGACCATCATACGAATTATGCAAATTGCTAGCATAAGGGGGACGGCCAGGAGATTTAGAATGGCTTGAACGACCTCTAGCTCCATCACTACCATAAGCTTCATGAAATGAAGAGTACGTTAAGCACTTGATTCGAGATGCTAACATAGATGGTATCTTTAACTAGACATACTATCTTATATTCACATAGTGAACCATCCGTAGCAATCCAGAAATGCTTTCAGTAAATAATTTCGTTTTGGGGACATTCCAATCCATTCAGAACCACTCACGTAAGTAACTTCAGATTCGTACACATAATGCTTGAACATAAGAACTTACCTCTTGCTGCAAACAAATGATAAGCAACAAGCAGAATCATTAAGAATTTACATTAGGTAAACAATATTTAGAAGTCACATAAATCACACTAGGGACCTAACAAGCTACGAGCATGGAATTACCGGCTTTCTATGGATGCCGTAAAGATATCCTATGCTGTCCCTACCTTGTGGAGAACCCCTTGAAAATCTCTGGACATCTTCACGGACACGGTCTTCCACTACCTTATCCTGCCTACAAATACGCTGGTGAAAATGTGATGCATTATGTGAAACTGGATGAGACCTTTGGGATTCAGAGCGTCGTAACTGTGTACCAACAGGACTTCGCTCTGGCGACCTAGATTTACTCTTGTGAGAACTAGATGTACCCCTCTGATCACCCTCCTCCTTAATAATTTTGTGCACTGCATCCACACCTTTTGACAGAATTAACCTATCCTTTCCACTGACTATAATAAATTTCTCATCCATTTTGATTTTGCAACTGATATCCTTTTCAATTCTCTGTATCACTTTCTCTGTAAAAAGTGCTCTCACATGCTTATCTCGTGCAGCTACCCTTTCAAAAAAATCTTGAGACTTGCGATTTGCTCCAAGAGTCGAGGGGCACCCCTATATAAGTGCCAGGTAGAAAGGAATGCATAATCCCATTAAAAATAAATAAATAAATAAAATAATATCTTAGAAAAATATTGTGGTTAAAAGAATGAAAACCTCTTCCCTCTGACCCCTCACCACCCTGCTTCAGACTGCAAATGTTGGTTT
Organism: Citrus glauca; assembly: GCA_029633175.1. Classification (NCBI taxonomy): domain Eukaryota; kingdom Viridiplantae; phylum Streptophyta; class Magnoliopsida; order Sapindales; family Rutaceae; genus Citrus; species Citrus glauca. The sequence goes on from JAQOOD010000003.1 coordinate 51,631,517, forward strand.
GCACATGTGTGCCACTGTCGTTATTTGATATAAGGGGTTTGATATTGAGATTGTGATGCAGTGGAGAGGTGGGGGGCCGTATGGAAGGATCTTATCATTGTCCACAAATGATTATTAGATTAAAATCAAATAAGTCTTAAATCAGATTAGTACAGAAAGAAACTAATACACGCAGGACCTCAATGGCATCCTTATATCAAACCAGGCTCATTAAAATGAAGTAATTAAACAGCTGGTCAGGCACCAATCTCAAATTCTAAACTCAGGTCAATAGGCCTGTAGACCTAGTATTGTGCAAATCGTAAGAGCCTAGAAATTAAGGTAGCATATCATGCAGCAAAACGATAACCATTGACTAGTTACTGAATCAATTACTCATACATGAATGTATCTACGCTCATAGCTTCGTGTGAAGGCAATTCATAACATTTTCTAACATATAACGCTATATTTGCAGGAAAAAAAAAGGAACAATACCTGAGTAAAGTGACCTGATTCTCCACATATTTTGCAAATCATTTCTTCTTCTTTCCTCTTCTTCCAAT
>JAQOOD010000003.1:51632161-51695686 GCA_029633175.1 Citrus glauca
CGTCAGAATTACTTGAGAGAATTTCCATCCCCTCACCGAATAATAATAGGAGATCCTCGAGAGTTATCGATCCCCGAATAACTAATACATTTGTTTTTTAATTTTGAGTTAATCATATTAAAATAAAAAATTCAAATAAAAGTAAAGTTCGAAATATATCTTACATTAATATTTATTACAAAAGTCACATACATTAAATTAGTAAGTAATGCAGCATGTGAGGGATACAAACTTCTTTTACAAACTATCATGAACAAATTAATAGTTTAATACAAAATTGTTACAAATAAAATCGAATTTAGATTTAAAATTAACTTTTTCAATGGTAGCGTTGACACTTTATAAATGTGGACTATTCCCTTTACAACACAATAGTTAAATCGAGACAAATCAAGAGCAAATATTATATTATATTATATTAGATATTAAAATCGTGATTCGTTGTGGGCAATTACAACATCTAAAATAAATAAAAAATAGATTTAAATTTAAAATATTTAAAGAATATTAAAATTAAAAAAATTTGGGCCAATAGAATCTACTCCGTCTTTTTAATTTCCTAAATAAAAATTTAAGACTTAATTAGTTAATTAGGCCCAAAAGTTTAATAATATAAATATTTTGATATTTTTTATTTTTACCAATATTTATAATTTTATAATTTAAATTTTATAATTTATTTACTAGTAATTTTAAAAAATTAAAATGGGGAAATAGGTAGGGGATGGGGATTCCACCTCATCCCAGTCCCCTCCCCGAATAAGAAATTGGGTAAAAAAATTTCCTCGTCCCTTCCCTAAATAAGAAATTAAGTATGAAATTATCCACATACCCTCCTCAAATGGAGAAAATCCCCAAAGGTACCCGTCCTCATGGGAATTTTTGTCATCCCTAACGTCAATCTTAAAATATATCACGTAACAAATAAATAAGTGAAACAAATTGTTTATAAACTTAAGAAATAAAGAGAAAGACACCCTGCATGATCACTTATGGTGCGTTTACTAATCAGTAATCATAATGAGCTGAAATCGAAATTAGAAATGAGAATTAGAATAAGTTATTTACTTGAGTTGTAGTCGGAAGCGGAATAAGATTCATTCTCATTGATATGTTTACCTTATCTTGGAATCAGAATGAAATATTATAATTGACTAAAATACCCTTTATTAATTATTGTCAATTGGTGGTGGTAGTAGTAACAACAACAACAACAAAAAATGAAATAAATAAATAAAATTATAGTAGTAGTAGTAGTAATAATAATAATAATGATAATAAATTGTATTATAGTAATATTTTAATAAATAATAATAATGACAGTAATAATAAATATAATTTATAATTGTTACTATTTATTACTTTCATTATTTTATTAAATTAGTGTTTATGAAAATATTATTGTCATTAAATTTTATAATAATAAGTTATTATTATTTATGAAAATATTTTTATAGTTATAATTTATTAATTTTATTATTATTAATTTCATTATTATTTAGATAAAAAAATAAAATGAGTATTAGAAAGTTTAGTTGGGGGTAAAAAGTCATTTTCAAGAATGAAGTTATGATTCCCAAGCCCCCTTGTGAATAAGAACTCGGATAATGATTCCCAAATTTGTGGGCTCAATACTATTTGGATTCCGATTAAATTTTGTAAGTAAATACGTCATTTATTCTGATTCTAGAATTTCCATTCTCCTTGCTAGTTAGTAAATACACCATTAATTCATTAGAAAATCACGCGGCAAGTGTTGATCTCTGGACATGACCATCACAATTTTAAAATTAAAGGATCAATTTAATCCCTAGAATGAATGAACGAGATTAGATCACGATGGATCTAATCTGCAAGGATCTATAAGTAGCAGCTATCTTTACTATCGTTTTTCAATAGAAATATTTGATTGCCAAATTCTCATATAATTCATTCTCTAATTTCATTCAGTTCTTTCTTTAGTTCCTTCTTTCAACCTATAACTTGATTGTCAGAATACATTGCAAGTACTGCACCAACGCTTACTTGATTTGTTCCGGAGTTGAAGAGCGTAACTGGGAAGGATTCAATTATCAGTTTACAGTGAGTGGAAATGAAAATTAAAAAGTAAAGTTAAAAAGTAGTATTATATTTATGTGTCCATCCATCCACCATTTAATTAAATGGATCCAATAAATAAAAAATTAAGTCATCTTTTTAAATCAAAATTTTAAGTTAAAAGAAATCTTCCCTCATTTAAACTTCTGTTTATTTGGGTTAAGGAAGCTCATGTTTGCAGGATTGACAGCAAAGCAGAGGATAGTGGCAGCTGCAGCATATAGACATAGTTAAGAGTTGATGACATGGCATGCTAGCTGGCACCCGGTGTTTATGTAATCGCTTGTGCATATGATGACCAGCTGAAGTTATTATAGTCAGTTATGGTTAGCAGTAATTAGTTGTGTACATATTTATTAAGATTCGGATTTAAATAAGAAAGAACGAGCTAGAAGTTTCTCTCTCTCAAATTTTCTTATCTTCCAAACAGTTTAGATTGATTCTTAACTATGAAATAGAAAAGAGATGTGACCCCAGTTCTTTCAGAAATGGTAAAATCTTTGGCGCAAGAAGATGGGTTGATCCGTATCATTTTAAAAGTTTTTAACTCCTTAAATCATCACACCAAGTAAAAGTGTAAAACAAAGAAAAGAGAAGCCCGTGTCAGCTAAGCAATAATTCATAAAAATAATTACATAATTATGGGAACCGAAAAAATGCAAAGAAGACAATTATGTTATTTACTAAGAATTAATGGACTTTATAGTTTATATATATATATATAGAAGTTTGAAGTTGGAGCTATTCAAGATTGTGAGCGCCGCCGTAATAGAATCACTTTCGAGCCAGAGCAGAGAGAAGAAAATCCATCCCATTCTCAGAAGTCATTCGACAGCCTAGCCGACATAATTGACTTTTGAAACGAAGGGAGTGGAGAGCCATGAATGATGCGTGTGCATATGTCTATACCTGCGCCAACGACTATTTGCTCCGAATAATTTCAGATAAGGGAGAACGATCGATGAATGAATCATTTTCGTCGTTACTGATTAGTCAAATTGTATCTCACTCAATAGTAAATATTAGTGAACAATAAAAAAAGATAAAAAATAAGAAAAGGCTTAAAACAAACAAAAATCCAAGCATATAAAACACGAAATTGAGAAATTTAAAATCTAGCGCGGTAACCCCACATGGAAATGCATGCTAAGAGAAATAATTATATAATAAAACGCTTATAAAATCTTCAGGCGGTGCAATTAATTGAAACATACACAGTACAGATCACTCTCAAATCCAAGAAAACACAGCAAAATCATAACATCATATTCCCCGGCGAATTAAATTCAAGCTTAACTTTTCGTTTACAGATTAAAGTTTTAGCTTCAGTGATACACATAAACTCTTGAACTCAAGCCCTAACTCTCATTCAATCCAATGAAATATGGAGGATTGCAAAGCTTTACACGACACTGTTAAGGAGGGGTGGATTTCGTTTGATCAGCTTGATGGAAAGTCGACGCCTCAGGCTCAGGCTAGTGGATTTCGTTTACAGAAGGCAGCTACGATGACACGTGAGATTCACGTGCGTGTAAATTATCGAGGTGTGAGGAGGAGGCCGTGGGGAAAGTTTGCTGCGGAGATAAGGGATCGTAAAAAGAATGGCTCACGACTTTGGCTGGGGACCTATGATACGCCTGAAGGGGCTGCGTTGGCTTATGATAGAGCCGCTTTCAAGATGCGCGGCTCAAAAGCCAAGCTTAATTTTCCAAGCCTCATTGCCTCAAACGTTGAGCCTCAGCCTCACGGAATTACGAAAAAGAATATGCCTTCTTCTTCGTCATCCTCATCCATCACTGCAGATTAAATCTCCGAATTTGGGTTTAATTAGCTGAGAAATAATATTTCTACTTATTTTTTAAGTAATTGACATTAATTCGCCTTTTATTAATATTAATGTTGTGTGTATAATATGTATGTATGTATGTATGTATGATGTATCTGCCCTGCTTCATGTATCGTTTGGGTGATTTGATGATCCGTAATTGTAACAACTGGTGCAATTCATAACGATTTTCTTATGTTCTGTCAATTATTTGTGGCCATCAAGTACAACTTTCGTAAAGCATGGGAAAATTTTCTAATCAAAGATCTTTCGGATAGACAAGTCATTAAAATATGCTACTGCGAAGATAACATATATGTTTTCATTTTAACTTTGTTTTCTTCTAAACTATTCTTTCTTTTTTTTCCTTATTTTTTTCTTCTTTTTCTTTGAAGAGGTTCTTCTACACCATTCTAGTGGCTGCGTTGCAGCTTAAATCAATATAGACGATTTCTTTTCTTTTCAAAAAATTGATTTTTGGTTCTACTGTAAGATACTTCCGTAATATTATTTGATTTATTAATTTTGAATTAAATATTATTTTATTCACAGTAATTTTCTCTTGATTTATTGCTTTTAGTCTTAACATTTGATTACTTTGAGCTTCAGTTTTCTTTTTATTTTTTTGAAGTTGTAGGGAAAGAATCAAAGTTGTTAAAGAACACAACACGATTTCCGTAAGGCATTAGAAAATATTAAAATCAAACATTTATAAATTACTCGCACGCGGTTCTGTATAATACATATGTAAATCTTTATAAACAAAAATCAAGATTCGCCACCTCGATTTTTGGTCAACAAATATATTGTTAACTGACCTCTCTCGCTATTTTGTCAACTTGATTATGGAGCATTATTCGATTATTTTATTGCCCTCATATAAAGTTTAATTAAACTACAATAATTAGTTTTTCAAAAAAAAATCTGAACAGATCAAGTTTGGAATCAAACAAGATCTTTTGTTTGGGTTCGACAAATAATTTTTCAGAGTTATTCGGAACTTTTGTCCCCATTTTCTATTTAATACGAGAGTAGCGACCGATTTTGAAACACATTTAAAGAATTCTTTTTTTTGTGGGGGGAGGGGGGGGGGGGGGATAAAAAACAAGAAAAAATGTGTAGAGCATCGGCATAACTTCTAAAGATCCCTAAGGTAAATGAGTGATTTAAGTACCTAGTCCAATCATACTTATATGTATTTACTCTAGTTAGTTACCAGCTAAATGTATAAAAATCCAACAACTGCACACTGAATATATGAAAAGTAAGGGTCTATCACTCCGTATACAATTGCAGATGGGAAAATTCTGATTCGGATCTGAATATAGATATATTCCTTATATGCAGAATTATTAACAAGATATGCGCATTCGAATATGAGTGATACCCAAATGAATTTTTTAGATATTAGGATCCGGAAACTATTGATTGACTTGCTCCTCCTCAACCATGTTGCAATAGAACAATTGATCCCAAAACCTAAACCAGCAAATAACAGACAAAACTTATCAAATCAGTAGCACAAGTTGCTTTTGACAAAATCAAAGCTTACAAGAATTGCACCATAATCGCCATAAATAATAAGAAAATAATCTCATCACACTCGACGAAACATTTTATAAGATTGAAGAAGCTGTGAGGAATGCAGCGGCAAGAACAATGGTGTCGCCTGAAGAATTTGTTGGGAATTTCATTCTTTTGTGTGTGTTTCTCTCTTTTTCTCTCTCTCTCTCTCTCTCTCTCTCTATATATATATATATATATAGTCGGATAATTTTCAATTAACTTAATTTGTGCTTACTGATTGAGAATGAGAATGAGAATGGAAATGAGGGAATGAGATTTGTTAACTTATTTACTTCCAATATAAGGAGAGGAGAGAGGAGAGAGGATGAGAACAAAATTTGAGTAGGCCCCATAAATGTGAGAATGTGGAATAAGAATCACATTTTCAAGAGGTGTAAGAATGAGAATAGAGAATGAGAAATGAGAAGTGATTGATATTTTTACCCTTAGTAAAAATTAAAAATTCTTTTTTATGCCATTTAATTCTAATAATAATAATATAGTAATGATACAACCACAAACTCTTGTATAAATTCATTTTGTACAAACTGACGTGGCATTAATTCATTAGTTGAATGAAAATATAAATTAATAAAACAAATCATGTGGGCCAAGTGATATTTAATTCAATCAATCTTATCATGCCACATCAGTTTGTAAAAAATAAGTTTGTACAAGAGTTTGTGAATATATTATTACTCATAATAACAATAGTAGTAGCAGTAGTAATAATATTTATTATTATCAAAATAATTACTAATATAATAATAATAATGATAACAATAATTAATAATGGCAATAAACAACTAAGATCAGCATATTAACTTGCAACAATTTATTTCAATTTCAAGATAAAGTAAATAAACGTAATGCAGCTCATTCTGATTTTAATACTTATAGATAAAGCAAATAATTTATTTTAATTCTCATTCTGCATTCACATTCTACTAGGGGTGGGCAAAAAAACCATAGTGTAAAAAAAAGCGAACCGAACCAGCGGTTTTTTCTTATTCGGTTCGGTTTATTTTAAAAAAAAAACGAATAAACCGTTTGTAAAAAAAACGAAATATCGGTTCGGTATTCGGTTCATTTAGCTGAACTAAAAAATCGAACCGAATAACCGAATTTTTTTTATTTAATTTAAATTAAATATATGTTAATTTTTAACTGATGTGTAAGATAAGTAACATGAACTTGCATGCACACAATCAGAGTATATATATATGTGAGTGTTACTTTTACAATTTCGTAAATTTTGTTTCCCCAAAATAAACTCTAAGACTATCAAAATCAAAACCAAAATACCAAATCCAAATCACCCACCCATTGCAATCACAGCCGATGTTGCTCACCGGCGATAGTGTCACCGTGCAACACGTTGCTCACCGCGAAAGCTGCAACTTCTTTTCACCATGAGAAAACTTCAACTCACAAGCCTGAGGCCACCGCGCGACAGCTTCTTCTCCGTTCGCCAGCTTCTTCTCCGTGAGAAAACTATTAACTATTTTATTAATAGTTAGTAAGATATTAGTGATAAAATGTGTTTTGAATACTTTGTATTTATTGTTAATATTTGTAATAAAATTAGGATAAATTAATTGTTGAAAAAAATTATTACATTCATGAGGCCCAATGGGCTAAAAATTTAAAAATTCAAAACAGGCCCAATAGGAACCGAAAAAAACCGAACCAAACCGAAAAGAACCATTTGAATTCGGTTCTTTTTTAGTTCGGTTCTTTTTATAAAAAAATCGATTTAAAACGGTTCTACAAAATTTTGAACCGAACCGAACCGTGCCCACCCCTACATTCTACCACATTATGATTATCGATTGGTAAATGTACCATTAAAGTTTGGTAGGCAATGACATAAAATCAACAAAAGGACAAAAAGTAAGGACCATAAGAAAGAAATCATTGACTAAAGTAGGTTATAATATAAAAACTAAGCGTTGGGGGTCAACATTAATTGTGCATATAAGGGAAAAAGAGCAAAACCCCCTTTTGTTTAGTTACTAAACTAATTAAAACCTCCATGATATTTTAAAACAAATCCAAATTCTCTAAAGTGTAATCATTTTTGCTAACAAATCCAAATTCTCTAAAGTGTAATCATTTTTGCTAATCTTGTCATTTCACTCTCGTTGGTTTTTTGATTTGGGAATATGAATGCTTTTAATTATTTAATTGATTGAATAATTTTTAATCATAATTAATTAAAAACATAAATGCAAGAGTATTGGAAAAAGTAAGAGATTTTTCATAATTTTCCAATTAATTTAAAAAAATTCAGATTACTAAAAAAATACAAAATAAACATAAATATATTATTTTTTTGGAGAACAATGATTTGAGGGTATTTGAAATAATAAAAATTATATATATTGTTTCAATTTTTTTATAGTAAAAAAAAAGTATGTATGTATACACACACACATTTAGTTTCTAATAAATTCTGAAAAAAATTTCAGGATTAATTAAAAGTTATGACAATTCAGTTGTTTTTTCTCATAATTTTAAATTAATTATGATTAAAATACTTTAATTAATTAAGTTATTAAAGATATTCATATTCTCAATATCAAACAGCCATCAATGATAAAATGGCAAGATCAATAAAAAATTTTCAAACTTAGAGGATCTAGATGTCTTTTGAAATAACAGGGGAGTTTTGATTAATTTAATCAAACAGTAGGGAGATTTCACTCTTTTTTATTTGATAAAATTTCAACTCAATCAGCTATATATATATATATAGTTTAAATCCGTGTGACATGATACTTAGCTTCGCCCCTGGTCATGCAGCCAACTTTTTTGTTTGAAAGAACAGTTTTTCTAATTTTTTTTCCCCAAAAAAAAGATATTATGACACATAGAGAGAATATTTTTTCTATATCTTCAAAGAAATACAAGTTGTCATCAATTTTTAAATTCAATTTGTTGGAACTAAAATGATCTCCAATCCCGCATCATGCATGCTAGGATATTCACTAAATAATCCCTCAATATGTGGCTAGAGAGTGATGGTCAATTTTTAGCCACCAAAACACATTGCACTAGCCTCAAGCGAACACAGTAATTACCATTCCTGTAGATTCTTGCGATCGAGGCAATGAAAGTAATTAAAATAATTATTATTATATGTACTTCATGTGATTCTAAAATTCAAAGAGATCATCGCAGAGGTATAGAAAAATGTATAAGGCATGCATTGGATTTTGAGGCACCGTTCTATAGGTGATATCACATGATCATGCATGTGCTTACCAAAGACAAGCAGATTTTCCTATTCGAAATCTTTTCATAATCTGAAGTGATGATCATCTACATTTTTAAACTATTAAAAAAATTAATAATTATTAACATGTGTGATCTATACCTGCATCTATTATTTTCGTGTTTTTGTATGTCAACTACCATTTATAAATGTCCTGGTGAAAATAATTTTAATCTCGTTTATTTATCTTTCAATGAAGACTTTTGACGTATTTCTCTCAAGCACTTCGGAAATGAGACAAATAGCCCTTCAAGTTTGAAAGAGTTACAAAAGAAAAGAATGATAGTGATAAAGTACATTTTAAATTGTAAATTTATTACTCTACATACGTACATACATATATATACAAACATACACGTATGTAGTGCAATAAATTCAGTTAAAACCTGATAGAACAAATCATAGAAAAATTTTGAGTGCTCTTAAAGCATTATTTTTTTTCCCCATCCGTTCCTTATTAATTACCACTTTTACGCTTCTCATAAGTAATCACACGATATCGTCATTAATTATTTAAGGGTCGCCATTAATTATTAATTTAAGGGGGAAAAAATATAACGCTAAGGTAATGCAAAAATCTTATTAATATCTGGGGACTCATCATACGGAAACATGCATGTTAGATTACAGATGGCCGCAAATATTCTGAATAAGCAAGGACAGCAATGTATCAATCATGCGAGTTAGTGATCACTAATCAATCAAATTAATTAGAACTCACCCAAGATTAAAGAAAAATTTGAAAGAAACAAACAAACAAAAAGAGTGAAAATAAATAAAAGTCTATCCACACAAAACATGCAATTGATTTGAACCAGTAGCCACCTGCATGGATGCCACGTGCAGATACAATAGACAGCAGCGAATTTTCACAGAAACTTGCTTAAGAGAAATAATTAAATAACATATTGGGGTGTCTGTAAATAAATTAGCCAAGGAGCTCTCGATTAAATTGTCTACGGCCATTCAATTTGTTGAATTATATATAATACTTACAAAACACTCACGAATCCAGCAAGGAACCATTCTCAAAACTTAACTTTCACACACGAGCACTCACATACAAAAAAAAAAAAATGTACACAGAAAATAGAGTCTCCGACTCAGAATTTGCTATATTGGAGTCAATCCGCCAGTATCTTCTCAACGATGATTTTGACAATGTTCCTTCCGAAACAAGCATCAGTGTAAATGATGACCCTTTAATCAACTCCCCTACTTATTCGAGCTTCAGTAATTTCTCTAACGAGATGGAGCTGAAAGCTTACGAAGCTCTAAACGATGCCCTTAACGGGGAGTGGATTTCCTTTGGTCAACCACGTCAACTTGATGATGAAAGTGAAGGAACAAGAGGGGCGACGACACATGAGAGTCATGTGCGAGTGTTTTACCGAGGTGTTAGGAGGAGGCCGTGGGGTAAGTTTGCGGCGGAGATAAGGGACCCGAATAAGAAGAATGGTGCTCGCGTTTGGCTGGGCACCTATGATACCCCCGAACAAATTAATTGACTTAAAATATTAATTAATTAACCATGCATATGGAATAATGGAAACTATAAAAATAGTTAGAAACAATCAAGTAAAATAGAAGCCACACACACACACACACACAATCAATTGCCAACTTTGTACAGTGCGAGGAAACTATTACTCTATCTTTTTTATAATTGCCATTTTGTTAAACAACTTTGGGATTAGCTTTTATTATTGTTTAACACGTTTCCCACCACATGGTAATGTTTGCGATATCAGATGTGGTTGATATCTTCCTTTGTGATTTTGTACCATATTTAAAAGGTTAGAAATAAGTTAAATTGAGAATATTTGATCTTCAATTACACATATTAAGCATTAGTGTTTGGGTTATATATTTCTTTCTTGAGTAAATTATGTCTAAACTTTATAATATTAAGCATCAGTATTTGGGTTATATTTCTCTCTCTTGAGTAAGTTATGTCTAGACTTTATAATTTTTATTGACACTTTTCCTATTTAAAACCTCTTTATGGCATTCTTCGATCATTTCTTGGGTTAAGTTAATATTGACAATCTCTTTAAAGGAAATTCAAGTTTATCTTCTTGTAGTGCTATTTATAAAGATCCTTATGAAATTTTTTTGGGATGCTTTGCATGCTAATTGAGAATCAAATTTCCTTTTATTTAGAACTTTATGCTACAATTTGTGCTATTCAATTTGCATGCTATTCATTGTGGTTATAATGTGATTTGACAACTGTTTATTCTTACCTAAAAATTGATATTCTTTCTCCTTCTTGGCAACTCTGCATTAAATTACTCAATTGCCTAATTACGATAAAGTCTATGAGATTTCATTATTCTCATATCTACCGAGAAGATAACGGTATTGTAGACACTTAGCTAATATTAGTTTGAGTTTTTCCCACTTGACATTGTGAGATTTTCCTCCATCAAAAACTAAGAAGTCTCTAATTGATAACTCTTGGGGAATGCCTAAGTAACAATTTTCTTAATCACATTATTGTTAGTCTATTAGGATTTGATTTGGTTTAATCATTTTTAACTGAACGCCTGAACCTTTTTTTCTTCATTTAATATATTAGACCTCGCTCAAGGTTTATTTTAAAAGATAAATAAATAAAGGAGAAAAAAATATAAATAAATAAAGGAGAAAAAAATTACATATCTCACGCATACGAAACACGTGATTAAGTTGAGATAAATGAAATTTCAGGGAAGCACCGAGAGAAATAATAAAATAAAACCCTAATGTCATGTGCACTATAAATAACAAGAACCAATTTTCCAATCTCCACAACAATTTTGGTGATCAATAGAAATTAAACAAGACGCGTTTCTAAAATCTTCCCTGCTTGAACTGAAAAAAAATGTACACAAAAAATATTTCTGCATCTGAGTTAGCTCTCTTGGAGTCAATCAGCCAGTATCTTCTGGATGATGACGCTACGTCTTTTCAAATTCCCATTTCGCCTTCTTCAGAAACAACCATTAATAGCAATGAAACTTTATCGTTTACAGAAAATTCAGATGTCTCCAATGACATGGAAACTTACAGAGCTTTACACGATGCCATTAACGTGGGGTGGATTTCGTTTGATCAAATTGATGACGAAACCGATGGCGCTAGCACCAGCACATCAACTGTACATGCAGACACCACCACCAAGAGTACTCCTGATCAGACGGAGGTGGCACGTGACACTCTCGTGGGAGCGCGTTACCGGGGTGTAAGGAGAAGGCCTTGGGGAAAATTTGTTGCTGAGATAAGGGACCCAAAGAAGAATGGGACTCGAATTTGGCTGGGGACTTACAATACGCCTGAGGATGCTGCATTGGCTTATGATAGAGCCGCTTTCAATATGCGCGGCTCAAAAGCCAAGCTTAATTTTCCTCACCTCATTGGCTCTAATGTTGAGCCTGTGCCGCTCAGCAGAGTTACGAAGAAGCGTGCATCTCCGGAGCCCTCTTCTCCTTCTTCTTCTTCTTCTTCTTCGTCGTCGTCGTCGTCGTCGTTCACAGTGCTTAGTTACGATTCTCCCAAGCCTAAGCGGAGAAATTATGGGATAAGTTTCTGTACATCTGATGTGAACTGGGAAAATGTTCAATAATTTCCCTGTTATTTTGCAAAATGTCACTTCTAGAAGCAGGTTTCTTGGATTCATCACTTTATGTCCTTAATAAATGATATATGACAATTATCTAAAACTTCTTAACCAGCGTCGGAATCAGCATATGTCCAGTGAGAAGAGAACCATATAACTTTGTAAAGCATGGACAAAAGTTTATGAATATGTTTCTAGAGTGATTAAATAGGACATTTGAAAGACCATATTTATATGGATTTTATTAAGTTATAATTAATGTAATTTATAGCGCACTTAAAACATGTGTAAACCGTTACTCTAATTGCTGTGTTTAAATCCAGCTTTAACTAAAAAAATGATTAATGACTTTAATGTCTTTTGAAAAATTGAGCTGTGGACTTAATCAAGACTGTTCGCTAATATCATTAATTTGTATAAATTAATCTTGTAGACTATAAGATTTTTCCCAATCATAATTTTCAGAAATCAAATCTATAATTTTCCTTTCATATATAAATTAAATATTTGTTTTCCCCCCTCCTTCCTAACGTTTTCTTGTATGGTCGCAATGTTTTTGAAAATAATAATAATTAAACCCAATGATTAGAATTTTTCCTTAATAAACTCACTATTCTCATCACCTGCCACATTGCGGGTGAATTCTCTGTAGTCAAACATCGAACTGGCAAATTTATCATCATCATTATTATTCTTTATTTAATTAATTAATTAATTTAATTATTTATTTATTTATGCCACGAGAAAGCTCGATTTTAACAACATTTTCGTCGTCATTTGAAAGTGTCGGCAAACTTTTTAGGATTAGAAAATTCTGTACTTGCAACTTGGAACATGGCTTTGTCGGACATCCGTGCACAAAAATTAGACAGTGAGCATATCAAAGTGATTCGGATCTATTAAATAAAAGAGATGGACAGAGAGAGAGAGAAGAGGCAATGAGTCAAGTTGTCAATAAAATTTAAGTAATTAATTTACTTAATATTTATAAAAAAATTATCAAACACTTTATATATCATATTATTTAACATAAAATTTAGGATAATTATCATTGCTCAATAATAATAGACCAAATATTTTACTTAAAGAAATTACTTCTAATAACACCAATAATATATAAGATATACAAAAAATTTTGAATTTATATGAACAAGTTCAAGTATTTTCATCGTTTTATAAAATTAAGATGATGTTTTAAAGTGAAGGTGATTCATTTTTTTATTTAAAAGGCTTAACCAAAAAAGGTCTAAAAAATTATGAACACTGGGAATGCGTTTTTAGGGACTTATATCAAACAGACTCCCTTGCTCTACTTAAAGACAAAAAAGTCAAATCATCGGGGGTTTAATTGACGTTTTGTTAAGGGCTCAAATGATATTTTACAGGGACTCTAAGGACAATTTCCGGGCCACCGGGGACTGCCCTTGGGTCTGTTAATGTTACTTCATGATTATTCGAAACTCTGGAGGGCTCCTTTAAAGATTTTTTTTTTTCAAATAAAGGAGGTATCAAATAATTTATCGAGTTAAACTATTGGCACCCTTTAAAACTATTATGAAACCCCTCACACTCGCATGTACAATTTTAACCTTAATCGAACAAAGAGACATTAATTTCAATTTTTTTTTAATTTATTGTTAATATCTTGATATGAGGCTTTCATTTACAAATAAACATTAAGATTAACGTACGTGGGACTAATTCCACAAAGAACCATTTGAATGAAATAAAAAAGGCTAATATGATACAACTTGTTCTTGGCGAATAAATAAAAGGTATTCATCATTATTTTGTGCATGGGTTATTCAACCTGGGTTTGGATATTAAATGAAAATTGATTGTGGAAGAAGATGGATTTTTCAGTTTTGTTTTTTTTGCTTATGTACTTTTTTTTGTTTTTATTCTTATGAGCTATTTATGTATTGTGATTGCAAGATAATCTCTCTCTCTCTTAAAAAATACCAATGATCTACTTATTAATAAAATAATGATAAATTGATGTGTTTATTTATTTGAGTTATTTTTAATAACAAGAAAAATTCTAATGCTACTTAGAAGTTGAAAGAATAATTTTAAATTAAACGCCAAAAGTTCAATAGATGGAGAGAGATGGTCAAAATTTTATTGTGGCTTATTGAGAGAGATGAGACCAAGGTCATTTATGGAATTAGAATAAGTGCTTTTAGAATGAAAAATTATTTAAACTATTTTTAGTGGGGTTCTTTAGAATAGGAGTTTTACGAACATATTTGAGGGATGTGAATATCACCACTCTAATTTATCTAGACCAAAGGTAGTTTTAAAAATATTAATAATGGGATTACATCAATTTATTTGACCAATTTATATCACTTGAGATTATATGAGATTTGTTTATTTAGATAAGTTATAAAATATTATATAGTTGTAATACATAGTGTGTATCGTCAATCATTATTTAGATAAGTTATATAATATCAGAATAATGTGTTAATCTCAAGACACGTCAAATTGCAACATTATTACATAGACTTCCTGTTCTCTTATTAATGCTGTTATGAACACCGTTTCATTTTATATTGATAATAAAATTAAAAAAAACATGTTGAACGCATCAGATAGTGTCAGAATTTATTCAATTACTACTTTATAATTTAATTACATGTGTTGATTGATCATTAATTGTCTTCATGTTTAATCAGCCTCACATTAGACTGATAAGTGATGAATATAAATATACATACATATATACATAGTTGTCACACCATGTGCCTCCTCATTCAAACAGAAAAAATTAAATAACGCGATAATGGTACAGCTGCTGAATAAATAAAACAAAATAATATTCACAAATGATAAAATAAACACGTGAAAAGTATGCAAAGTTGAAGTAATTAATCATAGAAATGACGAAACTGCATAATCGAAGTTACAATTATATGATAATAATAAATAATTAAGGTGTTCATTGAGAGAAGCTGCATTTTTCTAAACCTAGCTAGCTACATAAACAATCGGAGTTACAAATGCAGCAAAAAACGAACAAACACAGATCGAGCAATCAATACACCAATATCTATTACGAAGATAGGAGGTTATTAGAGAAAGATTTATGTCATTTGGGTCTTATAGAGTCGATTTGCCAGCATCTTCTTTCACATGATTTTGATTCATCAGTAATTGATTTCAGCATTAATAAATATAATCGTGCATCTTCATCATCACCATATCTCTACTATAATGACACCTTTTCAAGAGGCTTATTGAGTGATCTTCATGCTCACGATCAACGGATACAGATCAGGGATCAAGAAAAGGAGAATGTGGGGGAAGAGTGATGCAGTGGAAGTTTAATGTTCAAAATATTTTGTTGATTCTAGAGAATACCAGAATAAAAAGAAACGAATTAAATTTATATTGATTCAAAAGAATACCAAGAATTTAACACTCGTCGATTCCGTAGAATACCAAGAATTAGCTAAAATCAAATACTCACACAGAGATTTGAAATCTGAAAATATTATTGAACTCGAATCTCGAGTTTATTCCAAGAAATAATCAAAAACAAGAGAGAAGTTTCAAGGTCAATGGGTTCTTAATGTGGTTGAACATTTCGTATGTGTTCAAACAAATAATACCACATGTAAAGTAATTAGTATCGGTACTGTAAATGTTAAGATGTTTGATGCGGTAGTTAAAGAACTAACTCAAGTTAAGCATGTTTCTAATTTCAAGAGGAACTTGATTTCTTTAGGAATCCTATATCAAATAGTGTTTGCGATTAAGGGTGAAAAAGGGATATTGAAGATCATTAAAAGTTTAATGGTGATTATGGAAAGTAGTAAGAATAATGGCTAGCATTTCTTACACGATAATACATTGTTAGTGAAGTAAGAGTAATTAATCTTAAAGAAAGTAGGAATAAGTTAAGGCACTTAAGACTAGGTCATATGAGTCAAGGAGATTAAAAAGAACTACTGGGGGTGTTTGGTAATGAGAAGAAAATGTCTTTGGAATTATGTGAGAATGTACCCTAAGTAAGGCTTTCAGGATAAAGTTTGAAATGTAGTTCAAACTACCAAAGATAACTAGATTACTTATACTCAAATTTGTGCTAGTATGCACAAAAGAATTCTCTAGGTGGTGTTCAATACTTTATGTCTTTTGTTAATGATTTTTCTAGAATGGTTTAGGTTTATGTGAAAGCCAAGATAAAGTGTTTACGAAGTTTAAAAACTAGAAAACTCTCTTTGAAACTTAGACTAATAGAAAGATCAAAGTGCTTAGAACTAATAATGGACTTGAGTATTGTAATAAGTTGTTTAAGGATTTCTATGCAAAAAATGGCATTGTGAAGCACAAGACTACTACATACACATCTCAATAAAGATGAACAATACATTAATGGATAAAGTTAGGTGTATGTTGATATGTATAGAACTGCCAAACAAACTTTGGGCTGAAATTTTAAACATTATATGTTATTTGGTCAAAAAAAGTCCTTCAACTACCTTAAACTATAAAACTCCAATGGAGTTGTGGACAGGAAGATTGTTGATTACTAAAAACTCAAAATTTTTGATTGTCTAGTCTATTCTCATGTGAAACAAGGAAAGCTTGATCCTATAGCTCAAAGAATCAATTTCCAGGCTACTCTGATGATATTAAAGGTTATTATTTATTGTTATAAATGTCAATGTGCAAGTATACACAATAAGTAATATTTTGATGAGTATATAAATCGTCTCTATAGAAATTGATGTTATAGGATTTGGTACAACAATCTTAATAGTGCATTTCAATCTAAATTAAAAAAAAATAATTAATTAAACTAATGAGCTAGCTAAATTAAAAAAAGCAAATAAAAAAATGCAACAAGAAAAACCTCTTACTTTAATAAAGTATGAGATTAGAAAATATGAAAAATAAATACTCCAATGTAGTTTATTTTCTCTTATAGTGTATTGAAATTTGTGTTTTTCTACCATTTAACTTACCGGTTACTTTATAAAGTAAGGAATTCCCTTACTAGAGGGACTACGTCACTAGTATTAGAAAGTCACACAATGATATAATGACAAATAAAAATATTTTCATAATTTCACTGTTTATTTATTTCACAATCATACTTATTCTTTTTCTTTCATTAAATCAAATTGTTTAAATATATCACATTCTCAATTACTAAAATAAAGAATAATTTCATATTGTACAATTTTAATAATTTATATTATGAACTTATTTATTCTCATTCTTTTATTAAATACATGTATTTTTACTAAGCGATTTAATGCACTGTTGCTCTGTGCGTGTGTGTGTTTGCACGCGTGTGTATTGTTTTTACTCTTTTATATGAACTGTCATTCACACAAATATTTTATATTTTTCATAAATTTATAAGCTAATCTAAGATAACAACCTGATTTATGTTTAAATTTTAAATGCTTATATTCTTTTTAAATCAATTATCTTTTTTTAGATTATTTGATTAATGTCCCCGTGCTTCGATGTATTAGACATTAAAATTAGTTGCGATCACTTGGAGTAAAGGCAGAGGCGGCACATGGTCCAGGTCGTCACTCACATAAAATAACACAATCCGACAGAAGTAAATGTTAACGTTATGCTTAGCTTGATAGATAGATAAACAAATAGTAAACGAGATCGACAAACACGTGAATAATAAGTAACACTATTATTAATTAATTAGTGAACTATTTTGATACCTAGTGGTTGTGACGAAGCAGCTTCTCTCGAGCTAGCTGTATAAAAATGAAGAGAAAAGAAAATTAACCCTGATCAGGTAGTTGAATCATTAATTGTTTGTATTATACTTTATCCATCATCTGCCTACCGAAAATGCAGAACAAAATTATTCCAGAGGCGAGTGGGAGTGGGCAGCAGATTCATAATCATTCGGACGATGGTTATGGAAAAACAATGCTCTGCTTTATAAAGGAAGCTGGGCATCGCGAAGGTACGGCGTCGCAAGATCAAAACGAGGTGGAGGCGCCTGATACCCAACCGCCGCCGGCGAAGAAGGACAGGCATTACAGGGGCGTGAGGAGGAGACAGTGGGGAACGTATGCGGCAGAGATAAGAGACTCTAAGAAAAAGGGCGCAAGAGTTTGGCTTGGGACATACAAGACCCCTGAGGGTGCAGCGTTGGCTTATGATAGGGCCGCTTTCAAAATGCGCGGCTCAAAAGCTAAGCTTAATTTTCCCCACCTCCTTGAATCTGTGTGTAATGATGAGTCTTCTTCTTCGACAAAACGGTCCCGAGACCAAGCGGAGAAAGAGCTACAACGGCACAGCTGAACACGGATGCTCTCATCTAGTTCTAGCTTGCGAGATTAATCAGTCATTTACCATTTATGAACGATGGACCCTCTTTTTGTTTTATTCATCTTAATGCGAGGGAAAAAAATTATAAAGAAATAAATAAATGAAAATGAAGTATAAGAACTCAGATTCCAAACGAACAAATTGAAACCTGAAAATGATCTTTCTTATTCTCGAAAAATGAGGGGCAATTTTACTGTTGTTTTATTTGAATATTATAAGTATGAATTTTAGTTCATATTACTACTCTTCAGAAGAAAAGAGGCAATCCCCTTTTTTTTTTAAAAAAAAATTACCGAGTAGTCCCAGTCGGGAACAAATTACGTAAGTTGATGTCACTTGAAAATTTTGTAAATAATACGCACTGTTCACAGTTTATAATTTTATACTTATGCTTAAGAGAATCAAATCAGAAATCGCGTTGGAGACTGGAGATCCAATAAATAAACGGAAATTGCTTTCTGAACCACATATAATTATAAATACAAATAACCAACGATTAGGGCTCACTACATCTCATCTTATTGATAAGAGGTAATTGATTTCCTCATTTATGACGTTAAATAAAGAGATTTTGTTTTTTTTTTTTATTTCATGTTACAAAATCAAAAACCTTGCTAAGTTCATCATATAATTATATGAATTATTAGTCTTTTTCAATTTGTTAATATCTACAAACTGCTGTTTAAATTTTTTTGTACAGTCCAAAGTGGTGACTTACCTAATATTTAAGCATTGGTTTACGTGTAATATATTAAATATTAGTTAATAAGTGAAAGCGGTTAATGAAAATAATTATGTAAATTCTTTGATGCTGTAACCAACCAATCCATTGATGATATGTAAGCTCAAATTGTTTTAAAAAAAAAAAAGTCGTACGATAATTTGTAATATATCTCGTTGTTCACTAAGAAATAGATGGTTACATATTTAATTTGTTCAATATGAAATCATCGGTTACATATTTAATTCCTTTTAGTTCAACAACTTACTCTTGTCTGTTGAACCTTCCCATGTTTCAGAATCATAAATCGATAAAACTCAACAACCACTTAATTAAAAAACAACACATTATTATGCTTTCACAATTTGGGTTTAGGCCATCTATTTATCTTTTTATTTGAGGGGGTGGGGTGGGAGTATCCTTGGATGGATTTTAAGAAATAAAAATTAAATAATAAAAAAAATAATGCTTATACCGTGCACGGTCGAAGCATGTGCGGTATAATAATAAAAAGGAAAATGATCAATCACTAACCCTAAGTTTTCTCAATGCTCGATGAAATTCTTAGAACTTCGAATTTTTTCACGCAGTCCCGGTTGAGGCACAGTTGCAGCAATTTCTCAAGGACATAATGAGTCAAGAGGAGTAATTGCAAAAATCTAGTTTAAGCAAACAAGAATAAATAAAGACAACCAATTGTAAATCAATTTAAATTCGGAATAGAACATACTGAGAAAAATGAGATGCTTTAATGCCTATAATGTTATAAAAGCCATTCTCATCACAGCATCCACATCGACCACTTTAATAAAGAAAATTACAAAGTCGACTACCTAAATCTACTAATGAAAATTTTTTTAGCCGCACGACAATATCAGTTCTTACTCTTGCTAACTCAATAGAAATAAAAATGGGTTCAAGAAAGGTCATCGACTCTCAGATATCAGCATCAACAATGAAATTCACTATCAAAGAGGATAGCCTTGTCCCAAGAGCATAAACCATCTAGTTGTTGGATTTTGCCATGAGCAAAAATGTAGCAAGTCACCTAATACGATAAGTCCCACATTCTACATTTGTCTTCAGGATAACGGATGTCGCCTCCTGCATCTTCCCGTTTGACAAGTCAAAAGCAACTTAAAAGGCAATAATTGATGTCCAAATGACTAACTACTAACAAGCCCAACTCCGTAACCATATAATATTGACCTCCAAGTTCCAACTTTTTGAGTTGGAAGCTCCCGATAAAACATAATTCTTAGAGACAAATTTGCAAAGCAAAAGCACATTAAATTACCTCTTGGGCCGGCCACGATCTTCCTCATAATCCATCACTCCACCAGGTTCAGAGTAGATCTCCTCGTGCCCTCGGCAGTCAACGTCGGCCTGCTTACAGTGTGTAACTTCTGCCACAATGTAAGTAAGACACATCGACCAACATATCTCGGCATTTGAATAGTTCTAAGCCCAAATTTGTGAGTAAAATGTTCAAAATAAAAAGCTCTCCATCTCCTCCTCTCATTTGACCGGCACACAGGAAAGAGCACCTAACTGCCCTTCCCCCAACCACCACCACCCCCCCCCCCCGGGGCCCCCAAAAATA
This sequence comes from Citrus glauca, assembly GCA_029633175.1. Lineage (NCBI taxonomy): Eukaryota > Viridiplantae > Streptophyta > Magnoliopsida > Sapindales > Rutaceae > Citrus > Citrus glauca. The sequence continues at coordinate 51,653,176 of JAQOOD010000003.1, forward strand.
AAAAAAAATTCGAGAGGCCGAGAAGAGGAAAATAAAAGTTGCAGTTGCAAAAGTATCATTCAGTATGCATAAAGTTCTCATCTGGTTCTTTACAAAAGCATTCAAAGAGGATAACCCATTGGTAAAGAGAAGCAACATACTATGTGTAATAAATCCTTGGCATAATATAGAAAAATAACTAGTGAATCCATCACCCCAACCTTCGAAAAATGAAAACGAAAATAAAAATTCATTCCCTCCAACTCTCATCGCCAGGCAACCAGTCCTTTCTCAGAATCAACATTCACAATGACCCCACATTGCATCAAAGAACTAAAAATTGCGCAATATGGAATTCTGCTACTAAAAGCTCATGCAGGATTGAAAGACAAAATATAAATAAATAAATTATGACATATTTTGTTTCTGTCTAGCCAATCAATTTATATATATGTTATCACTGTTCAATAAACTGAATTCAACAGACCTTGTGCGAGAGCGACTTCTTTGCTTCTTCCACCTTTTCCTCAAGATCCTTCCGGTGTTTCTTGTCCATTTCATTCATAGTATCTGCCCATTTTATCTTTTCTTGGATTGATATTAGAAGATTGTCAGATGTAGTCAGCCTAGATTTACATTATACAGAGATGTTAGACACAAAGATCCATCAGATTGTTCAAAAAGATACTGTATGACAACATTTTTTACATTTTGCAGAAGGAAAGCTGAATAAAAGTTGTGCCTCAAAATCAAATGGAACAGCACTTGAGTTCAACTTGCCAGTCAAATTAAGCAAATACTAAGCAGTTGCCTCAGAAATCATTAAAAAAATAATCATCAACAGAAATAAATTAAAAGCAATATGATGCAAAATTATAGCATTATCTTTACATGCTAATAATATCAAGGTCAGAGGTGTAACAGGATTTTCTGTAATTGTTCACATGGTAAAATTCTTGGATGCAAATCAATAGTCATTTTTTAACAAAATAAAGCCAAGAACACAGAATCACTTTAAAGGCATTTGAATCAGAAACTTTACCAATTTGATAGGGTTTGAATCATACTCCCAAGCTGTCCAGGCCTCAGATCTCTTCCAGCTGCAAATTGCACCTACATCCAACAACAAGCAGTAGAGACTAGTCGAATCTGATACCAATTAGAAGAAGTCAAAGCCTAACGAGGACAGTGCATACCTCAAAGCATCTTCGCAACTGATCCAGCTTTCCTCTCACTATGCCCTAGCAGAAAGAAAGAAAATAAAAACTGGTCAGACCATCAGACCATCTTCCCATTCCTCATTTCTTCCATTTCCAGCAATAGTAACCCGACTTTCCTCCCCCTCAAGACAAAAAAGCAGTGTATATATTTCCAGAATGAAGAACTTACTGAAAACAAAGAGCTCTAAATAACCATAATGTGGTTGAAGTCATTAACTAAATTACTCAGGGAAAAAAAAAGATTTCAAAGAAAATGAAACTTGAAATTTGAAACACCATTTGGATCATGCATCAAACATAACAAAACATAACAAAAAAATGACAATTCTCCCACATGTAAACAGAATACAAATGGCAAACCCTCTTTTCGATCAATGAAGATGCTTTTAACAAAATGAAAAATATGCTAAGATAAAGCTAATTGGGGCACAAATGCTCACGACAGAAGAATACTTACCGTATACATGCACTCATTAATAAGAAAATCTTCAAGTTCTCGTACATTTGTAACATCTAACTCTTCCATCAATTCATCATAGGGTAGCACCTAAAAGAGGAAATCCCCACCCCAAAAAAAAGGCATGTCAGTTAAGATATAAGAAAGAATAACTGCAAAAGAGAGATCAATATAGAAGTTAAAAAAATATACAAAATAGGTCAGGATGTGCTCAAAAGAGATATCAATATTATGATTGTAAGATAGGAATACAGTTAAAATCAGATAAGGTTTGACCTTCAAGTAAACAACATTGCGTATGCATATACATAAAAGTCTAAAATAACAGGAATGTTAACTTTCAAACCTTTGCGAATAAATACAATACAAGGGCTTAGAAGTATGAGCCATAAAATTCCTTAACGTCATAACTCCAACTCTATGCCATATAAAATATCCAGTATATCAACATAATGCAAATAAAATGATCCAGTCACATCCAATTTTCATTTTCACTCTAACTAGGACAGGAATCTGTAAAAATTATCACGTGACTCAAAGAGACACATTATTGATTGTCATTTTGACAGCAAATACTAGAAAAAGACAATCTAAGACAGCCCAGAAATTGACAGCTCAAGTCGTGCTCAAGTGCGGATGCCCACATTAATTTTCATGCGGACTCGGGAATCTACAATGTCGTAAAATATTTCTTACTTGTGACCATATCAATTTAGGAAAGTAGGCTTAAGCTTGAGAGCTTGACCATATCAATTTACTTGGAGGAACAGTACCTTGTTCGTCTCAGCCAGTGTAAGCACAGTGAGCTGCTTCAGCTTGAGGACTTGATCAGGAACCAATTGTGGAAGATGGCCAGCATTATCTATAAATCAAACAGATTCGACTGTCAAAATCTCACCATAAAATGCCTTACAGAGCATAAAGGAAAAACATAAAAGGAAGACCAAGGATGCAACGACAAAAGTAACCCCTAAATTTATTTTCTCGAAAAAGATAGTTAGAAACAAATTCTTAAGTCCTGTTGACTCTCCACGTCACATCTGATAAGCCCTTGATGTGGAACCCTCTTATACAATAAGCATTATGAACATATAAACGAATAACTGAAAAGTGTTAAGTAACAAAGAGAGATATAGATTGAACAAATGAAAATTAGAACGCTTACTTTTGTAATCACTCCAAGTCCCATGTGCAAACAATCGAAGCATGTCAAGGTATTTAGAGTTTTCAGTTCCCTCAAACTGCACAAGCTATGTAGTCAAAACAATAAAAAAACACTAAAATCATATTGTAATAAATACCGAGTATAAACCATATAACGAATATTAATTTCATTTCCTAATCATTTCCTCTACTTCCTCGAAGACCGAAACAGAAGGTAAACTTCTTATAAAACCACATAATTTAATCTCTAACTCAATCAACACAAAGTTTATGTATGTGTGCGTGTAACATAATAATGAAATTAATGAATATATAAAACCCTAAGAGAGTTGCACATTTCATTTACTTCGGCAATATTGGGAACGGCGAGAATCTCAGAGAAAGCAAAGAGCGAGGGTTGTGAAGTGGCTTCGACGATAACGGAGCCGAGAGCCGCGCCCTTCTGATTCGAAGCTTGCTTTACGAAGTGATCGATTAGCTCTGCTTGTCTTTGTTCGATGTCCATCTTAAAATATGATTAAATCTACAGCGAGAATGAGTTTTTAGGTCATAAAGAAAACGCAAAAAAGGAAAGTTAGGGTTTCGAGTTTCCTCTTTATTAAACTGAACGGATCTTTAAGGTTTCGAATCTGTTTGTTTGCAAAAGTGAGATTAGATGAGAGATGGATGATGCCTATGGAAAAAGTTTAATTCTGGTTGGCACCATCGTTTGTAGAGGCTTTTTACAGGGTATCAAGGTGTCAGTGCAACCAAGCGCGGTAACAAATGATGTGGCAAGATCTCACATCATCACCATCGATAGCGCTTTTTAAAACAATCAAATTCTTGCAATTAATTAAAAACATAAGTACATATTTGAAAATTGTTTTTATTATTGACTAAAAATTCGTTTAAATTCATTGAACAAATCAAAGAACAATTCACTTTAGCGGTTGAATTTAAAATAAAAAGAATTCAGAATTCTCAAATAGCCGCTATGTGTATGGAGCGAAAACATGTGGTGTAATTATAGTATTGTGTCATAATTATATTTAGTAGTTGGATGTTAATAAACTCTACTAATCTAAATGCATTTAATGGTTAAATATAACTGTGGCACGATACCATAATTACACCGTAGCTTGATCCCTAAATTTTTACCACTACTAATTATTGCAATTAATTAAAAACAAAGTACATGTTTGAAAATTGTCTTTATTATTGACTAGAAATCCGTTTAAAGTCATTGAACAAATCAAAGAACAATTCATTTTAGTGGTTGAATTTAAAATAAAACGAATTCAGAATTCTCAAATACAGCAACTATTATTGTGTTTACTTTTTGGAGTGGGAGTGAGGAGTGTAGATTCCTCCCACTCCAGTATTTACTTCAACAAATTAGCTCTGGATTGGTCACTCTGTGAGCCCCATCCATTTTTTGAGTGGGGAGTGGGAGTGGGACTCCCTCCACTCCCATCTCTCCCTTTTCTACTCTTTTTAATTTAATTTAACTTAATTTAATATTTTATATTTAATAATATAAATAATATTATATTTATTTGAATAATATTATTATATTTATTTTAAAAATAATAGTACTATATTTATTTAATATTAATAATTAATAATAATAAATACTTTATTCTAAGAAAATATTAATTTTGTACTAAATAATATTATATTATTATTTTATATAATAAAAAATTTAATATAATTATATTAAATAAAATAATGTTTCATTTTATATTTACCCTTCTTTTTTACCTTTTTTATTAAATTTACTATAATTATATTTAATAAATATTTAAATAATATTATTTTTATTTAAATAATATTATTATATTTAACTAAATAATAATTTGGGTTAATTCTAAGTCTAAATTACTTAAAAATAATATTATTTTATTAATAAAGAATTAATAATATTACTATATACCATCTTTATTTGAAAATATAATATTATTATATTTATTTAAAAATATTAGTATTATATTTATTTAATATTAATAATTAATACTAATAAATAGTTTATTCTAAGAAAATATTAATTTCATACTATGTTAATAGTAAAAGTATTTCATTTATATTGCCCTTATCAATAATTTTTAATTTATATAATTAAAATTAAAATTAATAAAAATTGTGATGTTTATAATTAGAATATTAATAATTATTATAAATTTACAAATATAATAAAATAAATGTTCATTCAGTAAATATATTTTTTTATTAGCTTTGAAATTAAAAATGATAATTCTTTAAATAAGAATAAAATTATAATTTGAAATTATTTACTCTCAATCCAAGAAAAAGTAAACACATAAATTAAATTATGATATCCATTCCATGCTTCCATTTCAGTATAAGTAAACAACCTACTCTCACATTCTACACTCCCAATCCTAAGATTTTCATTCCAATTCAAAAAGTAGACGCTACCTTAATGGTTAAACCGAGATTTTTTAATTGACAATTAAACACTCAATGACTTTTTATCCAAAAGCACTATCAGTATAAGCTCTATTATTATAAATTTTATTTAATAAGTTGTATTAAATGGAGTCTAAGTGGTGTTTGCACAAACATGCTCGTACACAAAAGCAACCACTTATAAGTAGTGTTGTCGACGTGGCACATTTCTGTTGGTGAATTTTAGCTAAGGTAAAGCCAGTCATAAGCACGCTGGCGCCTGTAAATTTGGGTTGAAAGGCGCTCGCGTCGCTCCAGTATTAGACCCATAATCAATAAACTTGCCCAGTTCTTAGAGTCCATTTCTCAAACTGAGCGAGACAAATTACTAGTAATAAATTGTTTGATTGTGTAAAAACTAAAAGTGTTTTTGTATAATTAAATTACCAAAAGGATATGTACTCATAATTATATAACATGTAACAAAATGCATTATCCAAGCTATCAATTAATAAGAAAAAATTAGTTCAATCATTTTTATAATTTTCAAAATTTAAAATTGCATCATTGATGTATTCTCCCAAATAAATAAAATATCAAAATTACATGGCATGCTCCTCACAAAAAACGTTGGCTATGACTATGATTGCTACAAAAAAACGTTGGCTATGACTGTGATTGCTCTCTCAAGTGTTGGGTATGTATTAGGATTGCAAAATTAAAGTGTTGCTTTTTTTTTAAGAGAGAAAAAGTGAAGTGGGGCAATAATTTTGATTGGGTATGTGTTATACAAAATAGGGTATTATGTAATTAGTGAAATATGTCAAGGATATTTTAGATATTATATATTTTTCTTTGAAAAACTCTCTAATCTCTACTCTCAAAAACTCAAATTTTAGATTTTTACTAGTAGAGGTAAATTAACTTATTTAAGCTAAAAAATCTATTAAAAAATAACTAAACACAGTAAAAAATCTTAAAAAGTACTTATAAGATTAAATAAGCACTTATACCTCTTAAATAAGTCATACCAAACAAGCACTTAGTGTCTCACATAAATGCAGACTTTTGAAGAGAGATACTCTCCATATTTGAGTTATTATAAATTTTTAAAGGTTATATACCATTCGTTTTTAGTTATAATGTATAAATAGAACCATAAATATTTATAGTGATTGAAAATGGTATGCGGTTTGTTGGCTTTTAAATAATAAATTAAAAAAGTAATATTTTAATAAAAATAATAATATAATATATTAAAATAATAATATATTATAATACAATTGGCTATTAAATTTAATATACTTTAATACAATACCATCACGTCGACATTGATATCGTGCTTTACACGAAAAGTACTTAAAGTGAGCGAAATAATGGATTAAAATTCTCTAATATTATACTGTGGAAAACTTCAATTGGTTTAGTAGTTAATAGGTAAAGTATATTAAATTATTTATTTATCAATGCTACTAGGGGATACGATATCCTTATCGTGGTGCTTAGTTGCAATTCCACTAGTGGATAGATCGAAAGATGATAATTCCAATCTAAAATGAAGAGAGTTTTGTGTAATACAAATTTAGACTCGAAACTCAAATGTTTTAGTAGTTAAAGTAATAAAGTAACATAGCATTTGTGTTTTTTTTAATCTAAAATTTGAATTTGGTTGGAATATGAATTTGTCTGAATGCATATATTTGAGTGACATATTTGTTTTTATTTTTTAACATTTGAATATAAATGTTAAGTTCTTTATTTTTTAAAAAAGATAATTGTTTCTTCAAAAGATAATGTCTAAATATGATAATGTATACCTTAATAAATCATTAAAAAAATATTTGACACATATATTTTTGTTGACATTAATATATGATACTTATACTATCATGTTTAGTATATTATATTATATTTTCTTGCTAATTACATTAAAAAATATTTTATCTTTTGAATCGAAATTAATGCATTAAATAAAATTCATGATCTATTATAAAAATTGTAATTACAAATACAAATTGATGAACATATTAAAAAATACATTCACCTAAAGTCTTATTTTGTCTAAAATTATCATTAACAAAAAAATAATAATAGTTAAACAGTAATTATAAAGGAAAGGGATAATTAAAAAAATGATAAATAGATAATCTATATAATAAGAAATATATACCTTTAATAAGAGTATTAAAAAGAGAGAATATAAAAGTTTTATTCAAATATTTTCATTCAGATAAAAGTTAATGTTTAACATTTTTATTTAGACTTAAAAAATTTATAACCAGATATAAGTTATAGAAAATAAATAAATTAAGAACTTTATATGTCTGAAAATATTTAAAATTTAGACTTAAGAAAAAAAAAAACCTAAGACAAGTTGAGAATTGAAAAGGCTGAAGGATTGTTTCTGTAAATTTCCCTAATAATATAATATTGCGAGGTCGTTTGGCGCGGATGATGATACTCAACAAGGGTCGAGGCAAACACGCCCTAGCAAAGCCAACGGCGCCGTTTCGCAGTCTTCCGCTTGACCCTCAAAAATTCGAAAGAAGAACTTTGATCGCTGTCCTCTGAACGCCTCGAATCGCCTCTCACAAAGGGTTGTTTGAATATGGCCTATCCCGTTGATGATTCACAAAGTAATAGAGCTGCTGTTCAAGCCACAAACGACGACGCTTCTGCAAGTAAACTGTGCGTGCTCCTCCTCTCCCTTTCTTTCTTTATTTTTCTTTTGTTCCTTAACTTATTTCTTGTTAAGTTTCTTTATCCGTTGTTTGCTTGTCAGTAAAAGATTAGAAATATGATCTTTCGTTCTTTGGTTATGGAGAAACGGTATTAGTTGTATACCGAGACTCAACAGACTCAATGAGTTGAATAAGCTTGGTTGCTCCGAGATTCAGTGCACAGGCATATTCAACCGATTCTATATTCGTTCATGTGAAAGAATGATTTGCAAACGATCTCTTCGTATTTCTTCTAGTTGTACGATATTAGTGCTATATATTTGGAGATATTACCTATTAATTTTGGCGTATTGTATGTTTTGAAGATCATGTGTGAAGAAGGGATATATGAAAGATGATTACATCCATTTATTTGTAAGAAGACCTGTGAGGAGATCTCCCATAATCAACCGAGGTATGAGTTAGTTACCTGGAAAAATATCAGAGTTGAACATTTCAGCTTCCAAGCTATTCTTGGATTTGATTGTTCTTTCCCATGTTTAAGGTTACTTTGCTCGTTGGGCTGCTCTTAGAAGGCTTCTCTATCAGTTTCTTGATTGTGGAAGTGACGGTGATAAAAAATGTCATACAAAGAAGCAAATATTATCACTCGGAGCTGGCTTTGATACCACATATTTTCAATTGCAGGTGTTTGACCCCTACCTCCCTTCCATATTTGTGTGGTTCTTATAACAGTTCTCTGAAATTCTGTGGGGAATATTTCTCCAGTCCATTTACTGACTTAAAAAAAAAAATTCTGATCTACAGCTTTTATTTTGACAGGCTGAGGGAAAAGCGCCGCATTTATATGTAGAACTGGATTTCATAGAGGTGTGAGTTTGAATATTTAGAGACTTTATTTTGGGTTCAGTTGGAAATTTGCTTATGTTTATTGTATGGCTATGTGTTGTCTGCTGGGTCAAGTCTTAAAAGTTATAGAGTGGGACTGAAACTTCCAAGCATCACTAGCTATCCAACAGCAACTTTGTTTTGTCTGCATGATGATGTTTCTTACTTTTATAGCACACAAGAAATTTAAGTAATGTGTTATTTTTATTATAATGTAACTAATATGAACGAATGTCTGCAGGTAACTAGTAAAAAGGCAGCACTTATTGAAACTCATGGCGAATTGAAGGACAAAGTTGGTGTTACAGCATCAATCTCGCAAGGTAATTACCCTCGTCAACTGATGTCATGACCCTGGGGGAGTACTCTTTAACATTCTGGTAATCACAGTGTATTTGCTTTGGTGCATCATATTGGATATAAGGGTTGCAAGCAGCTAATGTCTGCCATTTGCTGATAACTCGATGGAAATACCTCCTTGGCAATGCTTTTCCAACTCATTTGTTTGAACAGTCAAGAACATGATTATGATTGAAGTTCTAACTGTTCTGTTTGCACTATATCCTATCTGTGATTTTGCAGCTAAAGGAGAAGTGCTTGGTGATAATTACAAGCTACTCCCTGTGGATTTGAGGGACATACAAATGTTAAATGAAGTCATAAATTTGGCTAATATGGATCCAAGGTTAGTTAACAGAATTCTCTCAGAAGTTATGTAAATTTCCTTAGTGTGTTTTCTGTCACCTTTGCGTTTTAGTCAATTGATCCTTTAGGATTATTCAATTACTGAAAATATACGGTATTGATTAGGAGCTCCTTATTGGATAATGATTAGGATGCTTTCCAGCTGTATTTAGTCAGTTCATCCATATGTACTTGTTAAGAGGATTCGAATTGGATCTGGAGTATTTAGGTTATATCATATTTTATTTTCTGAGTAAAACTATAATACTTTGGACTTTACCAAATTCTGTTGCTTGCCAACTTGCGCAATTTGATTTGTGAGACTTGGAAACTTTTTGATTGAGAGATGTTATTTAATCTTTATTTGTTGTCATTTTTGTTTATATTTATATACTAATTTGCATTTTCTATATGGGTTCTAGTCATTAGTTTTCCTTTAATCCTAATGGAGTGATTAAGATGCTTCATTCTGATGTTTTATCAGCCTGCCGACATTTATAATTGCAGAATGTGTTTTAATATACTTGGATCCGGATTCAAGCCGTGCTATAGTTGGTTGGGCTTCAAAAACATTTTCAACAGCTGTATTTTTCTTATATGAGCAGGTTCTATGCCTTCTCAGTCCTAAGATTTTTATCTGTTCACTGCAATTTCAATGGTTGGTTAAAAGTTATTATTAATATTTTTTTAACAGATCCATCCAGATGATGCTTTTGGACAGCAAATGATCAGAAATTTGGAGGTTTATTTTTCTCAGTTATCTTCTTTTGTTTTCAGTGTGGCTTAAAATTACAGGTTTACTTAACTTTCTCTTGAATAATTTATTTGGTTATAAGTAAAATTTTAAAGATGATTTTGAAAACTGAGAATAATTGTGAGCAAATTGTAGAAGACCGGTAATAAGTAGGGCAATATTGCTTTGGGCGTTTCATCATTCTATTGTCTGCATAGCAAATTAAATCAGTGCTCACAATTCTCAGTGTTTATGTCGATATTTGCTTCTTTGAATTTGTTATTCTGTTTCACAAATCTTCTACAGTTTATGTTCTGGGAAGTCATTTGTATGTGTGTATGTATACATATATATATATATATAATACCTCTTATGCATTTCTGTTTCAGAGTCGTGGATGTGCACTCTTGGGTATTAACGCTACACCAACATTACTTGCAAAGGAAAAACTGTTTCTTGACCAGGGTTGGCAGGTATATCTTATATATTAATGGTCTTTTGCTATAATTGCTACTCTTTTGTTTTGTTATTATTTTTATTTTATTTTTCCACAGTAAAAGGAAGTGCATAGATTGTAGATGAATGATGCTTTACTCATTTTTAATGGAGAATGACCCAAATGATAGTAGAGGAGTCATCTAGGATGGCAGAAGACAGAAGCTAGATATGCCAGGCTGACAGTTTAGCATTCTAATGGATTTATTTTTCAAAATTGCATTCTAGTGGATTTATTTTTCAATCTTGATTTTCTTAAGAACACTGTAGACAGTGGATTTGCCATCTAGTGTTTGGGCTGCTATTGAGATACTTTAAATTTCATGCATATAAGAAATTTGCATAGACAAAATTTTCTGCTAGTTTGCTTCTCTTCTTTACTTTCTGTTATTAGTTTTTGATATCTCATAGTCATCTTTGGTGATACTTGCTATTTGAGGTACCAGCAAGCTGTTGCCTGGGACATGCTGAGAGTTTATAGTACTTTTATCAACCCGCAAGAGAGACGCAGGTATCTACTTGAATTTATCTTTGAAAGTGTTTCAGACAATTTGATCCAGAAGTTTAGTATGCTTGATGGGCATTATGAGTTAATCATTGATTGTTTGGCAGTACCATATGAATCCAAGCTTAAATCCATTTTTGTTTTGGATGTAATTGCAAACTTCCAAGAAAATGGTGTCCCTGTATATTCTCTAAGTCTAGAATGTGTTTTCTTCTTTGGCTAGACTCGATACACAAGCTTAACACATTCAATAATAAAGTATATATTTGCATTTGAATGAACCTGTTTCCTGACGTTTTGCTTGCTTGATATCTAGTTCTGGAAATAGAAGGGTTTCTATATTTTTTGTTTCATGGAAACTGGCACAAAAACAATTGAAAAGTTATTTAGATTTTTTTATTTATTTTCTAACTAATGTGATGGATTCATATAAACTTAAAAATAAAAATAAATTGCTTGAATGTTATTATCTTGAATTAGTTATATTATCGTAATTTACATATTGCACATCATGCTCCGGTGCTCCCTACTGTGGTTTTAATCTGGTAATATCACTTCTGAGCCTGCTGTTTTAATTATTATATATGCAAATGATGGGGATATTCTCTGAATAATGTAGAAGCACGGATGCAATTATACACTCAGAAGGTGTGTGCTTGTCAATTGTAGTCGTGCCAATGGATCACTTGTTATGAGTTCAGCCGTGCGAGGCAGGGTGGCTTCTTTCTTGTAATTTGAGTCAAGTCTAAGATTTCACTACTTAGGTAAAGAGATGTAAGTAAAAATGAAAAACTAAAGTTTGGTAAGTAAAAATGAAAAACTAAAGTTTGGTAAGTAAAAATGAAAATCTGAAGTTTGGTATCTTTTCTTTTCCTTTTTGTCTGTACCTCTGTGTGTGTGTGTGTGTGTCACTGCTGCCTGCGGAGATGCTTCCTTTGCTAGAGAGGAGAATCCCTGGTGGTGTCTTTAGGAAGTTTTCTTTTCACAATTCTACTTGGATCACTTATGGGACGAAAAGTAAATGCCTTTCCTTGTTTCTGTCCATCTCTATGCCTCTTTCACATAAACTTTGCCTAAGGAAGCTTACCTTTTAAACTGTGATTTTCTGGTGATTAGGATTGAACGGCTGGAACTGTTTGATGAATTTGAAGAATGGCACATGATGCAGGCAAGTAACGCCCTAATCCCTGCCGTGAAAGACAGCAAATTGTTGCTCTTAATTAATAAGATGATATGGTTCAGATCTGCACGCCTGTACCAAATAGTCATTTCCTCACACACACACACACACAAAAATACAGTAACACTAGTGGTGTGAGGCCATTCTGATCCACTTGTGTGGGGCTGCTAGTAACTAAAGGTTCTAATGTCGGTAATTGGGAGGTTGACTTACTCCTCGCATGGTCCTGTGAATTGTGATGGCTGCATAACTATCAGTTTGTGCTTAAGTAATTGCTATTGTCATCGCTATTCTGCTATTCTGTGACTTACTATATCATTTCTGTTAGTATTAACTTTGTCTCAAACTGCTGATTTTCAGGAGCACTATTGTGTTGCTTATGCAATCAATGATGCCATGGTATGTCTATCATGAACCTCAATTCTAATGATCTTTGTTTATTCCTTCATGTGTGTATTTTTGGTATTATGAAATTACATTTTTGAGTACTAGTGCACAAATAATTGAGTCTATTGGAGCTTGATTATTTGTATCAGAATGACTGGACTGTTCACAGACTCATTAATCCCTGTTATGTTTTTCATGATTCAGGGGTTGTTTGGGGATTTTGGCTTTCCAAAAGACTAAGAACGCCTCCTCAACTCCTCTCTCAGTTGGATCGCCGTGAAAGCTCGAGGCCTACTGCAGTCAAGATCTTGGTTGCCAAGTTTGGTGAAACGATTAATAGTAGAGAAGCACGTGCGAATGGCACGTGCCGTGTAACAGGAACAGGTCAGGTTAAAAGGGGTCTCCCCACCCAGTAGCTGGTCGTTAGCTAAAAAGTCCCTGAACGATAGATGACTGTGTGTGGATTCGTCTCAGTTTATTTATTGTTGTTTGTTTGTTTGAATCTGGAAAACAGATTTTCTTTTTTCTCCCCTTTTTTCAAAAATAATAATAATTATGATTATGATTATAATTTTGCGCTGGAAAATGCTAGCTGTTTGGCATAGAAACGTGGTGGGACCTGACCGAAGACCAAGTGTATGTCATACATACACTTAGCCTTTTTGTAGGGTCATTGTCATGTGAACGTAATATATTTGCACGGTTGGTTGCTTTTAATAAATTTCTTCAATTTTTCTTCCCTCTCAATTCACATCCCCTCTTTCGTTTGCCTTTGTGCATCTTTTCTCTTGATGGCCAAAATGCCCTCGCGAGATCATGAGTGCTATCTAGCAAATTTAGTGGCCCCACACTACAATAATACCGCTCTAAGGGAAAGAATATCTTCTCATTGTTTTTTTGGTGATTTTGCCACAGTGTTTAGATCAGTGGACTGTGCCATAAAGAGTGAAAGGGAAAAAGATATCTGAGTGAAAGAAATACGATGGTTCATTGTTGCGTTGATAGAAGTAACCACTACTAGAAGTTGAATTTGTCGTTTCGTATTTCTTTGTGAACGTACAGAAGTAACTCGTGCCACCAGATGGTACTAATTTCCGCATTGAGGATTGTCTGAAATTTTTATTGTTCAATTTGTAGTTAAATTGCCCGTTATTCTTGGTTCATTTTATATTTTAGGCCAACTTCTCAGACTCACAAGGTATTTGCAGAAATTAGAACTTTTCCCGCCACCTCCTAGGAGGATGAAAAGAAGAGGGAAGGTGGTGGAGAGTGGCCTTGGGGTCGCGTGGATGGGCGAGGGGGCGGTGGAGATAACCAATATCTGGATGGGACCCACCATGTTGACCTTTTTAGGAATTAAAACGGTTGCATCGTTTTCGTTTGATGACTTAATCATTTCTCCTTTTTTATTTTATTTTATTTATTTATTTTTCTCTACTTTAGGCGTCTGCTTGGAATTAGATGCTTATGACAACAATCGGAGTCCGGACGAGAAAATTAATTTACTGGCTGCTGCTTTTTGGCAACTCCTTTTGTTTACAGTTGGGTCTGCTTCTTTGAACTGATTTTACGATTTCTGAATTTCGATTTGGTTAATTTAACACCTCTTTGTCCTTTTGTTCTGATCTCCGGGAAGAAGTAGTAGTACTATTGCCGTTGTTTAATTTTCAGTCTCTGATTTTTTTTTATGGTAGAGCTGTTTTTAATTAAAATCTACTCCCAAATTATAGTTGGGCAATCTAAATCTGGCTGGCTATCTTCAACGGTGTAGCAGAACTATGAACAAGTTTGAATCATTTCCACAAAAAAAAATGTCTTTAAGATATTTCTTAATAATCTTACTAATAATTGTTTTATAAAAAATTAAGACATACTAAAAGCAAAACAATTACATGAAATTTTATGTTACTTTCTAAGGTTAATTTGAAAAATTAATTTTTTTCATTAATATTTCTAAAAATATTATAGTAAAGGTATTATTATTTAAAAAAAAGGATAAGAGTGTAATATATTTTAATAATTAGGTGTTTGATGTTTTTCTTTTTCTTTTTCTTTAAATATATGGACTAAGCACACATTTAATTACAAATATTAAGGACTAAAAAAATATTTACCTATTTCCAAGAAAAGATTAAAATGATTTTTGTGCAATCGAGTATCCTCGGTTTATTACCTAATATCAAGTTCCCAATCTCAGAACTGGACAACAGATTAAAGGCAAAGGTGAGGAATAATTTGATAGGAGCCCTTACCCATTTGTATAATTCAAGAAGAATCAGATACCAAACGAACAAAATTATGGGTACTAATAAGAAAGTTGTAAGCAAGAAAGTCTCTTTCACCTCGTTAATTTTTCTGTCAATTTTAACGGCAAGGTGAAAAGGTCAAAACTTTCAAAGAAAAAGAAATGGGCATAGATAATTTACAAACAAAAGAGGAGAAAGGGCGGTGCATGTGGAGTAGATGCTTGGGTCCAGTGAGGATCAAATTTGAATGGAATAGAAAGTGAAGGAAAAAAAACTTCCTTTCACCGTTTTCAATCTTTGCCTTTCACCATCCCCCTTTTTCTTTTCTTTTCTTTATTATTATTATTATTATTTTATTTCTTTAAAAAAAAAATTGAAAAGAATCCATTCATTGTGGAATATCTAAGCTCCTCTAGCTTTCTATGCTACACTGACATGGGCTCCTCGTGGAATAAGCATTTCCAAAACCGGAAAAAAAATTTAAAAAAAATTAAAATCAAGTCTAGCAAAAGAAAAATAAAGGAAGCGAACTTAAAGTGTGCAATTTTGCTAAATGAGTTGGTCACAAATATATGTTGGGGAAGAATGAGTGTGGCAGCGATTGAGGGTGACGGATAATATTTTCTTTATTTTTTTTTACTGTTTTATTATTAAACTACCGCTGGGTGTAGTCACAACAGAAATTTTGAGATCATGTTTTTTTGTTTCCTTTTATAAAACTTTAAATGCAGAAGCCTACAATAATGAGACTGCCGAGATCGATCGTGAGTGTATCCATCGTCAAAGTTGCTTTCCTGCTTTCCAGATAAATTAGTAAAATAACATTTGCTTGGTTCAAGAGCAAAAATTCCAACTAACAAGAAAAACAAAATCAAAACAGTACATTTGCCTATGGCCTTTAAAGACTTTTTAATTAATTAATCAACATCTGATCTGGGACCACAGTGCTTTTTCCCACTACACATACGGTCATGCCCATTTCCGAACAGAAACAAAAGGCAGCCTTCTTCTGCATCATTATCCCCCGGTAACAAACAATATTCAATTATTAATCAACCAACCAACCAACCTCCCTCCCTCATTAAATCTTAATCAAATCTTATATTTTTTAATTACCCACTAAACAAGCTACGAGTGCGCTGCATCAGTGAGCTTTTTAAAAATAATAATAATAATAATAATAATATAAAGATGAAAATTAAAATTTTATATAATATTATCTGAGAGAAGTAATATAAAAGCTCCAAATCCTGTCACTGCACTGATTGTTCACTTTCTATAAACACACTCAGAGGTGAAATCCGGCGCGGCGCCGAAACACAATGGGTTGTACGGCATCGAAGCTGGACAACGAGGACACGGTCAGGCGGTGCAAAGAACGGCGTCGTTTAATGAAAGAAGCCGTCTACGCTCGTCACCACATGGCTGCAGCTCACGCCGATTACTCCCGATCCCTCCGCCTCACCGGCTCGGCTCTCTGCGACTTCGCAGCCGGCGAACATCTCTCCATCTCCGACCAAACCCCGGCCGTCTTCCTCCACCCACCAAACCCCTCACCAATAAAAGCAGCAACGAACAATCACATACCTCCACGTGTCAAACCCTCACCCGTTCCCAGCCCCGGTCCCGGCCTTGGCCCCAGCCCCAGCCTGCATCATACACCGGCGCCACCTTCTCGACCGTTTTCCCATACACCCAACGTGACAGCACCTCCCAAACGACGTCGTAAGCCAGCGCCGAAACTCCCTCACATTCTATCAGACTCAAGCTTGGCTTCGACTCCAAGAAGCCAGATGACGAATAACTTTTACCCAACAGCTTTCCAATCGAACTCCACTTACTCGAGCACGCCTTCACAAGCTTCCTCTGTTTGGAACTGGGAAAACTTTTACCCACCCTCTCCTCCCGACTCCGAATTCTTCAATCAAAAAAGTCGGCAGCGTCCAGAACCCGACCCGGAATCTGAGTCCGAACCCGAAACAGAGGCCGAGAGATCCGAGTACGATTTTTTCCAGCCACACCAACAACAACAGAAAGAAAGAGAAAGCCGCCCCTTCCCAAAGGATTTCAATTACAACGGCAGCGTTGCTGATGAGGAGACGGAGAGGGAAGAGGTTCAGTGCAGCGAGTGGGGGGATCATTACAGCACGACGACATCCTCTGACGACGAGGAAGAGGAAATGGACAAGGAGTCGAGATCCGAAATGGGTGCCCGGTCGGACTTCGGGTCTTCGGGGAAGCAGCAAGAGCCGATGAAAAAATTCGACGATGCGGCGTCGTCTTCGGCTAGTTTCAGGAACAGGGAGATCTCAGATATGAAGCTGGTTGTCAGACACAAGGATTTGAAAGAGATCGTTGAAGCTCTTAAAGACTACTTCGATAAAGCTGCTTCTGCTGGCGACCAGCTTTTCGAGATATTAGAAATCGGCCGAGCTCAACTTGATCGTAGCTTTAAACAATTGAAGAGTGGGTCGTTAAAAAAAAAAATTCAAAATCATTTAACAATTTTATCATTCAATTTTAGTTAAATCATTAATTTTTTTTTTATTTTTGGATGCTGCAGAGACTGTGTATCATTCGAGTAGTTTGTTCAGTAACCTGAGCTCAAGCTGGACTTCAAAACCGCCGTTGGCAGTTAAGTACCGGCTCGACATTGATTCAATCAACGAACCGGGCGGTCCGAAGAGTCTTTTTTCCATCTTAGACCGGCTCTTGGCGTGGGAGAAGAAGCTGTACGGGGAAGTCAAGGTAGAAAATTTTAAGCAATTATTTCCCCCGTTTTTGTTTCTATCCTTTCAAAAATTCATATATATGAACAGTTTTAAGTTAATTAT
Source organism: Citrus glauca (assembly GCA_029633175.1). Classification (NCBI taxonomy): domain Eukaryota; kingdom Viridiplantae; phylum Streptophyta; class Magnoliopsida; order Sapindales; family Rutaceae; genus Citrus; species Citrus glauca. The sequence continues at coordinate 51,671,017 of JAQOOD010000003.1, forward strand.
TAATTAATATTTAATAGGAAAATGTGGCAGTTAAACATAAACTTACACATTATTAATTTGTGTTAAAATAATAATAATAATAATAAACATTAGGCAAAAAGTGGAGAGAAAGTGATGACTAGGATTTCCATCGTTGTTGGTAGCGTAAGTCGACCGCAGTATTTGACTGGTGGTGGATGATGTTAATTTTAAGTAATTTACCGTCCTAGCTAGCTGTCTTTTCCTTACTAAAATGCCCCTGGGAATTGTAACCCTACGTGATCGACCACACTCACAACTTATTTGCGGGGGCCGGTGGGATTAGGCTGTAGGCTGCATCTTGGGGCTATTATCGTGATTTGGGCGGCTGTCGTTTGTCAAACTTTTTTCATCATTTCTTCTTTTCATAATCTGCATCTGTCGACGTGCTTGTGGCTGTTGTGGGTCTACTAGATATGCATGCATAAATAATTAATGCCCAATTATATCATTTCTCTTGATAACAAGCCCTATTAATACTAAATCTGAATATGGTCATCAAATTGAATGATGTAATGTAATGTACAAGTGATTTAATAAAATTGATTGAGAAGATGGGGTGTAGTTTTTATCGGTTTTGGTGCCAGATTTGTGGAATGCATTTGTGATGTAGCATTTGATTTACATGAGTCGACAAACGGTTTTGAATTTAGGCTAGAGAAGGTGCAAAGATTGAGCATGACAGAAAGCTATCAGCTTTGCAAAGTCAAGAGTACAAGGGAGAGGATGATAGCAAGCTAGACAAGACCAAGGCTTCAATTCAAAAGCTACAGTCACTAATTGCTGTTGCATCTCAAGGTGTCGATACCACCTCATCTGCCATCATCGGTCTCAGAGACAGTGACCTTGTTCCACGGCTTGTTGATCTTTGCCATGGGTAAGTCCCTTTCTTTTCAATATTATTCATTCTCAATCAGAGCAATGGTTTATTAAACTCAAATTGAATGATTTCTTTTACCCCACGAAGAGTCGTAACGTTTTTGGGTTGGCTCTGTTGTAGCAAAATTCAGAAGTGCCTGCTGGCCTTTTTTCCCTCTGTCCAAGTTTTTATTAGTAATGGATTAATATATTATTGTGTTTGAGTCTTGATTTGGTACAAGTTGTTTTCTCTGTTGAAACATAATGCTGTGGATCACTCACGTTTTGCTTGGTTGGTAAATCATTATGAGACACTGCTCTGCTTTTGCCACTTGCTTTGTTCTGTATGCCAGCACACTTGTTCTCAACTGGGCAACTGCTAGCTACCTCTTATGTAGTGGCCCAGCACCGCACCATGCCTAAATTGCCTACATTTCATTTTCTAAGATTCCAAAACTTTTTGTGGCCAAAATCAAATCATAGAGTGGAGTTAGGTAGATCAAATTAACTGATATGGTCCACCACCATTATCTATTTCTAAGGGGGGAAAAAAATGTACTAAGCCCCACAAGAGGAAAATATTCAAGGACTGGTTGCAGAATGTGTCAATCTAAGTTATTTTGTTATTATATTGTGCCAGTCTTGAAGGCAAAGTTATGTTTCATTGTGTTCTCATCATTCAACCACAAATGACTTAACAGTCATGCATGATAAGCAATGCCTCACTAGAATATGATTATCGTAATTTTAGCTTACTTTGTAGCTTAATTGTCATTTAATGTTGCTGGTTGCCAATGCTTTCTTCACAATCATATGCTTTTGGGAAATCAAACTTATGGCTCAAGAAGCCTTAAAAGCTTAAATTGTTCCTAGAAAGTGACTACACTGTATATGCAAGATAGTGGTTGTCTATGGCAATAAATCTTGGACCTGACAATCACCATTTTTTTATCTTGTAACTTGTTCAAAGAAGTGTTTGTTGCGACACAGTGACTTCCTGTCTTTGTTACATGTTCAGTGGATTTATCATGCTGCTTAACTGATGTGAACTTAAACCATGTATTTTAATATCTGATATATTGAGTGCAGATTCATGTACATGTGGAAAGCAATGCATCAGTACCATGAAGTTCAAAACAACATTGTACAGCAAGTCCGTGGACTCGTTAACCAAGCAGCCAAGGGTGAATCAACTTCAGATATGCATCGACAGGCCACTCGTAACCTTGAGTCTGCTATTACTGCCTGGCACTCCAGCTTCTGTCGCTTAATAAAATTTCAACGTGATTTTGTCCGGTCCCTCCATGGCTGGTTCAAGCTCACCCTTATCCCTGTCAGCAATGACAACATGAGTGGTAAAAGGGAACCTTCTGAGGTGTATGGTTTCTTCGATGAGTGGAAGCTTGCTCTTGAACGTGTTCCGGACACAGTTGCTTCCGAGGCCATCAAGAGCTTCATAAATGTTGTTCATGTGATATCTGTAAAACAAACTGAAGAGCTGAAGATTAAAAAGCGAACTGAATCTGCATCAAAGGAACTTGAGAAGAAGGCTTCATCTCTTCGTAACATAGAAAGGAAATTCTACCATTCATACTCCATGGTAGGTATTGGGCTTCCTGATCCTGGGCCTGATAATGGACATGTATTAGATGCTCGAGACCCACTTGCTGAGAAAAAATTGGAGCTTGCCTCCTGTCAAAGACGGGTGGAAGATGAGTTGCTGAGGCATTCCAGGGCCGTAGAGGTGACCAGAGCAAATACACTGAACAATCTTCAGACAGGATTGCCAGGGGTTTTTCAGGCATTGACCAGCTTCTCTACCTTATTTACTGAAGCACTTGAGATGGTATGCACTCGTTCCTATGCTATCAAATAGATATACCATAATTTTTCCACTTGAATTTTTTAAAGTTGAATTTCATAAGAGTTGGAATTTTTGCCTGTAGGCTCCTATAATTATTGCAGTTTTTGTTCTCTTTTTGGTGGGAAAGGGGGATTTGATATGTAAATATGTGGATTCTTTTTTTGTGGTTTTATGATATCCTGTTTTTGGTCAGTGGAAGAAAATGTCTTTGTACAGGAAATTGCTTGGATTGTTATTGGTCAATGGAAGAAAATATCCAGACAACCCTTTTTTTTCTTAATTTTTTATTTTTTATTTTTAATTTTAAAAATGGGGGAGGGGTTACTTTTCGTTCAAAGAACACAAGACATTGTGACACACAGCGGGAAAATGTATCTTAAATTCTTAATGCCATTTGCTCTTTTTAATGCAAGTGCACCCTGTGATTAAAATAAATAGTCAAAGATTGGTTTTGTCTTTTACGGCTTTGCTAAAGTTAGGATCCATGCCGACACTGCCTATTATAAAGTCAGTGGTTGGCGATGTAATCATATTTAATTAGGAAAGTATAAGCTATGAGTTTCATAATGTCTGCTTGTTCATTATGTTTGTGTTATCATCACGTTTGATCTTGGTTGCAAAGCTTCTAACTAAATTTATAAATCAACAAAAGGTTGTAAACAAAATGATGTATTGATGTCATTTTCCGGGTCTCAAGTCTGAAGGCAATCTGAGTTCTAACTTGTTCCCAAATTCTGGTTTGAATTAATGATACACAGAACTAAAATAGAGACAGAACAAATAGAGTGGGGACAGCAAACAGTTCTTCTCTTGGTTCAATAATTTTGTCTTTTATTCTCTTGCCCTCAATTTTGTGTATTGTCATCTTTTTCGTCATTTACAATGTATATTTATATATGGGACTCGACTAGCTTACAGAATCTGTAAGCTACAGACTGCAGCATCAGCCGTTGGATGTGTTTGGATGTGGAGTGAGAAATTAAACCATAGAAAATGGGACGGTGGGATGACGGGAGATGTTAGGTACAGAATCTGTACCATAGGCAGGTCCTTTATATATATGTGTGTGAGCGTGTGTATATATGGGGCCTGTCATATGATCAGCCAATGGTGAATTCGCGATGACCTTCCAGAACCCATTACGCTACAAAATAGAAATACAATAGAAAAGGGATGATGAGTGAGTGATTGTCATGGCACGCCAATGAAGAATGCATGTGAAAGATACGGAGTCCACACTTCGAGAATGCCAAACTGACACTGTTTTGAAAATTTAAAATGAAAATGGAAAAATTAAAAAAAAAAAGTCCAAACGACGCCGTTCGGTTCATAGTCACTGTTTGAGCTAAGTATCAATCCTGATTCCTGTCACCTGTAATTTTCGGAGAGTGGAGGAGGGAACCACCGAGTACCTACATGAAGTGTTAAAATCAAATATTAAAAATTAAAGTTGGTTGGTGAGAGTGGTTCGGTATTCTTACTCTTTAAGAGAGGTTAGAGTTTTAAATTCTGTCTTTGTATGGAGTTATTATTTTAGTTAGTATTTTATCTCTTACAGATTAATCCAGTACTAGCAGAGATTAGTTTGAATTATAGTATAAATTTAAAGATACTTTTTATAATTAGGATCTACTTAAGATCAACTTGTGGTTCAGATAAAATAAAAATTAAAAATAAATAAATAAGAGCAAAGAAATAATGGTGGGCCTCAGTAATCAACGCTTTACTTATACATAGAAATAGGATAGCAACATAAATGTTGTCAATTCGTCGGAGGGTTTTTTTTTTCAGTGGAATTTACATAATTATATTAAAAAAATTTTGAATTCTTCAAATTTAGCCCTTCCAATTTTTTTCTGTCCTATCTAGTTAAATACATAATTTTTAACCAAAAAAAAACCTCAATGCACTCAACAAATCATCAAATTAATATCTCTTAATAAATTACCAAATTTCACCCCACTCAACAAATCTCTAAAATTCACAATTCTCAACAAATTGACATGGATGTTGTAAATTTTTTTTTATAATATGGATATAAAATACTTAGTTTGAGTTAATAGATTAAAAAAAAAACTCAAAATAAACAAATTTTGAAGAAAAAACGAAGTGGCAGACGAACGGTGTCCGTCGCAATAGGTGTTCATCGCATAGGAGCTTGTCCAATAAATAGCTGTCGCACTTGGGTTTCCTGTCGCATCCCGGAGCTTTTGTATTTTAGTGCAACATCAAAGCAGTGCTTTGTGTAACAGGTGCCTATTGTACCAAAACACAAACACAAATGCCCAAATTTTTACATGCTTCTTCCCTTGTCGCTTAAGTTTTAAAGCCAACTTGGTCTTTAGTTTGCGCGACGGGCCCCATATGACAAAAGGTCTTAGGAATTAGGCTTCAGTGGCACCAGCATCCGACCATCACACATGCTCGCTATCTCCCATACGGTATGGTTTAGGAATATGACATGCCGTGAGTCATTTAATTTGGGCAATGGCCGGTGATGGTGCTGCCGCCCAACCCTTGTGCGCTTTTTTTTTAAGCCATGACCATTCAAACACCTTAGTTGAAATTCATGCCATTGCTCCCTTTGCTCAAATATCCAACACAACATACACCCGTTAATTATTTCAGCACAAATTCATAGCTACCAATATTTAAGGTGTCAAAAATTCACCCCAAAAAAAATAGTAAAAAAATGTGTTAGAAACATTTCATCAAACACGTAATGTGCCATCTTCGTAATTGATCGTTTTAATAAAGAAGATTATTTATTTTTTCAGCTAATACAACCCTATGAACAGATACAATCATCTACAAGCAAAACCCATTCAAGATTAAGAAATCAACTCGCCAAGTTTTATAAATTTCTCTCTCTCTCTCTCTCTCTCGCGAACTCGCTAACTTTCTCCCACTCTTTTCTCCCGTGCAAAACCGCTATTTCTCTCTCTCTCACTTTTGCCGCCGTTACCATATGATGCATGTGAAAGAGATGATGATAAATATGGCTGAGTGTGTGGTGAGTTGTTGGAGGGTAATGGAGTTCCGTAGAATTGGTAACTTGTTGAGAGTGGTGAGGGTATTGTGGTCTGAAAAGTGCGTGTTTAGTTAATTATGATATTAAAAGTTTGAGGTATTTATTTTGAATTTATAAAAAATTTATGGTTAATTTTGTAAATTTTCCTTTTTTTTGGGTTTTCCATTATTATTGCTCCGTTATTAAATTATTATTATTATTATTATTATTATTATTATTATGGTAATAATATTCATAGTAAAAAATTAAAAATATTTATTTTTTATTATGTTAATGAATAAATATATAATTTAGGACATTTTGATAACTTATTACAGTCTATTCTAGTTAAAGGACAAAATAAACATATTAATATTAATATTATTTATTTCAATAACAATTCCTGTAATTTAAATAAATAACTCATTTTAATTTTTATTTCTCATTTAAATTTTAACTCATTCAAATTACAATTAGCTTAAAGTAATTTTTCGACTCTGTATTTATTTGACAAATTACACTTAAGTCATAAAAAATAAAAAATTAATTTTGGGTTGATATAAATTACATATGATATGATGTAACTTTTGTAACTTCCTTTTAAATTTTTTAATTGATTGGGTAGATATAAATTATATATTATTTTCTTTTTCAAATTTTATGTCGCTTGCTTTGACATCGGAAAGTTAATATGGTTCCGATAATTGGTTAATAATATACAGATGATCTTAGACCCACTACGGCTCTGGCGCTCTGCTAGGGAAGAGCAGTTAAAGCCCATATGCAGATGTCAAGTAGTATATGATTTATGAAAGAGAAGCAGAAGGGTAATTTAGAAAATAAATTGAAAAGCAGGGGCTGGTTGAAATGAATAGAGGTTCTCAAATATCATTACTCTTTTCACATTTAAATCTATAAGAGATTTCAAGGAAGTTGGGATGTTAATCCCATATTTAGTTTGAAGAAATTAGAGAAGATGAGAGGAATGAAAATGAGAGAGGAGAAGAGAAAATGATAGAACTACTGCTGTATCAATCTCAATTTCATTATTTGATTTAATTTAGAATTCATCTCTTTTTCTCTCTTTTTTTTTTTTTTCCTCCCTCTCATCTCTGAATTTCATCTCCTTTTCTTTTAAAAATGAGAGGAGATAAGAGGAGTGAAAATGAGAGAAAAAGAGAACCAACCTCAATTTCATTATTTGATTTAACCTAGAATTCATCTCTTTTTCTCTTATTCTTTATCCTCTCCTTTCATTTATCTGAGCTGCTCTCGGCTTAGTTCGACGGTGTAGCTCAGTTTTAAAGCTACTGTTGGAATAGTCCTACTTGTAGGTGTAACTGGAGTGAGTGATCCTCAAACTAAACATGCCAAGGTAAATTTAAGTCAAAGCTGGGTTGGTTGATCAAAATTTCTCCTTCTGCATCCTGGGGATCTGATCTTCTTAGCATGTTCAAAGAAAAAGAAAGTTTCTAAAAAGTTGGGTTTAGTTGGAATTATTTTGCTATATAGCCCAAAAACATATTTACAACTTCATTGTTATCAACTAATAATGATTATGTGCCAATTTAATTTTTAACTTTCATTTCCTAATTAGTAATTACTGTGATGGAATCTTTTGTCACATTCATTACAGTTTACGATCAAGTATAAACAATTTAAGCCTGCAATATCCGACGACCATGGGCTGACAGGAAACTAAATAAGCCATTCACTCGACTGAATCCGAATGATATTTAAGAATTAGATTTTGGGTTATACAATGTCTGTTTGCCATGTCCGACCCACCCAAGTCAGCGGGTGAAGCCCAACATGCTTCGTAAACAAGCTATTAATTTTCAGTAGCCGTGAATTTTTTTTTTTTTCCTTTTTCCTCCAAGTGATAGTGAGCTTAACTAAATTGTCAGCAAAGGCACATTCATCGTTAATGTTACACATTCAAAAGGGCACAGCAATCCTTTAACTCCAACTAAAAGAACTCAAAGTCCAGATATTTACCCCCCGACTTCATGTCTGTCCCTACGATCTTTTTACTACTGCTGCTGCTGACCCCAACCGGCTCAACTGCCCCAAATTTTCCGGGAAGCTCAGCTTCCATTGGTCTGGGAACCTCTGGTGGTGTACTGCACCGGATTAGAGCCCAATTCACACCTTCAAAGAATGGGTGCTGCTTGATCTCGGTTGCTCCTCTCTTCACCCCTAGCCGGTGCTGTGGTTCCTTCACCAGCAAGCCTCTGATCAAATCACGACTGGCATAACTTGTTGCTGGTGAGTCTGGAAATCTCAGTTGCTGCCCAACTACATTGAACAATGTAGCACGATTTCCTGAACCTTTGAAAGGGGTTTTACCATACAGTAGTTCATGCAAGAAAATGCCGAACGTCCACCAATCAACTGCACTACCATGGCCCTCTCCCTTGATAATTTCAGGGGCTAGATACTCGTGGGTTCCAACAAAAGACATAGAACGGGCTGCAGTAGGCTCTGCAACAAGCTCTGGAAGTGTACTTGATGGTAACCCAAGCTCAGATCGAGGTTTTCGTGTTTTCTTCTTGTTCTTCTGAGGGAATATTCGAGGAATAAAGCAGACGGGCTGTATGCATACAGATGAGGGCTCAATACAGGCAGGCTGAACACAGAAAGAACCCCCAGGTCCCCGTTTTGAAGGGTCATAATCCAATGATGAGGTTTTTATCAAGGTTGGGGAAACTGCACATCTTAAAGAAAGGTCAAAATCTGAGAGCATTATGTGGCCATCGTCACGGACCAGAACATTTTCAGGTTTCAAGTCCCTGTAGACAACACCAAGCATGTGGAGGTACTCGAGTGCCAACAGTACCTCTGCAGCATAAAATCTGCATACAGAAAGACAACACAACTTAGACAACAGTTCACAAGTTGTCTGATAAAAATTAATTCAGTTGAGTATAAACTTGTTTCAGCACATTGAGATAACAACACAAAAGTATTGAGCCAGAAACAATGAATTGAAGACAAAAATGGTATCTCAGAAATCACAATAACCATTACACCTAGATAAGATAAATCCATGGGTTTCATAATATATGTAGCTCCAAAAACACAAGGGAACCCCAACCTAGAATTCTGTACAGGATTCCAGAAGTACTGCCATACCATGAAGTGGGAAAATGCATATAACATGCCCATTGTTCAATAATTGAGAAACAACAAAATCAGGGAAGGAAGAGGATTTTACTTCACCGAGCCCAGTAAGGTGCGTGTACTTTTGTCCATCTCCCATTGGCATTCCTAAATCGTATCCAAATGCACTATCATCCTAAATCAAGAGAGAAATAGAAAAGGAAATAACAGCTAGCACTGTTTAAACACTTGTCTTTATTTTCTCCTCAGAATTTCCTAATCACTAAATGCATGCTGCATTTTAAAGTCAAACCAACTCATTAACATATAATAAAATCCAACAAGTAACCAAAGCTCCATAGCCTCTCTCATTTTTTTTACTAATTATTATAACGTGCCTAGTTCATAATGTGGACCTTAGTGAGATTAAAACCCAACAAGGATTTTATACAGCAAATATATACATATACATATATATGTGTGTGCGCGCGCGCGCGTGTGTGCGTGTATAAAAGAGAGAACACCGAAGATTCCAGTCCAGACATGGTTCTTTCTCAAGAAGAAGCATTGGTTAGTGGCAGTAGGAATACCGAAGGCAATCCTTTCTGGTTAATGAGAACAGAGATTTGTTATATGTACATATCTGAACACACACAATGAATGGGTATGAGAACTCTCACAGGAAAATAAATCATACCTTGCAGCATATTCAGAGAAATGTTTCCCAGGTTGCCTTTGCCTTAAGGTATGCAAATCACCTCCTGGGCAATATTCCATGACCAAACAGGAGAATCTATCAGTCTCAAAATGGGTGTACAGAGTTGGCAGAAATGGATGGTCCAACAGCTGCAAAATCTCCCTTTCTGTCTGAGCCCTAGTCAATTTCTTCCGACTTGCAAGGGATGCCTTGTCCATTACTTTCATTGCAAAATAACAACGAGTACTGCTCAGCTCTGAGAGATACACACTGCCAATGTCACCACAACCAAGTCGTTTGAGTAATCTAAAATGACTCATGCCCAAGATTCCATCCCGAGCTCGAATGGCTAGAATAGCCTTCCACCGAGGATCATTTCCTTTGTGAGGTTTATTAGCACTCCCAGTAATATTGCTCCAATTACTATCATCACTAAGGCCACTACTATCACTTGCTCTGCTGATACTAGTCTTTGCACTCTCTAGTGAATCTCCTCTAACACTTCCTTTTGTACTCTCACAATTCCTCTCCATACTAAGCATGCCATCACTTGTCATCACATCACTTCGATATGTACTGGCACAACTATTGACAATGCTCATAGCAGTGACAACACCAGTACTGTCAATGCTACTATGTGGGCTTACATTGCCACTTGGAGGCAGAGAAGCATCCCACACACACTCTTTCTCCTCAGAATCTGGTGGAAGAAGCGAATTCTCTGTATTTTGAGATGCCCGAGGAACTGAAAATGGAGAAGACAATACACCTAATTCACTAGGTTCTTCAACCAAACTTTCCGCTGGTGAAAGAACAGCCGAGATTTGTTTCTTTGGAGGAACCCTGATTGAAAGGTCTTCAAGGAAAGGTCCCTTCATAGACAAGCTCTTCATTAGACAGGCAGCATCAGATTTGTTTTGACTGATTGGTACGTAAACGGTTTTCATTAGATCTGTATCAATAGGTTCTGCAGGATGACTAACCCCAGAGAAAGCACTAGGGCCAGCCTCATCAAAAAAATCATCACTACCTTTTAATGTCAAAGTATCAGCCACATTTTCCTCTCTTTCAGGCAGAGAATCTTTTCCCTTCCAGGTCCTCACAGATGCAGGGGTGTTTGAGACTTTGAAGTCTCTTACATTGTTCAATCGAACCACTTCTTCTCTCACCAAACCTCCATGCATATTTGATACCCCTACCTCTATCACTGAGCTGGCACATAAACGAGATACCTGCACCGCAGCAGGCAATTTTGCAGAAAGTGCCTTCGATTCTGGAACCTTTTCCATGTGTGATGACCTCATAACTTACATGGAAAAATCAATCAGACAAAAGCCCTGCAGAAGGAAAAGAGATAAGAGTTTAATGACTACTTTAATTTTGCTGGTTAGATCTTAATGGTATTCTAACTAAAAGCCTTATAAACCAGTCATTTAGAGAAATCATTCAATGAAATTATCCTTCTCAATTATCAACAGAAAATCAGCATATGAGTTTCCCTTGTTGGATCACTTAAAGCAGAAGCATCATCAATCAAATCAGAAATGATCAATCAGGGATAAAAGAAGATGATAATTGTAGAACATCATCAAAGTTCAGGCACTCACAAACCCAGAAACTGACAAGCCTGCTTCAACTGGCATATAAAAAAAAAAAATCATCACTAACCCTTTGCTATAGCCTCTGAGAGCTTGCAAAAGCATTAGCAAGTAGAAAAGGCGCTAATCTGAGTCAATGCTTAGAAAGCTCAGCAGATCAAGCAAATGAGTTGTCAAATCCTTATCTTCACTAACAATCAAGTAATAAACAAGGAAAAAAAAATACTCTTATTAAATCGAAGCCCATATTTAAGAAAATTGATAAAAAGCGGCAAAAGACTTGAAGTTCAAAAAAAGCGAAAATACGATATTCCCTTTTTAATTGAAAGCACATTCTCTACATACGCACTTGAATTATACGCAAATCTTCAACAAAAGAAGAATAAAACAAGAAGAATCCGACGAATTCAAAGTCGGTAAATGTACAGAGAATGATCTTGAAGCCACAAAAAAGCTACGCACACACACACAGAGCAATTTCATTCCACTCTAGCAGTAGCAGAGTGATTAAAAAGAACAGAAAACAAAACGCACCGGTTTATCAGTAACAAGAATCTGTACGGCAAGTTCAAGAATCAATCAAGCATTTCAATTAGGGTTTGTCCTCAGCTGAAATTGATAATGGGAACCTTCACTTGCTCTCTCTCCCTCTCCCTCTCCCTCTGTACAATTTTCTTTCTCTCACTGAAATCTTTGAAAATAAAATTAAAGTGAAAATTATAAAGTTGTAGAGCCCGAGCGTTTAGAGCTCGAGCTCCTACTTTCTCTCTCTTCTTTTCTTTCACTAGACCGTGAACAGACTGTGCTACTGCAGCTAAAGCCCTTGTTGAAGGGTTAGTGTAATGTAGCTTTTGCTTTTCTTCTCTTTTTTTTTTCTTTCAATTTTATTTTTTAATTTAGTTGTTGAGTGAGACGAGACTCGGACAGAGGATATGTGATTGTGGAGGAATTGGTGGGGCCCGAGGAGTGGGGCCCCTGGCCCACATGTGTTCTTCTTTAAGCTACACTTATTTTCAGGAGTGGGGACGAGCGCCCCTCCTCCCTCCGTGTCACAACCGCGATTCCATTTCTCAGTATTTCGGGTTTGGATTCAGTTTAATGATGAATTGAACTGCAATTAACATCTGCTTTAACGGCGCGTGCAAATCATGACCAGGCTGTGATACTGCTGCTGTGACGTCGTCCGTGTGATGAATTCTTCAATTCACTACCACCCACCATAACCATTCCATCTGCTGGTAGGCTTGGCTGCTAATTGATTGGATCCTTTAATCTACCATTAGACCATTTATTGATTCGTTCATCGACATTATAATTCTGTCGTGGGTTAGGTCATCTTCTTAGTGTTATTCACATGTTGATTTTTACTTCATTACCTGTGACTGTGAGGGAAAAATAAATCAAAAAATATCAAAAAGAGAAATAATAAATATACAAGCTTATAAAAATATTCGACAGATGGTATTTTTTGGAATTGGACATTATTTTATAAGTAGTTATTTGTTCGAAATGATGAGATTTAGATTTAATTTTAACCCTCTTTTAGTTTAATAATTTTTTATTGAATTTCGTAACATTTAGTTTAATAATTTTTTATTTTCTTACTAATTTTTTTTCAAAACTATATAATTTGAATATTGCAATTTTCTAACATTTATTAATCAGTGAATTGTATTTGTACTGTGCTGCAAACAGTTTAGACGAAACTAGTGATTACCCAAATGCTAAGGATGCAAGTGCTCCGGTCGGGTTCTGCCGAAACGGCAAATATAAAATCTAGTAACAGTTTTCACGTAACAGTGCCAGAAAAGAAAACCGTTTGTAATAATGGAAAAACTTTTTGGCTTTTTATGAGTATTATTTTTTATTTATTTACTGTTTATTATATTTGTGTATACTGTTAAAATTAATTAGAACATACGCGTAATAAATAAATAAAAAGAGCATAATCAAAATTTTTATTGATAATTTTATATGGATGTTTTGGGGTTTTCACAAAATAGCTATAATATAAAATCTGGTCCACCACAGTCGGTCCCAAACTTGAATTTGCCCCACCGCATGCATGTCCCATCTAATACTATTTGCCTGGCACCTTTGCCGCCACCGAATCGTAATTTTCTATTTTGCCACAAAAAAGAAAATCAGCTTGAGGAGAAATGTTTGACCAATCAAATCTTCAAAAACCCATTATTAGCATAAGCAATTGGTCGCTTAATTTATGGCTAATTTATTAATAAACCTTTATTATTCAAAGCGACATTTGTTCTGGTAATAATTAACTACGGTCGTCTCATTGTTTGTTTGCACAGGACCCCAGTTACGCTGCCACTCAGAAAGGCGAAGGTCCAGTCCCAGTCCAAATGTGCAATTGTGAACAGCGTTTATGAGTTGGCGCTAAGGATTAAAGGCGACGTGGTGTTGGGAGTACACTAGCACTTGGATATACTGCAGGAATTGTGGCTGAAGTAGAAAGGGCGTCCGCGTGCGCGTGTATGGTCAATCGATGTCCCCTTGCCTGCAATTCCATGGCAGTGCCGGTCAACAATAGACAAAATAAAAATGCTACGCCCTGTTTGTGTTTGGGATTCTTTTAACCAATGAAAACGAGTGAGCATTTAGCCAGGACAGCGATATGTCAGCTTCCTTGTAGTCGCTTCGGACAATTTTCATTCACCCATCTTAATCTTATTATTTTTAATCTTTTTTTTCTTTTAAATTTCTGTCATTGGAAAAAAAATGGAGATGATGTGGCAAGATGGTGGGCGGATCATGATTGGGGGACTTTTTTCTTCTTTTTTTTTAATATTGAGTTAATAATAATGGTCCCGATCAGTTGGTGAAGATGTCATGTGAGAGACTCAAATCCCATGAAAGGTATAGTTAGTGATTAAAATGATTAGATCAAATATTTTACCACTCGTATATGCTAAAAACTCATACCCACATTTCCGAAAAAGAAGTGTTTTGTAATCTTTAGTGGGCCTTGTAAGTCTTAGTTGTTCCCCTTGCTTTTTGAAAAGAGGAAATTAGAGGTTTGAAAGTGTAGGCTTTGAGTATTGGAATTAGAAAAAGGGAAGCAATTCAAAGGTGGCTTCTTTCATAGTTCCTTTCTCACTTCGAGTTTGGCCCGCCATAAGCTTTTTCAGTGGCTATTCTTAGCGATTACCTGTAAATCCTGCACCAAATGAGGATCATAGGTGTCACTTTATCGATTCTTCTTGATGTAAGAGACAAAACTATATATATATATATATAGTTAGTATCACTAGTAATTTGTAATCATGCATTATTACATGTAATTCTACAGATTCTAGAAGCCTCTGAGTTTCGGGCTTTGCTAATTAATCATAGTATTTGGGATCCAGATTTCTCGAAATGCATGTCAAATTGACTTAATAAACTGTAAAGGCGGAATATGATGCTAGACTTAAAAAAAAAAAAACAATTTTTTTGGGTAGGCAGAATGGGTTGGGCCTAAAACCCTCAGCTGACGAACATTTAACGGGTCCAGGGCCGTACAAAGATTTTCTTTTGTCGCGAGCATGATCGCATTGTAATTTGGGTCACTTTATTTGCACATGGATGAAGCAGCACCGTGCGAGTTTTAACCAAGACATAAAACACTAGGCAAAATTGTGCCCTTCTAGCCACTTCCCCTAACGGTGCACATTTTAAGATTTTGTTCTAAATAATGAGGTATAAATATTTTTCTTTTTACAAATTTTAAATAATAATATTCAATTGATGAATGTCTAGTATTATTCTAAACATTTGCTACCTCTAGGTTATCTTTATATATATTGTCTCTACTTCATTAACACAAAACCCTATTTATGCAATAATGGTGCGCGAGCGACGAATAATTACAGTCTGTAATATTAACTTCTATTCTTCTATTTCACTTCTTCTTTAATGTTTGCGTAAGATACTCGGTAAATTGTGGTGCCATTGCCCATAATGAAATCAAATTCAATCTCTTTATTGGAATCTTAAGCCGTGCAGACACTTCCCATCGCCACCAATTCATTTGCTTATTTACCTCCCACGTAGATGTGGTTACCATAGACACCAATTTTGTCTTCTGTAAATTCTCGTCAAACTAAGCAAAAGGGGTCTTAATTCTTGCTTTAGACATTTTGCGTTACAATGATGTCATTATTTCTGACATAGTGGGGATCCGAAAAAATTATAATAATTATTTTATATTTTTATTGATTCACTCATTTCAAATACTAAAATGTAATTTTAATAGATTTATTTATTAAACACGTGCTGTCATATAACTTTGATATAAAGATTGTTTACCAATATATATACTTGAAGGTCAGTAAAAGCAAGCATATTATTTTAATGTTTTATTATATGGATGATATATTCCTCACAGTTAATGATAGTGAATTTTATTTGAGACAAAATACATGCTATCATATAATTTCAATATGAAAAATCTTGGTGAAACCCATTGCATATTACGAATTGAGACTCTTGGTGACAAATCTAGAGGTATTTTAGGATTGTCTTTAAAAGGCCTATCATCAGCAAAAGAACTTTGGGAGAGGCTATAAATTTATATCACACGAAGAACATCTCTAATTGTTTGTACCTTAAGGAGCAATTTCCCCTTTGAAATTTGATTTATTCAAGGAGAAATACATTTAGTATAAGAAAATAAATATTTCTCTTACAATAAATAATCACTATATATAGGGAGGTTAGGTTCACTTATTTGTATAATACAATAATCTATTATCTTTAAGTAGACAATTTCTAGTGTGAGAGAAACGGTAAGTTTATTAAGAGATTGAGTGTTATTGGAATTTTGGGTGAGAGAAAAAAATTCTGGAATGATTATAATGACTTTTATATAATGAATTTTCTCTTGTTGCCCTTGACAGCCGTGGTTTTTCTCTAACATATGAGTTTTTCACTTAAATTCTTGTATTGTGTGATTAGTTTTATTCTCCATCTATTTTTTATTTATTGTTAATTTGGTATTTTTACTTACAAGATATTGGGTGGGATTAAAATTTCTTGACAAGTGGTTCTTGATTTACAAGGATATTTTAGTTTATTTAAATTTAAATTTATCTTTTATATAATTTCAGTGATAATAAAATTATAATTAAGAAAAAAGGGTGTTATATGAATATTAAAGGAGCGTAAAAAGCATTATTCAGTGAACTAAACCATTAGAATAATAGTGATTAGCGGAAACAATGAAAAAAAATAAATAAATACTTGCACAGGCCATGGCCCAAAAGAGGGAAGTATGACCGTCGCCAAGAATCTAAAGATTCAATTGAAAATCTTTGGAATAGTCCGAGGCGTTCATGAACATAACCCAAGATCGGCCCAAAGTCGGACCTTGTTAGGTTCTGGAAAATCTGGGCCTTCCGTTTGGGAAAACCGACTTGACTTCACAACCAGAGCCAGAGTACCAGACTAAGGTTGGGTCCCACACTCACACCAACAAACGCAGCGCAATGCGAAGGAAATACGCAAAAGTGACCCGTCGACCGTTGATAGTTTTATCCGCTCGGCAAAAAGGCCATGTGTAAAAAAGTCAACATTTCGGTTCCTTGGCAATGAATTGACTGAAACTGGACTCAAACCGACGGTGCCTCTATTTTGTCCGTTGCCGAAACCAACCAGTTCGTTTGTTGGCTTCTTGCTTTCTTTGGAGATCCCTTCCTATCTCTTTCAACAAATCGTCCAAAATTCTGTATTCGGAAAGAAAAGAAAGGCCCTAGATCTTTTTTCTCTCTCTGTTAAATTGCCGCCATGGCACTGGTGTCTGCGAGCACAGAGAGGATCAACTTGTGTGGACCTACGGACCCGTCTTCCTCACGATCAACCCCTGAAGCGACGTCGTCTGCCAATGTCTCGTGCGCTGCCGACCCACCCGATCGCAATGTCCAGTTCAGTACTTCTCCAATCCCTAACGGGGACGTTGAAGTTCAGGTATAGTTAGCTTTGTGATTTAGTCTGTTTGAATTATATTCTGTGTTACCTGCTGGTATTCAAGAAAATGAAATTATCAACTCAGTTAAACTAGATGGTAGATTCCTCTCTTTCTTGAACAAGCCCTCTTTATTATCCTGAAAGTATTTTGATTATTCACTGACATAATGCATATCTTATTTGCTGTTTTATTTTACAGTCTTCGGTGACGCTAAGAAGTGAAGAGTATCGGCAACTGTTTCGTCTCCCATCTGAGGAAGTGAGTGATAGTTTTTCCTGTCAACAGAAAAACATGCTCTCCTTACAGTTTTAGTATTTCCTAAAACATGTTTAAATTTTTAACTTCTTTTTTTAAAATTTAGGTGCTTGTTCAAGATTTTAATTGTGCATTCCAGGAGAGTATCCTTCTTCAGGTAATGTTGTTATTTAAAATAGCTTGTGTGTGTTGTTATTTAAAATAGCTTCTGCGTTTGAATTTTTTTACATTTCTTCATAGTTACTTTACAGTGCTGTGATTTTTTAGGTGGTCATGCCACCTTCCTCCTCTTGTACAGAGATGGCATTTGGAATTCTTTCCCATCATTTTTGGCCTGTCACACTCTTTCATTTTTTTTTTTTTTAACTTGGTTGGTTGTAATGTCTAATTGTGCATCTTTCCTGATTCTTACAAATTATTTTCTTTTTGTAGGGCCATATGTACCTGTTTGTCCATTTTATTTGCTTTTATTCCAACATATTTGGATTTGAGACAAAGGTAACTTCAAAATTTCAGTGTTATGTTGCTAGTTGCAATTCAACATTGTATCAATTGTGTTTTGCAATTTCTAATGAGTTTATGCTTCAGAAAATTATCCCATTCTATGAAGTTACAGCCGTACGAAGAGCGAAGACAGCTGGCATCTTCCCTAATGCAATAGAAATTTTTGCTGCAGGGAAGAAGGTACTCTTACCATTACCTTTTGTGCTATATTGATTTCTTTTGGAAATGTCTTACAAGTTTCTGTCCTCAATATTGCTTGTTTACCTCCAAATTTCGCTAACAGCTGCAAAATCTAAACCCACTTATTGATCTGGCAGTACTTCTTTGCATCATTTCTGTCCCGGGATGAAGCATTCAAGCTCATTACTGATGGATGGTCACAGCATGGCAGTGGTTCCCTAGCAAGTGCAGAACAGCAGGTAGTTGACGGGATATAATTGGCTGTGTGAGTTTTGAAATTATTGGAGGTGTTCTGTGAGAGAAATCCTACCCCACACCAGCCTGTTGGTGATTCATACCATTTCCTTTTGTTATTGCCATAGTTTTCTGGCTGTTTTATGGTACACAATATGATGATAGGCAGTGAATAATGTATGTCACATCTAAAATGACATGCTCTGTTAAGTAAATCTTAGTATAGAAATTATATTGTGCAACTATATTAATGATCTTTGAAAATTCTGAGTTTGTGTTGTAACAAAGGAATAAGTATATATTTAATGTACTTCATGATTGATTCCAGGCAATGGATACATTTTTCACAGCACTTTTTGTTATATCATGTGCTGTAGAACATTGAGAATCACTATTCACTAAGTTGAATTTTCTTTTCTTGGTGATCATATTTCAGGATTCATCATCTGAAACTAGCAGCCCACAGAATGGACCTGTTGTAATTGAAAAGGTCAATTGCTGCTCTGCAGATCCGATCGCTGAATCAGATTCCATTATAAGGTACTTTTATAAGCTGAAATAAAGTTATTTATTTTGGTTTTGATGATCCTGTTAAATCTCCTCCTTATTGTATTGGAATTCTGATACAGGGAAGAGGATCTCTCAAGTGACTCTAAGCTTCCTGCTAATGTTGAAATGACGCCTGTGGAAATGCAAGATGATAATGTGGAACAGGATTTTGAACCGGTTTTAGATACTGCCTCTTTGCATCGAATAAAGACTTCGTCATGGAACATAGAGAATTCTGATGCGCCTAAGAGTTAGTCAACTAACACTTCTATATCTTGTTTTGGTACCTTTGTTTTATTTTTAATTTTCAAATTTTTTTTTAATTTTCGAAGTTTGTGTTGCACCATGGTGTTAGCCAACTCTAGATTAAGTGGTGCAGGGTGTTAATATTAGGTCTTTTGGGTGTTGAAGTTTTAGTTGTAGTGGCTTCTGGAAACTTGTTGATGTACTCTAGAATTGACAAACTAGATGATGGGTGCGGGGTCCATTTTGATGGTTGTTTGGTAATTGGGGGTAGGCTACATTGTTGGGATTTTAAGATGATCTTTTCTGTGAGAGCCTGTGTATTATTTGATTCAAACCTTGTTCACTACCGTTTAGCAGCTAATGTGGGAGCTTTGTTAGAAGATGGGTCATGTGAAGATCTTCATCGCTTTTTAGTTCCTATGTGATTGGCTATTGACATTGGACCATTACTGATCAGTTATCCAGTCTGCTTTTGGTTGAAATTATGAGAACTTATGAACTTTTAAGTCTTTAGAATTTTGAGCAAGACTTTTTAAGGTTTGTAAACTGATCACCATTCAATGGACTAAAGTTGAATTAATAGAAGTTGTTTAGTACTTGAGATGAATTGCAGGAATCTGTTGATGAAGAAACTAGTAATGGGTGGTTAAAGGTGACACCTACACATGGAATTTTTGAGTCTTCATAGATGCCAAAGTGAGATGTTTGATAACCCTTTACCCAAAATGGAGAAAAAAGGGCTCTTTATCATTGTTGCTCTGTGTTATGATTGACATTCTAATGTAGGAAAGGGTTGGACATTGAAGGTGGCATGAACAAATTTGTAAAGCATACTGAAGTAGTTTCTGTTATGGGCTTGGAAATAATTGTATATATCATGCCATATGGTATAGGGTTTGGGTCCTGTTGAGTGTACTCATTGTACATTTGACTCATTGTATTGTATTGAATTAGCTGTATTGCATTATATTGTATTAAGCTGTAATGCAATACTATTTTTGGTGTAATATGGATTGTATTATTTATATTTTTATTTTAATATTTATATTAAACTAATACTTTAAGATATATTTGAGTTTTTAATATTATATATATTTATTTATATTCATTATTTTAATTAAAGATTTTTTAAAAAAAAAAGCAAATGTAAACAGTGCCTATTACACAAATCCCACTCCCTCCCCCGGGTTTATTTAATGCGGAACTATGCACACTATGGTGTATCTTAATACACCATAATGTGATGCAGTCCCACGTAATATGATGTGCCAAACAAACCCTCAAACATGCTGGTTTTAGTTGTTTTATCTTTCTTGCATTTGTCACTCTGCACAAATTGTTTTAAGATGGCAGGCACTTCTATTACATCTTATTAATCTGAACTGGCTCTGTTTGACATGCAGTACCAGAATGTTACATAAAGGTTGCAGAAACCAATTTTCAGGTAGTGTCATGTTTTCCTATTATCATGCATGTAGCCATGTACTAAGTTTTACAGTATCCTATAATTTTAAATTAATATTGGAAGGTGGAGACTTGATTTTCTTTTCTTGAATGGACTGCAGATGAAGGTAGAGGATTTTTACAGTTTGTTTTATTCAGATGACACTGTTAATTTTATCGAATCGTTTCATAGAAAATGTGGAGATAAAGGTAATCTGCTCTGAATTATTAAATTATTATTTCCTAAGGGCATATTTTAGTTTCGATCTTCATTGAATTTTTATATTAATTAAGGTTAATTTTATACTTTGCAATTCTTTTGCTCGCCTGTTTTTATCTCAGAATTTAAGTGCACCTCATGGCACCGACATGATGAATTTGGGTATTCCCGTGACTTGTCATTTCAACATCCAATAAAAGTATATTTTGGTATGGATTTATATTTTCTTTAATTTTATCTCTTTATATTTTTATTATGAATGAAGGATTGGTAGATGGTCTATAGAGGTTACACTCTTTGTGCTTTCGGTATTGATTAGTACGGAGTTTTTGTGTTTCAATAAGGTGCTAAATTTGGTAGCTGCAAGGAGACTCAGAAATTTCGAGTCTACAGAAACAGGTATATTCATATGTGTGTTCTGACATTATTTTGCCTCAGCTATTTAAAACAATATTAATAATAAACTTTATATACTTGAAAGACATCAATTTTATGTCATTTTTGTATATTCGTATAGGGTGGTGGTGTTTTTTTTCCCAGTAGAGTACACTGAGGACTTGTCTCTCTCTGTGAAAAGCTGTTTTTCGTAGTTGTTATTGTTTTCTATTTCCACTGGGAATCGCAATGAGATTCAACTCCCTTCTTTTGGGACGTAGAATCTCTTCCTGGTGTTCCCAAAATTGAAGGCATGTTTCCTCATTATTGTATTGTTATCTGAATAAAGATAAACATAAATTGCTTCAGGATTGAAGAAATTTATAATACACGGTCTTTGAACTCTCTGAAGCCTTGCTAAGTTTAAAGCTAAAGTTTCATACTCTCTCTCTCTCTCTCTCTTTCCACCAATTTTTCTTTTTCTCATCTGTTTGTTATTGTTTGTTGTGACCCCCTAATTATCTCTGATTTTCTTAAAATTTTCAAGAACAATTGATCCTAGATACTTTTTGTCATATGCGATGGTGATTTGTTACTGGTTTTTTTGTTCTTTTGACATTCTGACTTTTTTCCCCAGTCATTTGGTTATTGAGACATCTCAAGAAGTCCATGACGTACCTTATGGAGATTATTTTCGCGTAGAGGTAATGTCTCAAATGAAACTTCAATTATTTCCATCATGCTTAAAATACATCGCAAGAAATCAATGTCGCACCATATGGAGATTATTTTCTCATAGAGGCGTATCTAAAATGAAACTTTAATTATTTCCAGCATGCTTAGAATATAATTTTGATGTTTATTTTGTAGATTATAGAACAATTGTCTCAAGAAATCAAAAGTATATTTGGGACTGAAACATATCCACTAAGTTGAAGTTTGGTGTCAAACATCCGTGTATTTTTTGTATTGTTAGACTTTTTTGAATAGTTATTTTTTGTATTCAATTAATATATAATTATGCAAATAAAAATTATATATGGATTTCAGGGAAAGAAAGCTTGTGCTTTTTCAAATGGTATGCAGCATAAACGATATTTTATGCAGCTGGCTAGTATAGTACTTTAAATTTCTGAGTAGCATCGTCTTCGTGACTCTCTGAAAGTGCCCTCGTGATTGTTTTGTTTTGAAAATTCTCCTTTCAAGTTTAAGATCTCTGAATTCGACTAGATTTTGTCAATGAATGTGGCCTCATCTTCCATGTATTAGGGTCTTTGGGACGTAATGAGAGATGATGGTGGATCTAAAGAAGGCTGCATTCTGCGGGTATATGTAAATGTGGCATTTTCTAAGAAAACTGTCTGGAAAGGTTTGCCACTGCTTATTCATTTGTTAATATCACCTACTTGCCGTGTTCTGTTGCACATGTGATGCTGTGCTCATCTGAATTACGTTGGAATGTTATGCTTCCTACTTTTCTCACAGTGCACTGTGATTTGACTTGCAACTCATGACACAGTGTACTTCCATAGAATTGCTTCCGTCTGATGAGTTAGATTCATTACAAGAAAGGCAACAGCTACTTTCGTATCTGAAAGTAATGATTGTGAAATAGTTATGTTGATTTGTTTATTTTTCTAATGTGTATGACATAGTGCAAATAATTGAACAAATTATTTAATAAATTGTTGAGATTTGCTATCAGGGAAATGTACTTTAGATTTTTTTTTTTTTGGGGCGCCGGGAGGTAGCTGTGGCTTGCTGAATATTGGTTTGCCTGCTTGCTAAAATAGATGGTTCAGTGCATTTCCTTGAAGCTTGAAACTAGGATTTACTTGTAGTTGGTATTTGTGGTTACAGGAAAAATAGTGCAGTCTACTCTGGAAGAATGTCGAGATGTTTATTCAATGTGGATAGGCATGGTATTACTATCTTCTTCTTTTTTTTTTTTTTTTGAATTTGCAGTTCATCTTTACTTGGACATTGTCAAACAATATTAATATTACCTCTTCTTTCAGGCCCATGATGTGTTGAAGCAGAAGAACCTTGAAAAGCCGGAAGGTTGGATTGTGGTAGATAGTGGTATTTAGACACTATTTTTTTTTTTTGGGCGAACGAAATTTGTTACATGGGTAGTGTAGCGTATTTGTATTAAGGACTTTAATTAATTGTATTTCCATTGGCTTGAAGCAGAGGGAGGTCCTGCTTGTAGTACAGTTCAGAACGATGATGTCCATTCTGAAAGGGTAGTGAATACTGGGGAAACTTCAGAAAGGTTATGCAATGCAGATCACCGAATACGGACATTACCAATTACAGATTCATTGGATGCCAGCCAAAGTGTTGGCAATCTCTTGCAAGGAAATTTGGTCGACATTGCAGCCATAGCATCTTTACTAAGAGAATCCATGACAAAATGCTGTTCATTTATGAAACGCCAGAGCGGGGTTTCATTGATCCTAGTAATTGCTTTTGCCGTGATCTTCCTGATGCAGGTATGTAATTTTGAATAAGAAAATTCCAAAAATGTTAATTATGAAAAATAAAATGGCAGTGAGATGAATGATGTCAATGATTGGCTTCCTTTTGTCGTGTAAGGCAGGAATTATACAGTAGAATTTGTTGTTTATTTATTTTATTTTTCAGGTGAGCATACTTGTGCTATTAAATAGACCCCAACATGTTCACATGGCTTCTCCACCGGATTACGTGGGTGCTGGGGTAGGAGTAGGACTAGGACAAAAATCGGCTGAATCCATTCCTTGGTTGGAGAGGCGGATGCATTACCTTAAAGATGAGATGCTTATGGTTGAAGCTCGGCTGGAGAGGATGTGGCATGAGCATGCAGTGTTGAGAGCTCAACTGAAAGACATAGAGCAACTTCATAAGCGTGAATAATATTTTTTCCCCATTTTATCCTCTGTGTAGATTGTATACCGATATAGTTTCTGATTGTAAATCTCTCTCTCACATTCTTCGTTTCTTTCTGTTTAGGGGTGAAGCTGTGTTTCATTTAGTGATATGTAATTAAAAGTTTGACTGAAAAAAAAAGGAATGAACAATAGTAATAGTGATAATTAGCCGCAAGGTTAATTTGGTTATCGGTAGTTTTATGAATAATTTTAATGGGGATCTCAACTTGACATTCGAGAATGGTTAGTTACATTGCTTTAATTTTGAGTGAGATGGGAGGAGAGCTTCAATTTCTTCAATCCAATTTTCAAAAATGGAAGGTAAAATGTCACAGCCAACGAGTCAAATGGGTGCAAAAATCTTCTCCATAGGCACGAGAATTAGTGGGCTTGAGTGGTTTCACGTAACCCAAACTTTTATGCTGCATTTATTTGTTAGTAATTCGAATAAGTTAGAATGGAAAATAAGAAATGGAAATTAGAATAAGTGGTTTTATTGAGTTAAAAGAAATCGAAATTATAATGGATTGGAAACCATTGGTGTATTTATTTTATTTTGGAATCAAAATTACATTATAATAAATTATTAAAAAATAATTAATGAATTATTATTTTATATTTTAATTATAGTAATTATTTA
>JAQOOD010000003.1:51695786-51862639 GCA_029633175.1 Citrus glauca
TTATTTTATCTCATTAATAAAAACTTAAATTTTGAGATTTTGAGAAGAGAGATTGATTTTTAAAAAAATATATTAAAATATTTAAAATATTGTTTACTTATTTGACAATGTTATTTCATTGTTTCATAACATTATTTTAATTTTTTTATAATTTTAAATAAAATCTCTCATTAATAACCTAATAATTAAGATTTTTTAATAAATATTTTTTAATAGAAACTTCATTTATAAAAATTCTAATAATAAAAAAAAAGCCGGCTCTATTTAAGAAGTTATGCCAAAAATAAAAAATAAAAAATCTTAAAGTTAGTCTAAGAAGCTTTTAGATAGTCCTAAGAAGCTTTTAGATGAACATTTGACCCAAATAGTTTTACAAATTTCAGCTATAATTCTGTTTGAATTTCATTGTCACACCGTCTTCTTTAGACTTATGACTTTCATCATTTTTTTTTTTTCAACTGGACTTTCATCAAGTTTTAAGAGGACGAAAGTCTGTTTAATTTTTGTTAAGCGTCCACCGACTTAGGACCATTCGTATTAAGGACATGTATGACGACCAATTGAACACGTCGTAGAAGTAGAACAACACAACAAGTTACTGTCACCGTCATTGCCATAAACAAGATACCCGCAAAAGGCCGCCACCTCTCGAATTATGTTGACAGTAGTATTGCAATTATGGAGCGGATCCCCAATTTAAGATGATTTATTATTATTATTATTATTATTATTATTATTATTATTATTATTATTATTATTATTATTATTATTATTATGTTATCACTGTTCTTGGCCGTTGAGTCAAATTGAATACTAGTAAGGAGGGCGAATTTACGAATTCTATGTGTTGGTAATAATTATTTTTTATTGTCAATTTATGATTATTTTTAAGAGGCTCAAAAGTAATTTTAAAAATTTTAAAACTAACTTTTGGTGCTTGGCAAAAATTTTTTAGAAATTATTTTTAACAAAATTATTCTATCTTGCAATAAATTTTGAAAAATAGAAAGAAGTAACTTTTTAAAATCTAATTTTGAAAATTAATTATGTTCAAATATATTATAAAAATCTAAATTTATCCTTATTAGTTAGGAAACAAAATCATTAACTTTAAGGAGATTATTATTATTTTTATTACTAAGTATATTAAGATAAAAATAAAAATATTTATTTTTTTATAAATTATTATGCATACAAAATAAAAAAATTTAACAAAATTATGTATAAGTCTATAAATAAACTTTATTCAATATTATATCCAATTCAGTGTTTACGTTCTTACAACAATTTAATAGTAAAATTTAGCAAACATAAATGACTGTTTTTAAAATTTATAATATTTTTAGAAATAAATTTTACTAAACGTCTAATTAATTTTTTCACAGCTGATTATTTCTATCACACAGTTAATAACAATTATTTTAAAAGTTACAATATTACCAAAATGACACTTAATACAATTTAGATTGGTGTTGTTTTGTTAGTGCGTAGTTGGAGTATGACCATTCACATATTGAGTTTTTCTAAGTTATATGTAATGAAACTTACAATTAAGTCTCCACTTAAAATACGTAACTAGCAGCAGGTTTTAGGTACATTATCTTAAAATAAGTAACAATAAATAAATAGCAGTACGTTTTAGGTACATTAACTGTAAATTAGTAAGATCCTGTGTATTTATTTTTAAAGGAAGACATTTTAGTTTCCTGTTACTCACTTCCACGTTTTTCAATGCATGATCGTCATTTGCTTTAGCTTCTTCAAAATAAATAAATAAATAATTTATTTCTAAAAATATTGTAATAGCTTTTCCAAGATCTTACAAAGCGCATGATCCTGGATGGATAATTTATAATAATGTACATATATATACTATGAAGTTAACAGTTCGAACACATATACATTTATATACTAGAAAGTTAATAGTTTGAATAATTTAATTTTGTTTAAACATGCTAAACATATAGAAATCATGCTGACATGTACACACTTGAATTTAATTTATTTGGTATTTGAGAAGATTTTGATGTATTTTATGAAAGCAACAACGACTTGAAGGTCAAGGATAAATACAATCAACAATACAAATATAAAAGACAACGAATGGGCTGTTGCCAACACTTAAATACAGCTTGGAGAATCCGATGTATCCCCGAAAGTCTTAACAACGACGGATCTAATTTTTCACGTTTATTAAACAAAGTTGCAATCAATTAAGATTAACACGAGAATTTTATACTATATACTTTTTTTTTTCCTTTTAAAAGATAGAAAGGTGCGTAAAATTTAAAACAATGTTTAACCCTTCATTTCACCTAAGATTTGAACTAAATTGGCCAATCAAATAAACTAAATTGTTTAAAAATAATTCGATCAATCAAAATTTATATTATATACTTCTTCTTCGTTGCAATGCTTATAAAAAAAAATTATATATGTTTTAAATAACAGTCTGTGTATTTGACTTTTGCACTGGTCATAATCTAATGTTTGTACACAACAATTTGTTTAATCATCCAAAATAATTAAAAGGAAAGCCAACTTTTAACGGTTCCAATTAAAAATACATAAAATACCAATATCGTTGCTGATTATTTCTAACATTTGGGTTTAACGGGTGCAAATAATTTGCGTTGCTGATTAGTAATAACATTTGGGTTTAAAATTCATAATATTTTTAGAAATAAATTTTACTAAAAGTCTAATTAATTTTTCTCATAGCTGATTATTTCTTCCACACGGTTAATAATAATTATTTTAAAAATTACAATATTACCAAACTAACACTTAGTACAATTTAGATTGGTGTTGTTTTGTTAATGCGTAGTTGGAGTATGACCATTCATATATTAAGTTTTTCTTAGTTATATATAATTAAACTTACAATTAAGTCTCCACTTAAAATATGTAACAATAAATGAATAGCAGTAGCTTTTAGATACATTATCTTAAAATATGTAACAATAAATAAATAGCAGTACGTTTTAGGTACATTAACTATAAATTAGTAAGACCCTGTGTATTTATTTTTAAAGGAAGACATTTTAGTTTCCTGTTACTCACTTCCACGTTTTTCAGTGCATGATCGTCATTTGTCCGTACAATTTACCCAAAAAAGATCTCTACATTTAACAAAAATCACGCCAGTTTACAAGAAGCTAAATGCTCCTTTTGTGATGGTGACGCCCTATAAAACGGAAGCACTGAATGTCGAGTGAAGGCTTAGAAATGTTTGGTGATAATAACTCTTAAAGAGCGATAATACAACTACGAACTCTTGTATAAATTTATTTTACATAAATTAATGGGGTATCAATTCATTAGTTAAATGAAAATACATAATAATGAAAATAAAACATGTGGATCAAAAGATATTTAATTTAACTAATTTTATCATGTTACATCAGTTTGTATAAAAATTTGTGACTATATCATTACTCATTTTTAAAATTTTTGGGAGGAATAACTCTTTAAAGCCTTGCAAGATGGAAATGATGGATATGGAGGGATTGTAATTTGTGATTTTTTTTTTTGGTAAAAAAAATTATCGGGTGAAAAACTGAAAATAACTTTGTTTTCAAAACAAAGCTGAGAGCGCAGCTTTACTTTTGATGCAATGGTGTCGGACAGCAATGCTACGTCAGTTTAATTTTTAGAACATATTGACTAAAAATTCTCTTTTGCATGAAGTCAGCAGTTACGGCTAAGAATCACAGAAGAATTTGATGAATAATCGTGATTATAATATATGCAATCTAAATAAATCATGTATAGTAGTAATTCTTATGTTATATTTTGGTGCTGCAGTCGCCAGAATTTGAAAATATATATATAAATTTCAATTTAATTCATTGATAATCCGTCACCATTCAATACTACCTGTAATTAGATTATTAATTTGTGAACGGGTTTGTTCTTAAAACATGGAAAAGAAATAGTCATTCTCGTTCATCAGCTGCCGAGCTCATTTGTATGATGCATACGTTCTTTCTTATCTCT
Source organism: Citrus glauca (assembly GCA_029633175.1). Taxonomy (NCBI): domain Eukaryota; kingdom Viridiplantae; phylum Streptophyta; class Magnoliopsida; order Sapindales; family Rutaceae; genus Citrus; species Citrus glauca. Next base: position 51,699,786 of record JAQOOD010000003.1, read on the forward strand.
CGGAGAGAAAAACCAATTGACATGTCTAGACACCATGAGATGAATCGCGTATTCTCGATCCTCAATTAGTAATTAAGTAGCTTTTCTCTTCTCATCATCCCAATGATCAGGGCAAACACACAGATAAAAAAAAAACAAATGTTGAGATTGACAAAAATAGAGAAATAAAATTTTTTGAAAAGTCTGAAATTTATTATTAAGTTTGTCTAAGTGATTAAAATTAGGATTTTGAGACTTTTTTATACTAATTTTAGATAATTAAAGTAAATTTACCAAAATAGATAAACTTGAATTATTATTATACAGAAAAATTCTACCAAGTGAAAGTAGAAAAAAATAGGAAGAATAAATTAAAACATGTAAAATGAGATTCAAAGAAATGGAATTTTTATCAAAACCACGAGCCAATACGACATATTTTACTGGTTTATATTCGTCTCTTCATAAGTTTCGAACTTAAGTTATGAATCCATAAGTTTCGACATATCCTGCTCATTCTACTTAAGCACCCATTCTACATCTCACGTTTGTATGCATCTTGTACTACTTGCATGCATATATTATCAAGGATTTGCAATTACAATGTGATAGTCCAACGACCAATAGAAAAAAAAGGTCATAAATAGTTTACTTCAAGATAAAAGACAAAGAATTGGGTAGAAAATAACAACTCGACGAAGAATAGAAATTAATAGACAAACTCTTGCTTACGCGTGAAAACTGAAAAAGCTTGGTCAGAGAAAACATATTGCGGCACTTTTTGGCCTATACGCTTCTTTGAAAAATGAAAAGGCAGCTTGGGTGCGGGAGACGGTAGCTTTACCAATTTGTACCATACTAATTAACGTGTCTCAAATTGGCGGAAGAAATCGAAGTTCCGTACAGCTGAAGACAAGAGTGTGATATCTTCAGCATCCATATCAACAAGCAGATAGTCTTTGTTTGGTGTGGACGGCGCTTGATTAGTTACGCATCATCATCAATCGGTGCACATAAAAGAGTTCCATTTCCCCAGTCGGTGCCACAACGCGTGCGATGGCACAATTGGAGAAGGTGTGGTCGGCACAGAGGGTTAGAGATGGTAAAATTGACATGATCCGATTACCCGATACAAACACGACATAAATAAATAGATATGAGTCGTCAAATTTAACACGATTATTAAATGGGTCCGCTCCAGGTCAACACGATTTTTTCTATGTCGGGTTAAGATTAAAATTCTTGACCAATCAATGACCTGATTTTATTTTTTATTTTAAAATAATTTATATATTCTTATAATTAGAACTCAAATATTAGAAATGATTTCCTTTTTTTTATTCTTTAAAAAGCTGAATATAAACACAATGTTTTATTTATAAAATTTTACATATATTTAGAGCTTCAATAGTATACATATGTAAAAATTGATAGGCATGTATATTTTATAATATTGATATATAATATTATGTATATATATAATTAAAACCTCAATAGTATAAATGTGCAATATATTGGTAGATATGTATATTTTTTAATATCAATAAATTACATATATATGTATGTATGTACATACGTACATATGATAATTTGTAATTATTTGATGTAACTTTTATTTAATATATAAATATTAAATGAGTTATAGGATAACCTAATTATTTTTTCTTATTGAATTTGGGTCGATTTAAATTTGACACGATATAAAACTAATATGATACGAACATGATCCGATAATCCATTTTATCAGGTCTACATAGGGTGCTTTAATATTTTTAACCCCCATGTCAAGTGATGGCGTTGATTCCCATACGTCCACATAAAACAATTATGGCCTTTTTGAAGTATTTATTTATTATATTACGAAAGTTGCCAAGTAATGGGTTTGTACGGTTAACGTTAACACAGCTTCTGCCACAAAAGCAAACTAATATCATATATTCGGGTTTCGTTTGCGGCGCATGATAGCGTCTGGTTAAAAAATTCAATGTGAATCGAATTTTTTCTTCCTCTAATTTGGTTACAAGTTAGTTTCAAAACTTGCTCTACTACACCACTTACTATTTATATTAAAGGATTATAAGTTACATGACTACTCACTATTCATATAAAAGAATTGTAAGTTATAATAACGTAACTTAGCATTAGCTTTTATATATATATATATATATATATATATAATTTACAAGGTTGGTTAATTTTGTCTTTTTCTGTGGTTTGGAAATTTTATGTCTTTTTAGCGTACTCTGTCTCTCTCTCTCTGGGTAGTTTCATTTTTAAGGACTCTTCCAGTCCTAGCAGAGGCAGTAGCTTTAAACGGGCATGTGGAGCTCACAAATCCTTCAACCAAGTGGAGATACGTCTTCAGGTCGTGACAGGTGGCCACGTTGATACTGCTAAGGTGAGGGGAGTCCTTTGAGCTAAGTCTTAGCTCTCTTCCAACCTCAGCGTAAGCCCATTGTGCATCTTCAACGCACTTTTGGATCCACCCGGGCAAGTGATGAGCTGCCAAGTGGGCATCTGCCACGTCGTTGCCTTGATCCATCACGAAACCGGGCACCTTGGTTATAAGATCATCTGAGTTGACGATACGTAACACTTTTGTTCCTTGTACTTCCAGTTGTTGTCGGAAGCACTTGTTGCCTACACGTGGACCCCCGAAGGAGAAAACAGTCGCCATTGGGGAGCGGTTGAAGTGGGTTTTGATATCGTAAGCTGCGAGCGTAGCCAGAGCAGCGCCAAGGCTGTGACCCGTGATCGTTAAACTGAGAGGCTCATCGCCGTAAGTTTGGAGTAATCGTTTGATTTCTTCACGAAGCATTTCTTGTAAGCTCGGGCACGTAGCAGTCTTAGAAGTGTACAGGCTCAAAAACCCACTTTCAACCATGGGTCCAGACTCTGACCCATCAGTTCCAGATCCAGGAAGTCGAGTCAGTGTGGCACGAAGATTCTCGAGCCACTCGAGACACGTGGCCGTGCCTCTTAAAGCGATCACGACGTCTCGTCTTCCCAGCCGTGAGATCACTTCTTGATCTTGACAGACTGCCACGTAACCAATCCAGCTGGACTGCGTTGCGGCCCAACTTGGTGCCTTTTCAATCCACCAGCGTGGAAGATTGGTACCTGACGTGGCACGTAAATTCTTCGTCAAACGGTAACCGGTTTGAGGAAGACCGGACCGGTCAAGCAATGTGTTTTTGGGGAAGCGGCATGTCGCGTATGTAGGAGACGAAGGGTCAAAGTCAAATGACTTATAAGCAGCTTCTACGAAATCACCATATCGAAGAATCTCGCCGCGCAAATTATCATCCAATGGATCAAGAAGCCCTTCCCAGTTTTGCATGCCCTGATACTCCATCCATCGGTCACCGAGTTTAACTGGCACTGTACTGCTAAACCAGAAGCAGTCCGAGTAGTTATAGTTAACTGGGTCAAGCAAGCGTTGCAAATCCCAGCAGTTCTTCATTACTGCAGGTTGGTTCTGCGTTAAGGGTTGGGTGATGGTGCAGCAACGAAAACGAAACGTTGCGCGCTTTGAAGGTATAAGTGGAGATGAGAGTGTGCATGGGAGCACAGGTTTCAAAGAGAGCTTCATTTTAATTTTGTGTAAGAGGAAAAGCTGCTGCTGAAGCTGAAGCTACTGAATGAATGATGCTAGCTTAATAGCTTTATAGATCGATGGGAATTGGCTGGATAGGGGGCTTTTTTTAATTTAGTACCACTAAAAAAAAAATGAAAAAGGTGGGATGGAGAGAAAAGGTGATTAATGGATGTTGATGAAAAGAGCCGAAAAAATATAAATATTTTTATTAATATTATGCATTTTTTTTGTGACTCTAGATTTGAAATAATTAATTATGTGTGTGTGTGAGAAACTGGAAAAGGTGGTGGCGGTATAAGAATCGAGTAAGTAGAGAGTAGAGAGAGGAAGTAAAGATGAAAAAGAGAAAAGTGGGTACATACGGTTGGTGGGGAGAAAGATCGGGGCTATATAACTGGAAAACCCGCAAAATGGGAGTCCACCAATTTACTGATTGAGGATCAGATGATGAGAGAGAGAAGCAAATGGGATTTGTAGGGTAAAAGTCGCATCCAACGGTCCAGATTCAATCAAGCTGGATGCTTTGACTCTTGCCAAAATTTTCAAATAAAAAAAATAATGGCAAATTTTTTCACTTTCGGGAAGTATCGGACATTATAGCATGCTCACTGTAGAGCCTTGAGACGGATTTCTCGATCGGCTTAGCTGGCAGACACACACACATATGTATGCGAACTAGCTAGTTTGAGATTGAGAGAGTTTAGGTTATGTTTGCGGTTAAGTGGTTGTAGATTCAGTCTTATTGTAACCACATGTCTTGTTGGGACAAACGAGGTAGCCAGCAATAATACACGTTCTCTTATATGACCTTGTTTGTTAATTTACGTGATGAGGCATCGAGACTTCACAGTTTTACATGTTAATCTCACGTTTCAATTTTTGCATGTGCCTGGCTATAGCTCGATCCATCACGTTTGAATAATTTCCCCAAGTTTCTTTTCTTTTAAGAGTTAATTCGCCAGTAACCTTCCTTTGTGAATGTGTTTTCATTCCCTTTTTTTGGTTGTTTCAATTCATATACATCTTTATCCATTTTGTCACATTGTGTTTTCATATTTCTTTTTACCTTTTTTTCCCTCTTTTTCTTATCTTTTTTTAATCTATGTAATCGATAAATGTAGTGTATTCGTTATTTCCGTATACGTTTAAGTATTTCCGCTCAACTCAGAAGCTCAAAAGTCAAAATGATGTGGAATTTTCCTTACGAGAAGATTTATTGGTAGCTTGCCAATAAATTGATGCATCAGTTTGTATGGTATAATTTAGAAGATGGTTTAACTTATACGTGTTAAAGACCAAACATTTTGCATATTATATGCTTAGAAGTTGACACCATGTCAAAACTTCCCAATTTCTTATGGTCATAAAACTGGGATCTTGGAAGGAGCAAGATGAAAATAAATTTGTGCGAAATAATCTTGGCTTGTTTAACTAGTTTAGAATTTCTTTAAGACATTTTAACTTGTCTGAGTCTCTTTGTTTCAATCTCTTTATTAGAGTCAAATATGACCAAGCTAGCGGATCCCGATCTGCTTATAGATTCTATAATACTAATCTGCCATATAAGTGCTTAGATCTTCGCGCGAACATCTACGATTTGGATTTCAAGCAAGCAGCATCATAATGACTCAGGTCTCTTGTTTATTAGGAAACTTTATGACTTAATTAATTAGTTAGCTGCTACAAGATTTTTCTTGCATAAATTTTGATTAATACTTCATTCAAAAAAAATTGGAAAGATCATATTATTTATTTCTTCCATGCATTCTGTCAACTTATTACACATATAGTGAATATATACCATTTCTCAAAATCTGATGTGCTGACAGTGCTGTCATATAAATTAAAATATTGAAATAAGAATTGGAGAAATTAAATTTTCTTGGCTGCAATGAAAGCGAAAAGGAGCCACAAGTTTATAAGATTGTGAGAGTGAAGGAGTCCACACACATACATGCAAGAAAACCTATTTATGGTTTGTCAAATATTTCCTTTTCGAATGCGATTTTTATGTTAATTTTTTGTTCTTGGAGAGAATTAAGCTATATTTAGGTACAAATATCTCCTGCGAAATTGATGAAGAAAGTTCACAAGAAGGCCCGAATCCATTATTTCTTAGTCTTGGTTTGGTAGCATCAGAAACCGTTAAGGCTTGTGATTATTGAACTGTTACTATATAAACATGTAGGTCATGTACTATAAATAAATTGTTTCTATTCTCAGGAGCAGATCCAAATTCCTATTTTTATGTCCCCTAAGAATAGCAAATAGCAATTGGCGAAGGGACGATGTAGTTACGGGATAGGTGAATTCAATAATTACAAGATGGGCAAAGTGGACCAATTCATGCTATAAATATTGGTTTGTGTGAAGCAATAATTTCATGGCCATGGAAGTAATGGAAAATTAATTAACTACATGAGACCTCAGAATATCTCCGAACATTTGTATGAGCATCCTCGATCTCTTAACTAATCCGAAGTCTCTACTTCTTAGCTTTTGGTTAAGGATCTTAATCTTCCTTAATAGAAAAATAAACTGAATTAAGAGCCTGGTGATGAGTAATATGAAGAATTTGAAAAGGGGATAAATGTGAAAGTTGTTAAGCACATTGGTAGAGATCGGCAGTACTAGCTGGTCGCAAGAGCAATAACTGCTCAAGTTGATACTTCAAATTAAATATGTAGTTAGCAGGTCTTATTTTACCCTTATACTGTATTTATTGCATTGAGAAGTCTTATATATAGTTTTTCTAATGAGAATATTTACTTTCTTAAAATATGGAACCACCAATATATATAAATATAATGGAGACTGTATTTTTTGTATGTTCGTATATTGAAATTTGTGTTTTTTTAAATTTGTTAGTAACATTTTTACTTTGTTAAAATGAAAATGTTTTCTTTAAAAAATTATTAATTAAGCTATATAGTTTAATATAGTCGGTGCAAATAAACTATTAAATCATATATCTTTATAACATATCCATCCAAATTCTTTAGACCATTCTAATCTAAATAATTTGCAAAGGAAAAAAAAAATTGAACTGTTGCAATTATTATTTTCTTGTGCCTACCATATCTACACAACTGCTTTATACTGTTTTAGTTTCAGGGGTAAGGTTTACTACTTCCTCTCTCCTACTAAATGTACTTCTTTTTAGGGTTATTATATTTAATTACTTCAGAAATTAAGAAATTATAAATGGTTGAAATAAGTATTGGCGATTTTATGTCTTTATAGAATCATACATTCTATTATGTTTTTGTTACCACCATTAGTTTGACTTGTTATACGCAGAAAAGTTTTTGTTTTTATAAATCAATTTATAATGGGTTAAAAACAATAATAGATTAATAGTTGAGGTTAAAAATAAGTTTTCTTGTTCAAATCCATCTTGTATTATAAGTTCTGATATATTTGGAGGTAAAGTCAATTTTTCCTCTGTGATGTCAGTATGACATCACAATTTCAATAAAAATATTAATAAAATATAACATTTTATATGTTACGCTTCAATATTTCTTGCGCCAGTTAATTGTTTTACGAATCTTGAAATAATCAAATAATTACAACTCTTATTTTTATCTGATTCCAGCCTTTTTTTTCCTCCCTCTATCGACAGTGCACCGTCAAAAAAAGATACGGAATATACAAAGTCCGAACAGTGCAAGAAGTCTTATTGGCAATTCCATGCACCCCTCGCTAGGCAACATTCCAAAGGCAATTCATCTCCATTAATTGTCTAATAGCCTCCACAATTTTAGCAAATATCAATAACAATAGAACATCAAGCCAACAGTACATACCAAGCTAAGATTTTTTCATATTTACCTTATAAATGTTTTTATATATGCATTAATTAAAGATTAAAAGTGCAATTGTACATGTGAAGCGCTTGCTTGCCAAGCTAAGATTTTTATATTTGCCGTATAAATCTTTATATATATGCATTAAAGATCAGATGAGTAACTGAATATTAGGGATGACAATGGGGAGGGGAGGGAAGGGGACCGATCTCCCCGTACCCATCCCCGATATTTTAAGTATGTCCCCATCCCTGTCAGAATTGCTTAAGAGAATCTCCATCACTTTGTATGCAAATTACCAAGTGTGCAAATGGTGCTTGCAAAAAAATTAATATATATTTTTTATTTTTTAGGGTTAAATTGGTAATTTAATTATTATTTTTTATTAATGTCCAAACAAAAAAATTATTATAAAAGGATAATATTGTAAAAGTAAATCAAAAGAAATAAAAAATAATAGTAGGGGTATCAATACTTTAACGGCAGTAATGTTTCGATGTATTTTTAAAAATATAGAAACTAAATGAATATTAATTTTAAAATAGAGGAATTAAATAAACTTTTAGTCTATAACGAAAAGAAACCGTATTGCACAATCAACGCATACTCGTGAAAATCGTGGGGGAAAAGAGGAAAAAAAGAAAAAGAAAAGGAATTTATTAAAAGCGCATATGCAGCTCATGCAACTTCTAATTCGGGCAGTCATTCAATATCCACTCTTGTTACTGCTTTTTGTGCCCTACAATTTTAGTCCTTTTTCTCACTTTTTATTATGTATATGTGCGTGTGTAATTATTTGCGCTAACATATTTGCCAACCCATCTTTCTTTTAAACAAATATGGCATAATTAATGAGACCCAAAGTATTAACCATTAGATAGCAGGGGACGCACGTTGAATAATTTGATGTAAATCCCGTTTGATTATTTATTCTAGCAAAAAAAATTCTTTTGAAAAGGTCCAGACATACACAAGCGTGGGTGTGTGTATGTACATATCTCATGAGGACGTATAAATATAGATTTCATGTAGATTTGTTATTTTATTATATAATATGATAATATTTTCATTCATTTAATTATTATAGGCACAAAATCCACATTTAAACATCTCCACTGAATAAAAGTAAAAAAATAATAATAATAATTAGAGACTGTACATGTGCGCACGCTCATATGCCTCATTCTTTTTCATTTTTAACCTAACAGATAGTTTAAATCTTTATTTATAGATGACCGTATGTTATGATATATATTTACAATATATCATCACGAGGCATAAAAAAGAATATGCATAAAAAGTTAATAGACGAAAAATGCATGAGATGACGTGACTTGCACATTATGCCTGTTGATGCAGAATTCTGGTCGCGCTCTTCTGAGACCAGGCTTCCTGCTCGTTCAACTTTATGTCGACCAGAACTTCTCCTCGCCCAGTTGCTTTTATGGGTTTCCTGCACTCACAGAACAAGTCAGAGTGCGCCGGGTGTTTTCCCGGCGTAAACCCTCCGACGCTCAAGTCAGATAAGAAGGTTTTTATTTGGGAAAAGATTGGCCGTGAATCTCTTGGCCTTAGGTTTTTTATCAGTTCTCAGTCTTTTGTTTTTCTAGTCCCTTTGAATCATAAAAAGTCCAACCCTTTTACCTTCGCGGGCTGCCTTTTTATAGGCCTCCCGAGGATCTTTCCTCCTCTCTGTGACAGGCGGTTGCGTGTGACTTCATCACTGCTGCGGCAGGTGGTTGCGTGTAACTCGATTGCTGCGGTAGTAGGTGATTGTGTGTGTCTACATGACTGCGGTAGTGGGTGGTTGCGTGTATCCTCTGCTCATCTTTGTCCAAGCGAGCCCTACTTCCAGCTTCCTGCTCGTATAATCCTCCTCGTATTTTCGGGTTTCGTTAGAATACCCCCAAACACATGTCCCCCAGTTTCTGGTGTTGGGTAACGAAGTGAACCGACAGTAGAAACTCAACAGTCGCGGCTTACGTTGGGTGGGAAAAGTTGCCAAGAGTCGTGTCGCATTTAATCGCGGGTGAAGCGACGTGGCGGAATTCGAGCCTTCCGTTTGAATTTCAAACCAAGAGTCGCAAGCCCTCGGAATTCGGGCCCATTTAAGTGCTGACAGCCCAGACGGTTTCCCTCATTTGGAAATTTCAAAACACTTTTTTACCCAGCGCATCCACCGCTTTCTCTGTTTTCCGGCGAATGAATTTTGGCAAATATACCTCCCCCTCGATTCTTTCTAGTTAAAACACTTATCCCGGCTAGGACTTCCTCCTCGACGGCCGATTTTTCAGGTATCACTTTTATTTCATCGTTCCTCAATAGTAGTAAACACCTCTTTCTTTTTTCGTTTTTGTCTGGGTAGTGGTTGGCGGTGACGCTAGGGTGGTAGGTTGAGAGAGATGTCGAGAGGTAAGGAAAAAATCATCGAGATAGACGACGACGACGAGTTAGACTTCTTACCTAGTCTGCTCGCCGACGCCGCCTTCGACCCTAGGATCCCTCTAGAGCCTAGTAACCCTGACATTGCAACTAGGGCTAGAAGGATGTCCCCAGAAACGACCTCCTCGAGCCGAAACAGTGGTGAAGTGGGGATATCTGGCTCGTCAGACACCTTAAGTGACGAGCAGAAGGGTGATGCAGGGGGGGAGAGTGTTATCTGGTCTGTTCGTCTTGTGGCATAGGTGTTGTAAGAGCGAGCCTACCATTGACGAGCTGCGTCATCTATATCAGTTAAAGAGCAGCCCCAAAGATCCCGGGTGGTACTACTTTCAATCTAGTTCAAAAGGCAGGAAACCCGTGACTGGGCTTCCGACGGGGGGAGGTAGGTCTTGGAAGAGCAAGTTTTTCTTTGCTGGGGGTCCTTGGGGTCAGGTTGCACGGGTCGACGGGAAGGACTACCGCGTCCCATCTCGATTTATGGTCCCAGGTTGCCTGCTCGCCTTAGATGTCTTTACTCCATAATAGCTCTCACTTTGTCGTTTTGGTCTTAACCGAATGTCTGCTCGTTTTGCAGTTTCTTGGGGTGTTCATTTCCCTCTTGAGCCTGGACCGCTGAAGCGGGTGGAGTCTGTGTTGGCTAAATCTTGCTCCTACCGCGAGCTGTTAAGCTTCGCCAATCTGATTGCATCTGGTCTGGTAGTCCCTGAGCCTCCGATGGAAGATGCCGTGATTGCAGCTTTGACCAAGAAGCGCACCCGCTCACAGACTTCCAAGAAGGGTGAGGATAAGAAGGTTCCCGCTGCGAAGCGAGCCGTAACAGAAGAGCGGACCTCTCCTCTGAAAACCCTGCCACCTCCTCCTGCGGTTGTTGCGGAGAGTAGCCGAGCAGCAACCGAGCCAGGCTCCTCCTCTGCTTCGAGGAAGCCCACCCCCCGAATTCCAGACCACCTGGTCTCCTTCATGAATGACCTTTCCGTACTCGTGAGCAAGAAGGATGTGGAGGAGTTTTCCAGATTGACCCTGCCCGACCTGATGGGGGCCATGCAGTTCGGTGCTATCCATCTCAGCTGCATGCTCGCGTATTACCAGGCCAAGTCGAATCGGCAGAAGAAAAAGATGAAGGAGGAGAATAAGGCGGCGGTCACCAGGGCCGACAAGGCCGAGAAGAGAGCTGGGGACCTGAACCTCAAAAATCTGAAGTTGCAGGAGAAGGAGGCCCTTGCCACAGCTAAAGCCGCCACTCTCGACGATGAACTGACCAGGGTGCAGGAAGAACTGCGAAGGCAAAAAGCCACGTACGAGGCCCAGCTTGAGTCTCTTCGCGAGTCTCACCGGATCCAGCTCGAGGACCTGGAGAACGAAGCGGAACTCCGCTACAATCAGGGGCTTCGACATTCTTACCGCAGCATCATGGCCGTCCTCGAGAAGCAGCATCCTGGTCTCAACATGGACGGGTTTCCTGAAGCTGTTGCCCAGTATATGGACGAAGAGGAGGCGAAGGAGGACGCCGAGGAGGCAGAACTGATTGCGGTCGAGGAGGATCCTTCCCCCCGTGTTGACCATACAGCGGCTGGTGAGCCCAGCCTTCTTCCTCGTGCTGATCCTGCTGTACCCGGTGAGGCGGGTACTCCTCCAGGGGCAACTGGTGATACTCCTCATGTACCTGACGCGGCCCAGCTCGTCGAGGAGACTGCCCAGCCTACTGACCCGCCTTCTGTTTAAATTTTGATCTGTGTTGTAATAACCTTTCTTTTCATATATAGCAGCTTTGCAACTTATCTCAACTTCAATAAGATATGTTATTGTTTACTTTCTATGTGAGAGTGTGGCTGTAAAATTCTCGTGCCTTAGAAAATTTCTCTATTACGCTTCGTATATCGTAATCTTCTTTCTGTTTAGGCCATAGTAAAATTTTTCCTACTTTGGGAGTTTGCTCGGTTTTGTAAGGTCGAACATGTCCTAGCGAGCTTGGCGTCCTGTCTCGTCACAAGGCAGACTTTGAGACTTTGGAGCCTTTACACGATACTGCTCGCCTTCGCTCGGTCGAGCAGATCCAGGCATGCTTGGCTTCGGTCTCGCCATACGACAGGCTTTGAGACGTGAGCCTTTACACGCCTTAGAAAATTCTTAAAGCGTAGGATTCTGCTCGCCTTCGCTCGGTCGAGCAGATCCGGGCATGCTTGGCTTCGGTCTCGCCATACGACAGGCTTTGAGACGTGAGCCTTTACACGCCTTAGAAAATTCTTGAAGCATAGGATTCTGCTCGCCTCCGCTCGGTCGAGCAGATCCGGGCATGCTTGGCTTCGGTCTCGCCATACAACAGGCTTTGAGACGTGAGCCTTTACACGCCTTAGAAAATTCTTGAAGCATAGGATTCTGCTCGCCTCCGCTCGGTCGAGCAGATCCAGGCATGCTTGGCTTCGGTCTCGCCATACGACAGGCTTTGAGACATGAGCCTTTACACGCCTTAGAAAATTCTTGAAGCATAGGATTCTGCTCGCCTCCGCTTGGTCGAGCAGATCCAGGCATGCTTGGCATGCTTGGCTTCGGTCTCGCTATACGACAGGCTTTGAGACGTGAGCCTTTACACGCCTTAGAAAATTCTTGAAGCATAAGATTCTGCTCGCCTCCGCTCGGTCGAGCAGATCCGGGCATGCTTGGCTTCGGTCTCGCCATACGACAGGCTTTGAGACGTGAGCCTTTACACGCCTTAGAAAATTCTTGAAGCATAGGATTCTGCTCGCCTCCGCTCGGTCGAGCAGATCCATGCATGCTTGGCATGCTTGGCTTCGGTCTCGCCATACGACAGGCTTTGAGACGTGAGCCTTTACACGCCTTAGAAAATTCTTGAAGCATAGGATTCTGCTCGCCTCCGCTCGGTCGAGCAGATCTAGGCATGCTTGGCTTCGGTCTCGCCATACGACAGGCTTTGAGACGTGAGCCTTTGCACGCCTTAACGAATTTTTGAGTAGCTCAGCGGGCCAAATTTCCTTTTTCATTACATTCGGCTTACATGATAGTGCTTGATACAGAGGAAATAAAGCATAGAACATGGAGCAACAATTACGAATGGAAATATGTGTAGGTGCTTACAGATCTTATTGAAAATACTTCCTAAGGTGTACCGCGTTCCATGGGCGCTTCACCTCGCGGCCATCCGTTCGGACCAGCCTGTAGGCCCCAGGTCCAACCAGCTGCTTGACCCTGTACGGCCCCTCCCAGTTGGGGCCAAGTACCCCTTGAGTCGGATCTTTTGTACTTTGATTCACTCTCCTCAGTACCCAATCTCCAACTTTGAACTGCCGCAAATTTACCTTCTGGTTGTAATACCGAGCAACCCTTCGTTGGTAAACGCCTACCCGCATCGATGCTTGCTCCCTCTTCTCGTCTAGCAGGTCCAGATTCAAGCATATCTGGTCCTCATTTTCTTGCTCGTTGAAATACTCTGTTCGATGCGTGGCCGTTCCTATTTCGGCCGGCACGACCGCTTCATGCCCGAAAGTGAGCGCAAACGGAGTCTCCCCGGTTGCTGTCTTATGGGTTGTTCTGTATGCCCATAGTACACCCGGCAGTTCATCAACCCAGGCTCCCTTTTTTGCTCCCAGTCTGGTCTTGAGGAGCTTCTTGATCGTCTTGTTGGCTGCTTCTACTTGCCCATTGGACTGGGGATGAGCAGGCGAACAATACCTCAATTCTATGCCGAGGTCCTGGCAAAAACTCCTGAAGCCTTAGTTGTCAAACTGCCTACCATTATCCGTTATCAAGGCATGAGGGATTCCATACCGGCAGATTAGATTCCTCCACACAAAATCGGTTGTCTTTTTCTCCGTAATGCTGCTGAGGGCCTCTACTTCTATCCACTTTGTGAAGTAATCAATCGCAACTATTGCATGCGTCGCCGCTCCTCGCCCCTTCGTCATTGGACCAATTAGGTCTATTCCCCACTGCGCAAATGGCCAAGGGGACGCCATTGAAGTAAGCCTCTCGGGTGGCTGGTTGGGGAAACTTGCAAAACTTTGGCAATTGGTGCAGGTCCTGGTCTTCGCTTGTGCATCCCTATGCATCGTTGGCCAGAAATACCCCTGCCTCAAAACTTTGTGGGCCAAGGATCTTCCACCAGGGTGGTTCCCGCAAATCCCTTCATGTATTTCTCTCAGCACGTAATTCGCATCGTCCTCATTCAAGCACCGAAGGAAAGGGAGAGTGTATCCTCGTCGGTATAACACCTCATCGATCAACGTGTACCTCGAGGCCTGGGCCCTGATTTTCTGAGCTTGCAGCTTGTCTGGTGGTAAAACCCCATCTCTGAGATATGAAATCAGGGGATCCATCCACGAGCTATCCTGCTCTAATCTTAACACTTCTAACTTGGGCTCAATGCTCGGATTGGATTTCACCTCCAGGGGGATTGACTTGGGCATTTTTGGGTCTGTTACTGCTGCCATCCGAGCCAGGATGTCTGCTCGGCTGTTCTGCTCTCTGAGAATCTGTACCACCTCTACTGCCTCAAATCCTTTCATCATCTGTTTCACTACTCTCAGGTACCGTTCTATTTTTTCCTCCCTCGGTTGGAATTTTTCATTGACGTGATTCGCGACCAACTGCGAGTCAGTTCTAATGCTCACCCTTTTCGCCTTCATGGCCTTGGCTAGCTCCAAACCCGCTATCAGAGCTTCATACTCAGCTTGATTGTTTGTCGCCGCGAAGTCTAATTTCACAGCATAAGAGACCTCTTCCCCTTCAAGCCCTTCCAGAACAACTCCGGCTCCTGATCCCTGCTCCCCTGATGAACCGTCGACAAACACCTGCCAGACTCGGATTTTACCGCTGTCCGATGTTCCAGCAGACTGCTCCGACCAGGCCTCAGGCTCTGCGAACTCTGCTATGATATCTGCCATGGCCTGCGCCTTGATTGCTGCTCGCGGCTTGTAGTCTATGTCGAACTCACTCAGCTCCATAGCCCACTTCACAAGTCTACCAAAGGAGTCTGGTTTATGCAGGGTTTGGCACAATGGTTGATTTGTGACTACCGAGATAGGGAAAGCTTGGAAATACGGTCTCAGCTTGCGGGCAGCGACTACAAGGGCGAGGGCCCACTTCTCCAGCTGCTGATATCTGGTCTCGGCGTCAAGTAGGGCCTTGCTCGTATAATATATCGGGTATTGAGTGCCATCTTCTTCCCTCACAAGGACGGAGCTCGTGGCCTGGGTAGACACCGCCAAGTACAATAACAACTTGTCCCCCTCTCGGGGTGTCGATAGCAGAGGTGCTCGCTGCAAGTACAGCTTTAAGCTCTGAAAGGCCTCCTCGCACTCCGGGGTCCACTCTGTCCTCTTTCCTTTCCTTATGACTTGGAAGAATGACTGACATTTATCCGTGGCTTTGGAGATGAACCGGTTCAAGGCTGCGATCCTTCCTGTTAGGCTCTGCACTTCCTTAAGGTTGCGAGGAGACTTCATCTGTACGATCGCTTGGATTTTCTCGGGGTTCGCCTCGATTCCCCTGTGGCTGACCATGAACCCGAGGAATTTCCCAGACTCTACTCCAAAGGCACACTTCTCTGGGTTGAGCTTCATCTTGTATTTCCTCAGGAGTAAGAACGTCTCCGTGAGGTGCTTGACATGCTCTTCCGGGAGTTTCGACTTGGTGATCATGTCATCTACATACACCTCCATTGTCCTCCCGATCAACGGCTTGAAAATTTTGTTCACCAGCCTCTGGTACGTGGCCCCTGCATTTTTCAATCCGAACGGCATCACTTTGTAGCAAAACAGCCCCTGGTTGGTGATGAACGCCGTGCTTTCCTTGTCCTGCCCGAACATCGGAATCTGATTATATCCGGAGAACGCATCCATGAAGCTGAGCAGACCATGCCCGGCTGTTGAGTCTACGAGCTGGTCGATCTTTGGCAAAGGGAAGCTATCTTTCGGGCAAGCCTTATTCAGGTCCGTAAAATCCACACACATCCTCCATTTACCATTCGCCTTCTTCACCAACACTACGTTGGACAGCCATTCCGGGTAATTGACTTCCCGGATGAAACCTGCCTTTAGGAGCTTCTCAACCTCACCATTGATGGCGTCATATCTCTCTTGGTTGAAGCATCTTCTCTTCTGCCTTACTGTCTTCGCCCCTTTCTTTATTGCCAGTTTGTGGCATGCGATCTCTGGGTCAATCCCGGGCATGTCTTCATGCGTCCATGCAAAGACATCGGCATAGGCCTGCAGACACTGCACCAACTCCCTCTTTTGTTCCTCTGGTAGCCTTGACCCGATCTTGAGCGTTCTATCCGAGCTCTCTGGTCCCAACCTTATCGCCGTCAACTCTTCGACCAGCTCTTGTTTGCCTTTCCTGCTCTCCACTCGGTTATCGGGGGATGTAATTTGCATGGTCTCTTTTGCTGCCGCGAAGTAACAGCTCCGCGCAGTTCTTTGGTCTCCTCGTACCACTCCCACAAGCCCATGTACTCTATACTTCAGGGCCAGGTAATGGTTGGATAGTACCGCTTTGGTCGTCCTCAGAAACGGTCGGCCCAGAATCACCTGGTAAGGGCCTTCCTCGTCCACTACCACGAAGTCCAACATTGTTGTCAGCTCTGTCGGAGCGTTCCCGATTGTGACCGGCAGCTCAACCGTGCCCAGAGGGACCAGCTTCCCTCCTCCAAATCCCTTTAGGGATGTGTTGGTATGGTCCAGCTTCAGGTCTGCTAACCCCATTTCCTCGAGAGTGGATTTGAACAACACATCCACCGAACTCCCGGTGTCGACCAATATCCTATCGAGCCCCTTGCTCGCAACGGTGGCTTTCACGACCAGGGCATCCTCGTGGGGGTATAGAACCCCTTCTTCATCCTTATCGCTCCACATGATCGGGACCTGCCTGACTTTCATCCGCTTCGCCGCCGGGGTATTGAAGAGCACCTCTTTGCTAGTTAGGGCGTACCTCGCCGTAATTCTTCCTTGCTCTGTTAGAGTCTCCGGCCAATGTCGGCCCCCCAGCGATCACCCTCACGTGAGACTGCTCGCGCCTTGAGCTTCTGCCACCCCTGCTCGTCCTCATACGTTGAGGTCTCCCTGGGAAAATCCCCATCTACAAATTCATCCAGGTAGCGATTTCTCACCAAATCCTCGACCTGGGTCTTGAGGTCTCTGCATCCCACGGTGGTATGCCCGTGAGTCCTCATGAAATTTGCAATAACATCCCATGTCTCGTCTGCTGGCTAACTTAGTTATGGGAGCAGGGGGATGCAGCAACCCTCGATCCCTTATGGCCTCGTACACCTCGTCTAGGGAAACCTTCAATGTGGTGTAGGCGACCGTAGTCTTGATTCAGGTCTATCCTATGCACGGCCCTTGTCTCGTAGGCAGCACTCCGAATCGGCGGTGTTGGCAGAGCGTTTCCTCTGCTCTCTCTAGTGTTGTGGGGCTGGGGATAATGAGTGCCATGGGCTGCCTCGTTCCGTCTTCAAGGTTCCCTCCACTGGTGACCGAGGAGGCGGTGCTCCACTGCGCTGGTGTTGTGGCGGCCTCTGATGAGGTTGGTAAGTGGCAGCTCGACCTGCCGCACTACGACCAGGTATTGGGTGATCCTTCCTTCTCATCGGCCCACTTCCTGGTGCCGCCCCGCTTCTCTTTCCCCAATCCTTCCAACTGGTCTGTTCGGAGTCGAGCCGCCTTCTCCTCTTCGATCTCCATGTCTCGTTTGGCCTGCTCGTACGCGGCCCCGTAAGTTTTGATGAGCGGGCTCCTCAAGTTGTACCACAGCCTGCCTATTCTCACCCCCTCTCTCAATCCTCTTAACGCTTGAGGGTGGTTGAAGGCACCTAAATCCAGGACTACTCGGTGATACCGTTTAATGAAGTCTCGCAAGGCTTCCTGCTCCCCTTGTCTCACGCCTTTTAACTCCATCATATCGTCCTCCGGTGCCATTGCTCCTCGGAACTGCTCCGCGAACTCCTGGCACATCTGCTCGAAAGTTCGGATACTACCGCGAGGAAGCTTCCTGTACCACTCGCGTGCATGTCCTTCCAAAGATAATGGGAACACCCTGCACCTCTGAGCTGGAGATAGTCCCTGTATCCCCGTCATGTCATTGAAACACTCGACGTGCACACCACGGATCAGTTCGCCCTGAGTATCTAAGGTCGGGAAGGCGAAAGTCTTTCGGGATGTTGGCCCGCATGATCTCCGCCGCGAGAGGCGATTCTCCGTCCAACATGATTCGCCAGCCAGGAGCTCGGCTCGTGCCCTGCAGGTCACTCGACCACCTGTGCGAGCCTGCACACTTCTTCTTCCAGTTGCATTTCCCGACCAGCGAAGGCGGGCTGCAACCTCTTCCCGTCGCTGATCAACTTCGTGCATTGGTTGTCGGAGTTCGGTCTCCTCAGAATTCGCCATTTCGGGGTCCTCATTGAAATTTGGTCCTCCTAGGGATTGGCCTTCCCTCCTATGAACACCTTCCCGCATAGAGCAGCAACCTCCCTCGCCACCAAGTCTCCTGGTAGTGTCATCCCCCCTTGTAGCATCGTAGGCTGGGGTCGGTCTACCAGCTCTCCCCCCTCTCTTCCCGACTCTCCCTCCGTTCATTACGTAACTCGTCGAGAATGGACGCGAGGGCCTCCATCTGCCTTTCCATCCTCTCCATCCGGCCAAACATGGGGTCACTCGGCGTTGCGGCTCCCCCTGGTACGTTACCTCCCCCAGTCTCCATGGTGTTCTCCTCTGAAGTGATCCCCGTCCCTGTCGCCAAGCAAGGCTTTTCGTTCGTATCCCCACAGACAGCGCCAAAATGTTGATGCAGAATTCTGGTCGCGCTCTTCTGAGACCAGGCTTCCTGCTCGTTCAACTTTATGTCGACCAGAACTTCTCCCTCGCCCAGTTGCTTTTATGGGTTTCCTGCACTCACAGAAACAAGTCAGAGTGCGCCGGGTGTTTTCCCGGCGTAAACCCTCCGACGCTCAAGTCAGATAAGAAGGTTTTTATTTGGGAAAAGATTGGCCGTGGAATCTCTTGGCCTTAGGTTTTTTATCAGTTCTCAGTCTTTTGTTTTTCTAGTCCCTTTGAATCATAAAAAGTCCAACCCTTTTACCTTCGCGGGCTGCCTTTTTATAGGCCTCCCGAGGATCTTTCCTCCTCTCTGTGACAGGCGGTTGCGTGTGACTTCATCACTGCTGCGGCAGGTGGTTGCGTGTAACTCGATTGCTGCGGTAGTAGGTGATTGTGTGTGTCTACATGACTGCGGTAGTGGGTGGTTGCGTGTATCCTCTGCTCATCTTTGTCCAAGCGAGTCCTACTTCCAGCTTCCTGCTCGTATAAATCCTCCTCGTATTTTTCGGGTTTCGTTAGAATACCCCCAAACAATGCCAATATTCTTGGTACTTATAAAATTTGTGTATTTCTAATATTTAATTATAACTTTTTACATTCTTTTCCATAAAATATGATTTTGTATTTTGCTTCACGAAAAGTACCGTCGTCATGGAATCGAATTTCACTATACATGCATACATATATCATCTTCATCATCTCATAATTAACTTATAAATATACATTTTTTTTTCATTTTCAGAATAAAATAATTCTTCCGGGTGCAGATGCATATTTTAAAATATAAACTTGAAGTTATATTACAACTAAATAATAAATTATTGCGATCTCCGCAAGTTGGTTTGTAGCCCTCAAAAAGTGCTACAAATTTGCAATGAATCACTACACTTCTTCGTCAAGTAATTTGGAAAGAATCTTAATAGATCATTCAATTATACAAACCTTTTAATAGATTAAGGACATGATACAATCTACTAATATCCTTGCTATGTAAATGAAAATCGATTGGTTGATACGACAAGGTAAAGGAAAGGCATGTTAGCTTTGATTTGTTATTTTGAAACTTTTATCTAGCCTTAATTTTGTTCCAATTTCTAAACAAGTTAATTATCTACAAGAAGTTTGTTAATTAGTGGAACAATCACTTGTCCAATCAACTATATAACCCAATCGACCGCGGACCCAGAGGCCACGATTGGGACATATGATCAAAATTCATAAATCATGGCTTGACATGTGTACATATGATTGACTGGCAATTAAAAATTTAAAAGGAAACCAATCTTGAAAGTCTTTAACACTGGTTTAGTAAAAGATATGCAATGTGCTGGCTTCTATTTTGCTCTCCCTGGGGACGGATCAGTTAATTTTTCTTGAGAGAAAATAATATTAGCTTCCTATTAAATACATGGAAACAACTTTCTTTTGAGCATTTTGGATGAAGTAGCTATCAAAGTATCAGTTAGAATGGAAGTAGCTATCAGCAAAATGGAATCTTCATTTGTGATAAAACAATTAGGCATCAGCCATTAGGTTTCATCTAAGGGTCATTTTAACATATAAATTAGTGGACCTGAAGAGATAAATTAATTAGGGTTAAATATCACCATCGCCTAAGATTTTTGCACTCATCAAATCCCTCATTAAACCCATTTACTCTCTACACCCACTAACGAAAATAATATTTTCACTTTTTACTCCTTTTATTTTCATAAACTCTACGCTTAACCAAATTATCAAATGGAATCTCATAGGAATTTTAGGAAGAATGGTTTTCATGAATAAAAATCCTACAATTGTGAAATTGATTCTTTATTTTTTGAATTTTAGTAAATCCAAAAGAACCACTTCTCCCACTAATTTCTTGCTTGGGTTCATCGGCACTTCCTTCCCTGAACTATAGAATGGGATGGTTCAATTCTGCCAATGCTGAACTGAAATGGACTTCAATTTGTTAGTTTAAGGTAGGTATGTAGAACTTTGATTGGCTTTGGTCATATTGAATATGACATTAAAAAAAAAAAAAACTAGTTTTACTTTCTAGATATGTCTCTGAGAATTTATAAATATAGAATTTTAAAAAAAATTTATGAGCACGGTTGATTTGGTTTTTAGATTTTTCAATTTTCCAGAAATATCACAAGAATATTTTAATTTTCTCTTTCAAATATGGATGATTCCATCTAGAGCTATAATAGAATATAGAAGAAAACTGATTTTCAAGAGTATATTCTTCAAACATGTATTGTATTTGATATTTTGCTTAAATTCCAAAGTTTTAGTTTGAATGAGCCACTAATTTTATTTAGATTTAAATATTTTCGATAATAAATAGACGTCAAATGCATGCCTTTAATAGTAAGCTAATCAAAGGGTATCGTTTTAGTATAAATTTTTATTAAAAAAATGTGTTTAAAATTATTTTATCCCTTAATTTATGGTGGGGTTATTTGAACATACCAAATTCTTCTTTACACTTATTATAGAAAGTAAATTTATTGTTAAAAATTAAAAATCTCAAAATCTTAAAAACTCTTCCCTGAACATTTAATTGTGTATTCTATCACTATACTCTCATATTATGCAAAATATAGACAAGTAATAATATTATTTACTTGTTGTATGATTGACATGATACTTTTGATATATTCTAAAATTTCTCCCATTGGAAGACACATGACAAATTTAGATGTTTCCAATAGTGCCACTATCTACATGGCGCAAGAGCTGGAATTGATTTGAGGAAAGAAGTTTATTTTAGGAGAGCCTGGAATAGAGGGCAGGGAAAAGAAAAAAAATTAAAAAGTAGGGATTGGTGAGAAAAATTAAGGATTCAAATATTATTACTCTATTTGTATGGATTCAAATAGACTCACTAAATCACCACTATGAGAGTCAATTTGATAATATTGTAACTTTTAAATTAATTATTGTTAATTGTGTTATAAAAATAATCAACGATAAAGATCAATTAAACATTTACTAAAATAATTACTGAATGTACGTAGTCACTCTTATAAACCTTTCACGAGGATTCATTGAAATTTAAGCAACGGTTTCTTTAACTTACATAATCCCTATTTACCCCAACTATCAATTGATCATTTTTCATATTTTAAAATGTTGTACATACGTTTCCTGTTAATATATTATATTTACAACCGAATCTACCATTATATGATCGTATCTATTATTGACATTAACTTATTATTCCAATCAAATTCAAAACCATAGCAGTATCATGATCAAGATCAAGATCACAACTACTCTATCTAACCTAATGACATAAATGAATAGGCAATCAAGTCTAAAGATCCACATCTAATAATATGTTTTAATTTAAATAAGATAAAATAACACAAATATAAATCTTTGTTAAACTCAAATCCTATAAGATAAGAGATAAGTTTTCATAACTTGATTATACTTCTTTTTATTTCTCTTATATAAAGAGGTCACCACTTAAATGTGACGAAAAAAACTAGCCAAACAGATTTATTACAGGAGAGGTGCAATATTGTCAAAACTTTTCTTTAAATCTTTTTTTTTCTCTTTTATTATTTATTTGTTATCGTGCCACTTTGACACTCTCTTTGTTGTTATCATGCCACTCTTTTATTCTAAAGTATTAAAAGGTCTATATTAATAACACCCCCCACATCGCCTAATGGATTATTATTTTGTAAAATTTCAACTACAAAACTCTTCACTTTTAACAATGGCAATATCAAAACATCAAGCTCTCTTGCAGCCATTCCCTAAAGATAAATCTTTCTAAAAAACAACCCTTTCTCATGGGCTAATATTAACATATTCTTTTGCATTAATTTATGCACAAACCGTATTTGATAATGAAAAGAAATTTGAATAAGAAGAATAGTTGACCACCCATTTGGTTAACTGGAGAAAAATTTTGACGCTGCTAATGAGGGGAAGCAAAATCATACCTTTTCTTGAAAATTGCCAGAGGGCAGTTACTATTGAGAGCAATTTGAATATTATGAAAAAAAGGATAAAATTGATAATAAAAGTAAATGAGTGACTATATGGTTTACATTGAGATAAAAGAAATTTGATTTGAGGGTTATATTGAGATTTAATGAAGAGATCAAATATTACAATTCTCGATACCAACAGGTGAGATACAAGAGCTTAAGAAACCCCGGTTTTTATTCTTTATATCTCTTTCCTTTATGAAATTACAAAAATGGAAGTAAAATTAAAATAGAATTTTTATCTTTACTATGATTTAGAATAAATTAATTAAATTGTAACCATACTATTATTAGGTAATTTATTTCTTCATTATTTTGATTTTATCAGAAAAAAAGAATTTTATCATATTTAGAAATAAGAAATAGTTGGAGGTTTATGATCTATCTAGAAACTTTAGTTTCATTAAATTTATATTTGTCATTTTATGTAATTTTCACTGACAGTAAAATTATGGTTCTAAAAAATGGTGTTACGAGGACATTGACAGGGTGTGAAAAGCATTACTGGAGATACAAACAATGCATGGGTAGGCCCAGCTCCCTCATACAGCAATACCTGGGCTCTCAAAAAATTTTACAGGGGCCCATCTCTACCGGATCAAAATCATCCCCCATGTGGGATTCAAATGCAAGATGAATGCTCGATGCAAGTTACGATCACTTTCGGTCTTTGAAACGGACTCACCAAATCATGGTAAAAAATTTTGGATTTCAAGACTTCTATTTCAAGCTGATAATACATTTAAAAATTTCTTTTTGTTTGTCTTTGTCCTCTTTATGAATGTTTGATGACATGTAGCAATCGATTTTGATATCCAAAAACTCAAAATGACAAAATCAGAGAATGAGAACTTAATTTACACTAGTATCATCTTTTCTGATCCATTGTCTTTGGTTTCTGAGATTTCTTCCTCTTCGCTTTCTCATTCCCGAATTCCAGTGCTTACTACCACTGGCCCTATTTGACGAACTGGTGGCTTTTATCTCTGCAGGGGCAGACTGCTCTCCTAGTTCCTGCCCAGTGGTTTCTTTGGTTGATGTTGGGGTAGGCAATGTCGCTGGTCGTGGAAGAAACATACCAGGCAAAACAACTAACTCCCTTTTGGGTTCAATAAGACCACTATTTTCTTGCTGTAATTTCAGTATGGCCTCAAATTTCTGTCTTCTTATGTTCTCCGAATCAGAATGAAGGTACTTATCATCATCATCAACTTCATTTCCATTGGAAGTCTGAAAGTCAAGAAATAAAATAATTTACTTCACCAGATTCATACAAGGAGGAAAAAGATTACAATGGTGAAATTTTGAACAGAAGATCTGAGAGAGTATAATTTACAAGTCAAACATTGCTACTGCTGAGCAACAAATGCATTAAGATTGAAGGTAAAGGGAACAATCAGCTAAAATGTGATGACAAATTTTATTATACAATGAGATAGACGATATACCAGATGACTCGATTGACTGCCAACCAAGTTGAGCACATGTTCAAGATCCTTGACATGAAAAACCTTGCGGCAAACTGGACAGTTTCCCATGTTTCCATCAATTGGTCCATGCATGTCTAACGACAACAGTTACATATGAGATATAAACATCATAAAAGAATATTAAAATAAACAAGATCTTATATATCTTCACTTTTAGGAAAATAAAAAATGCAAGATGGAACCTCATGAAACAATGTTTTACTTGTCAAGAAATGTAATTCATAACAGAAGTGCACCTTAATAAACGAGAGTGCAAAAAAAAAATGTGAAAGCCCACCACAAATAGAACAAACTTCTTATCCATGAAGTAGAAAATTTTTATTCATGAGAAAAGGATAGAAATAATTGGTTATCAGTTGTATCAATCTTTAGAATCAATTCTAGTATCACATTTCAGAAGCATACTATGCAGAACTCACTCAACTGAACAATTAATACACCTCGAGACTCTTAACAAAAAGACACAAACTCCCTCGTCAATTTAGATTAAAGTCAAACCTTTTTGGTTCTGCATGTCTGTAATAGGATGCACAGTTGCACAAGAATCGGTTTCTATCCCATTCTGCAGCCAATTCCACCACCTAACAATGCACTCACTGCCATACTAAACAAATTTAGAAACCAAAACGAGTGCCTGATACCAAGTAAAATAATTCAGTGCCAGAACTCGTACCTATGAAAGCAATGGAAGCAAGACATCAACTTCATAAATGGCAAGACTTCAACATTCTTGTCTTTTCCGAACAAAGGATACAAACATAATGGACAGTCACCATCAGGGTGATTCATAGCAGAAAGCTTTGCCACTGCTTCCTAAATATAAATATCATAATCAATGTTTACAAAAATGTCAAAAAAAAAGAAAACTCCAATATGGAATAACTGCACAAACAACCAACCCAAAGTAATTCATCAACTTATAATGCTACAAAAGTAAATGATTCATATGTATAAATATAAGTAAACGCATTGTATCACCAGAAGGGAGCAACAATTACCTCACAAAGTGCTACAAGCATTAAACAAGAGGTGAGTTCATGAGCTTTGTCTTGTATACAACTTATCAAATGTTTTAGCCTTTGATCATCGAGACCCTTGGATTCTATAAGATCAATGCGAGGTGGATGCTCAGGATACTACAAAAACAGGTAGATTTTTTTTTTGGCTTTAAGTTAGCACATAAACTAATAATGCTATAAAAAGAACTTTCACATTTCAAATTAACATAGAAAATAATATTTCAAATTAACATACCTTAGGACTTGCTCTTATGCCAATAACTGCTTCCACAAACTACAAGAGAAAATAGTACAATAATGTTTTTAAAATAATAATAATCAAAAGCAGAATAGTTTAATTTGTTTCCAACAATAATCATGGAAAAATAAAAGCCTACGCTATTAGTTACACAATAATGAGTTAAACTAGTTAACTACTGATAATTTAAAGTTAAAAAAAAATCACTGGATTTATTTTCTATTATGCTTAAATGTAAAATTAGAGAGAGAGAGAGAGAGAGAGAGGGACCTGCTGAGAGGAGACGTCGGCTGTTCGAGGTTTGGTGCGAAGATGAAGATAAGGAGGATATGAATCAAGAACGACACACTCGTCGCCGTATATGGCTTGTACGGCTTCCAATTCCATAGCCACTTCTTCCTCCGCCATATTGCGTGCTCTCGCCGACTCGGCCTTCTAGATTTGTAATCTCCGAGTTTTGTTGTTAAGGCTAGTGGTAATTGTTTCCTAATAAAATATGGAATTTAAGACATTCATTTCTTGCGCGTATTGCCGTTCAAGCCCCAAGGGGACAAATTCCTCCGTAATCGGGGGTAGAATTTTGAGTTATTGTTCTGTAACTTTGGGATGGTATATGTATATCTGCTTTACTATTAGATTCCAGATTAAATATTTTTGTAGATGTAGTAATTCCCCCCCCCCCCCCCCCCCCCAAAAAAAAAAAAAGAAAAGAAAAGAAAACTTTTAGTTTGCTATTTACCGGTTAACTTATTTATTTATCATTTTCTTTAACTTGTTTATTTCTTTCTTTTGTATGGTAATCTCTTATATAATATTAACGAAAAATCAATTGGTTATAAAACAATTTAGTTTTTATTGTAATCTCTAGTATAAGATGAGATAATGTTAATGGTTTGTTTGTAATTATTGTACTTGATAAAATAAGTTATTTTTATCATGCTAATGAAATGGAGATAAAAAAGAATTAATAAATTATATTGTTGAAATTATTGTGGATATGGGGTAAAAAAAGAATTGGCAAATAATACTATTGAAATCATTGTGAATTTGAAAAATATAATATGTATGTTTGATAATTTTTATTATTAAATGTTGTTTTAAAAAGAAAAAAATATAAGTTGTCAAGATATATCCCTTCTTTTAAATTTTTTTTTTTGCATTTAATCGGTATATGCGGAGAGAGAATTATGTTACATTAGCTTAAAAGTTATAATATAAGTTTTTAGTACGTTACCAATCACTGTATTTGAGAAAATTTTTATAGCTTGTCTATTTTATAAATTTACAAAATCCTTTTTTATTATTTAAATAATTTTTTTGGGTGTTCCAACCATATTTACAAAATTAGGTTAAAAATTTTAAGTTGCGGTTCTAGGCAAGAAAGTTATTGCTTACTCTTCTGAACATTAATTTAAGCTAACTAGTAATTACTGTTCGTAAAAATGGTAAAACTCTAAATCAAAAAAAAAAAGAAAGAAGGGCCAAATGGTACTCGTACAGTTTACGATATCATGTTACCATTACCGAAGGGGATGGTAAAACTTACGGCCTAGAAGCAGGAGTACAAAGTAATTTCCAACCGCAAAGAACATTTCACTATGACTGCTACTGGCTAAACGCTAAGGCTCATTTGAAGCCTCTGAAATACTGCGAGCGAAAGAGCCAGCCATGGCAATTCTGGCATTACCGTTAGCCATTTCAATTCTCAAATCCCGCGCTTTACATCTCTCTTTCTTCTGCGCCGGCAAGCCAAGCCCTAGCCGGTTCTGCCAGTCGCCACTATGTCGCCGTCAGTTCCACAGAACCTCGGTCTGCGCAATCACCACTTCAGCAATTCAAGAGCCGCCGTCGACTGAACCGAATAACAAGCGGCAAAAAGCTTCGGTTCCTACTTTTCAGCAGGCTATTCAAAGGCTCCAGGTCAGTTTACTTTCCATTCGCACTTTCCTGGACATTTTTCCTGCGCCTTCTTTTCTTTTAGTTTTTTTCGGTTCTTTTTACTTTGTTCTTTGGTGAAACTTTTTGGTAAATATATATAGGAATATTGGGCTTCGGTTGGATGTTCCGTAATGCAATGCAGCAATACAGAGGTAATGTTTACTAAATTTTATTTTTACTTGCATTAGAAAATTAGTTTTTTAATTTAATTTTATACTCTTACTGTGTTGACCAGGTTGGAGCAGGAACTATGAATCCACTGACGTTTTTGAGGGTTCTTGGTCCAGAACCATGGAATGTCGCGTAAGTATGCTTTGGAATGTAAGTTTGTAAAATATTCACGCCATTGTGGTAGTAATTGTACTAATATTTGGGTGTGAAAGAAAAGCTGATGTGGCATTTCGGTTGAAAGGTATGTGGAGCCTAGTATTCGTCCAGATGATAGTCGTTACGGAGAAAACCCTAACAGGCTCCAACGCCACACTCAATTTCAGGTTTAGTTTAATTTTGGTTTTGCTCTTGTGCATGTGTGTGGGTGTTCTTTTTTCAACTCTTATGTCATATTTTCCTTTTCCTTTGATTGTTAGGTTATATTGAAGCCTGATCCTGGAAACTCACAGGACCTTTTCATTCGCAGCCTATCTGCTTTGGGTACTGAGCAATTTTCTTTTCTTTTTGTTTTTTCAAGAAATTTCAAATCAATTCATTGTATTCTGGTGAAAAGTAATCATGTCTGTGGGTGCCATCTTGAAGGTATTTTTTTTCATCTGTATTTCTTTTGAGTATTTGTTTATTGTTTTGATGCTTATGTGCTTGGCAGGCATTGATGTAACTGAACATGATATACGATTTGTGGAGGACAACTGGGAGAGCCCAGTAATATATCATCTTTTGTTGCTGAATTTGCAAACATTTGGTTCAATTTTCTTGCATGTGTTTAGTTATGAGCATATCAAATCTATCGTACTGTTTATTTGAAAGATTTGATAGAGCTAATTGGGGGAATGATGCTTACAGGTACTTGGTGCATGGGGATTGGGCTGGGAAATATGGATGGATGGGATGGAGATCACACAATTCACGTACTTCCAGCAGGTGTTTTTTGTTGTTTTAGAAGTTTCAACTTATGTGTTAACATTTTATTGTTCGGGACGATTATTTTCTTTGGTTGATAAGTTCTATTTTGCTACTCTCTCTAGGGTGGAAGTCTTCAATTGTCACCGGTTTCTGTGGAAATTACATATGGTCTCGAGCGTATACTCATGTTGCTTCAGGTCCATTGATATTACTAGAATTCTTTTGCTTCTCTTTTGTCAGCTTTATAAAGTTTGCCTGAAGTTTTCATTTGAAAATTTTGCAGGGAGTTGACCATTTTAAGAAAATTCAGTATGCTGATGGAATCACATATGGGGAACTGTTTTTGGAAAATGAGTAAAGAGACACTTAAATTACTAGTTATGGATTATAATTGTTGTCTTTTTTGTAATCTTTTTCTTTATAGTAATCCAACTTTTGCACTATTGATATTGTTAAGCTTGGGTAGTGAATAATTTTCTTCTGGTAGAACTTCAATTCATTACATAGGATGGAGCTACTTTTGTTGGAAACTTTATTGGTGACATGCCTTCTGCTAGCAGTTTGAAACTTACTGTTCCTAGAAATATGAATTAGTTCTGTTTATTTTTGTGATAACTTCAAACTTCCAATAGTTTCATTATGGACTATATATTTTGCTTATACTCTTGACAGTTATCCATGCTCCATCGTTTATCTTTTCTCTTCTGTGAACTGTGATGTCTGCGGATAACTTGTATGTGCTATGTTTACTCTGATTATTTAGTGTAGATGTAACACGATTATGCATCTCTGTTTCAGGAAGGAAATGAGTGCATATTATTTAGAGCATGCCAATGTTCATCATCTTCAGAAACAATTTGACTTTTATGAGGAAGAATCACGTTCCTTACTTGCTTCGGGACTTGCAATTCCTGCGTATGTTTAGGAACCTTCGATGTATTTTCCATGTGCAGAGTAAAATATCTTGATTCTACTGTTTTCCTGCCTTAAAGCTAACATTTGCTCAAAACATGCTAGGTATGATCAGCTGTTGAAAACATCCCATGCTTTTAATATTCTCGACTCCAGAGGTTTTGTTGGAGTAACTGGGCGTGCCCGCTATTTTGGTCGAATGCGTAGGTGAGGTTACTATCTCCTGGTATATGTAGAAAGAAATTATCTCATTTGATCAGGACACACCATATAAACTGATGAAATTGGTGTCGGAAAATTTTTCACTGCGTCAGATTCAGGTCCGAGTCTGTAGGGCACTCTTAATTTTAGTGCTACTCTGAACATAGTTTTTTTTTTTTTTAATAACGCTGATATTACAATTAGACTACAACTGTTAATACATCATACTTTTACTAATATTTATAATTAGAGAACTACTGGAACTACTTTACATTTTTGAAAGCGCTACAGCCTCACTAATATTTGAGGGACGTCTACTCCACTTACATTTTGTAAGGGAGAAGGCTGTCTCCACTCAATTGAGAGGGGATTTAAGCCCCCAAATTGCAACATGGGGACTTGAACTCATGCTCTTATATTTGTGGCTGGTACTTTTTTTTTTTTTTTTTATATGTTGAGATCAAGGCAAAAAGGTTTTCTATCTTGAATTTCTGTTGATCCATTAATATTTTCTGCTGTGCCAGGGGGGAATTATGTAAGATCTGCCATACTTTCATTTAGGGCATATTACTTGTGATTAACAATATAGAGGAGTCTTCTTATGTTAAGCTAAACAAGGGGAATATGGACCATCACAATATAAAATGAACAAAAGCGTAATTGTTCCCTAAAAGCTCAAGAAAAGGGAGAAGAAAAAACACCCAACTTGCTGCTTGTTTTTAAGAAACTCTTTTTAAAATAGAAATTGATTATATTTTACTTTATTCTCTGTCTTTTTCCTTGAGTCCAGAGTGAGCAGTTTTCTCCATTTCTTGATCTTTAATCATAGTTGTGAATCTGGATGAAGATGGAAAAATTATGATACAAACAAGAGCCAGTACTTTGCTGCTTTTATGTCTTTTGGTCTTTTAGTTTGTTTCAGGTCTGAAGAGGTATCATAACAATCACACAGAGGGACTAAATGCAGGGTTGCTAGCTGTAAACTCATTATCAATGGAGGAAAAGATAACTTGGCAGTTGAATGAAATTAAGCTGCTGCACAGATCTAATCCTTGAATGAAAATAGATTGCTTGATATGCAAAATAAATTTTTTCATTATTCCTTCCCCTAATAATTTATTCTGTGTTTATTTTTACAATTTATCAGTTTAGCTCGCCAATGTGCCCAACTTTGGTTGAAGACTAGGGAGTCCCTTGGGCATCCACTTGGTATCGTTTCTGAACCTGTTGATCTTCCATGTCCTAAAGAGTTGCTGGAGGCTGCAGTAAAGAAGGTTAGTCTGCATGGGTAGATGGCAATTTCTTTCAATAGCTATTTAGATACAGATTAAAGTTCTCTTTTGATGTTTTTCAACTTTGCTTTTTTTTTTTTGGGGGGGGGGGGGGGGGGGGGGGGAGTTGACATAATTCTGTCATTTTTAGCTAATTGGTTATAAATGGCTTGTCAGCTTGTCAGCAATATGCTTTTTTCCGATTCTACTACTCATTTTGCAGTTGCCAGATGATCCGAGATTATTTGTTCTTGAAATTGGGACTGAAGAGATGCCGCCTCAAGACGTAGTTAATGCAAGCCAGCAAGTATAGTTTGTTTTCTTGGGAAATGTCATTTTCTTTTTGTAAACATTTTTATGCCTCAGCTTATATTTTTCTCCATCTCCTTTTTGGTCTCTTTTGGGTTTTATCAAATGACCTCAATTGAATTGTTATCGAATTATTGTTCTTTGCAGCTTAAAGATTTAATGTTGCAGTTATTAAATAAACAAAAATTGAGCCATGGGGAAGTGCAAGCATTTGGCACACCTCGCAGATTAGTGGTACAGCTAATTTAGTATTAACCTAAACTTTGCAGCTGCTAATAATTTTATGTTTATATATTCTTGAAACCTATTCAATACTGAGAATCAGACTCCTGTAGTATCAATACTATGTTCTGAGTGTCATTTTATTGTCTAACTTTTAGGTTTTTGTTGAGAGTCTTTGCCAAAAGCAATCTGAGAATGAGTTTGAGGCTCGAGGACCTCCTGTTTCGAAAGCCTTTGATCAACAAGGGAATCCTACAAAGGTTTGCATTTTCTTGCAGTAAATTTTATCTGAAGGTCTTTGAGCTTAAGGAAACTTGATTTTCTGTCAAGTGAACTAGTTGGTGGGTTAGTCCATAAAGATGGCAGTGACTGCCGAAGGAGCATTCTTGTTATAATTTGCATAACTTTGTTTTCCTTCTTTTATGACCCCCCTCCCCCCAACACCCCACACCCCCTCTTTTGGGTTTCTTTTCTAGTGTCTGGCTTTTTTGTGATGTGACCGAAACAATTATTAGTAACTCTCCCTTGATGCTTTGCTTGGTTATGATAGTGACTGCTTTTGCATCTAGTTCTAATGCTTTAGCTTTTCCTTTAGTTTTGCCCGGTGTAAAATATGAATTTTATTGTCGTTTAATTATAATACTTAAGACACTTCTTCCTGACAGGCTGTTGAGGGTTTCTGTCGAAGATATGCTGTTCCGATTGACTCATTGGTTACAAAGGCTGCTGGTAAGTCAGTCTAATGCAGACACTACATTCTGATTGAGGTTATGGCTACTGACTGTCATTGTATCTTGATTGTATTGGAACAATTCTATCCAAGTTGTTTGAAACAATGTTTACACTTGCATTACATCCTTGTACGACCTCATTTCACACTTTTCATACGTTCCAAATTAATCATTGTTGAATTGGAATTGCTGCCACCATCTGTTATCAAAGATCAAGATTTAGTTTAATATCAAACATAAGCTACTTGCATATGGCTTGCTATTCATGATATCTTGATCATGAATTCTCCAAGTGTTTTCATATTGCAGGGAAAACTGAGTATGTTTATGCCCGTGTGAAGGAGACAGCTCGACTTGCATTGGAGGTTTTGCATCTGATCTTTCTCTAGTTATATTTTGGAGGTTCGATTGATCAGTTTTAGGAACCCCCACGCATGGTTGGATTTAGGATATTTATATAAGGGTTGGGTTCCCTTAACTTAAAATTTTGAATTAAAACAATGACTTAAATTTCCATCCATTGGATACATTCAATTTAATGGTGCAGATCTAACGTAAAGAAGTAGCAGCTAAGTGATTATTCATTTACCATGGAACTGAATGGATCCCTCGAGACAACTCTCTCCTTAACCTTTGGACGATCAAAGCAGGACATTTACTCCTTTCTAACCTGGATTGTTCCTCTGTCCCATTAGTAGTTTATTCACTAAGTGTGACACCATACAAATATTCGCTAGGTTGTAGCATATTTTATTGAATTTGACTACTGATGCAATACATCAATAAATGATGGCAGTATCTTGAATGTTTCTTTCTTTTTGCTGATAAATGAAAGTGTCTCTCACCATGTAACATGCTATATGATTTGTATTTATGAAGATTTGCTTTTCTAGTGATGTTTGTGGCGATTTATAGGATTTGAATTCTTTCTAACATTAATTATTTTCAAGTACCTGTTTATTATCATATTCTAATGTCACTTCTACTATGACATACTAGGTTTTTCTGAAGATGTGCCAAGTATCATTTCTAAATTATCATTCCCAAAATCAATGCGTTGGAACTCTCAGGCATGTGCATTTTCAGTTATTTTTAACTGAAATACCTTGAAATATCTGGACTAGTGGTTATATTTTTAATTTTTGATAAATTAGGATTTCAACTGTTTCCTTGTCATTTTAATGTAGGTAATGTTCAGCAGACCTATTCGGTGGATTATGGCCTTGCATGGAGACGTGGTTGTTCCATTCATGTTTGCTGGAGTCTTGAGGTACATATTGTTAAATGTTTCACATTATATCCTTTATTCAGAAAATAATTCTGTTTATAATACGTATGTTCTTTAATAAAATTAAGTGGCTCTAATTAGCTCTTGGGGGTGTTGAACTTTCTGCTTACTGTTTTCCATTTTATAATGCAGTGGCAACCTATCGTATGGTCTTCGTAATACTCCTATAGCTACTGTTAAGGTATGGGAACTTGATTGCTTATTATTTCACCTGCCGCTACATTTACATGAAGTGTAATGATTGTCTGTAATATAGCAATATGGATAACTCATTGGATAATCTCTCCACTTACCTGGTCAAAAGGTTAGGCTAATTAACTTTTTGGCTATAAATGAAACAAATTCTTAAGGATGGTTGGAATTCACCCCCGTGTCAAAAAGGAAGCTTTGGTAGCCCATACAAGCATGTGAGGAAAGGCTTCATATTAATCATCCAGTCTCTTCCTCTTTACCCCTGAGGGTTGCCAACTTTGGAAGCCCTTCATGCAGTTCATAATATCTATCTGTCTGTCTATCTATCTATCTATATATATATTAACCTCTCTCTCTCTCTCTCTCCCACCTTGGGAAGGGAATTTTATTTATATTTTTATCTTAAGCTTTTGAATAATTGAATATGTTACTGGTCAATGTCCTAGATGCACAGAAGCTTTGGGTTTTATAATTGTTGGATACAGTAAGGCAAATGGTTAAATGCAGATAAACAGCAATAGGATCAACTGGATCTTATACAATAGGTCTTGGGTCTAAATATAACGCAGGAAAAAAGAGGCAAAGAGTATTGGTTGGTGGTAAATTCCCAGTGCTTGTGAAGCCCTAGGTGTCTAACCTATATTCAACCCAATCCAATAACATCTAACTGTTACTCAGCAACTATTTCCTGAGTCTAATTGAGCTATCCATAGTGATACTCTTTGTTTGTTTATTTAGTTTTTAATTATTCACTTTTGGAGTGACTTTTACTTACTAAAGTTGTTTTACAAATCAGGTACAGAATGCAGAATCTTATGCAGGTGTGATGAGGAACGCTGGAGTAAAGATTAAAATTGAGGTATCCTGAAGTAATTTGATTCTTTCCTTTTTTCTACCGATCTGCTATTTCAGTCCTATATTTAACTGTCAGGAATGAGGTTTTTTGACTGTAAAGTGGTCTGTAAAAATTACTTCTGTTTGCAGGATCGAAGGAAAACAATTTTTGACCACTCCAATGCATTAGCAAAAAGTGTTAACGGACGCATTATTTTTGAGGAAAGCTTACTTAATGAGGTAACGGATTTGATGTTTTTATTGGTGCATTCGAAAGCACTTCCTTGACATTTCTGTTCTCAATATATACTAGGTTGTAAATCTTGTTGAGGCACCCGTTCCAGTTCTTGGAGAATTTGAGGATTCCTTCTTGGAGCTTCCAGAAGATCTCTTAACTGTGGTAAGCTGTCAACTTTTGAGGACTTGTTTGATACCCGTTCTAGAAGTAATAAGCAAAAACCATGTATCCATCTTTGATCAGGCTGAAGTTTTCAATAGATTCCATTGATGTTATGTTCTTTCTCGTGTTCTGTTGTCATTGAGGATGAGTTCCTTGGGATGTTGCATTAGGTTTCAAATATGTGATGATATTGATGTTGGCTGTGGTTCCCGATTTGAATTTAGCCAGATTGAAATTGTATTAGGGACGTAAAGAATTCTGGAAATATGAAATGCTTATTCCTTCAGTTGTTAACTGCTGTGCACCTTCATGCAGGTTATGAAAAAGCACCAGAAGTACTTTGCTTTGACTGATGATAAAGGGGGGCTGCTGCCATACTTTATTGCTGTAAGTCTTTGCTTAATATATGTTTGTGCTATGAAAACACGGTTTTTGCTCGTAAAGGGGCTAAGTTGAATTTATCACTAGTAATTCAGATGATGTGGGGCTTCATTTTAGGTTGCAAATGGAGCAATCAATGAGATGGTGGTAAGGAAAGGAAATGAAGCTGTGCTTAGGTTGGTTTTGGTCTTATTTATCTAATTTTTTTCAAGTTGAAAGGATTAAGATATGCTTCTAGATAGGGCTTCAACGCGTAATCCATGTCCAAAATTGTATTCACTCCTCTAGGCCAGTTTTCTCATCTTGTTTTGCCTCTTTTAAAATTTCAGTTTAGCTTATTATTTGGAAACAGATAAGCTCCTTATACTCAGAAATTTTTTTTTTCATATTGTTTAGGCATTTATTGGAGATTAACAATTAGGCAAGTATTATATTTGCAGAGCTCGCTATGAAGATGCTAAGTTTTTCTATGAGATGGATACACGTAAGAAGTTTGCTGATTTCCAAGGTCAACTAAAAGGGATTCTTTTTCATGTAAGTTGCATCACGTTGGTATGATATTTTTGTTAGCCTTACCTTTGTTCTACATTATCGCCATTGTCTCTGATTTCTTAAAAGATTGTAGGACTATTGCTGAATGCTAATTTTATGCGAGATGACTTCATAGAATAAATCTTTTAATTTTATTGTATTGCAAGCTTACTCTTTTTTCCCCCCTTTTTTTCCTGAATGATGGATGCCGTTCAGTATGTAATAGCTTGTATACTTTGGTAATTTAAAATGACAGGAGAAGCTAGGAACGATGCTGGACAAGACAATGCGTGTACAAAATATGGTTAGGAAACTAAGTTTGGACCTGGGAATTAATGAAGATATGCTTCAGATTGTTTCAGGAAGCTGCATCACTTGCAATGTCAGATCTTGCAACTTCTGTCGTGATGGAGTTCACTTCTCTTGCAGGAGTAATGGCCCGTCATTATGCACTTAGGGATGGCTATTCTCAGCAGGTTGTTTAACTTACTCATAATTATTTATTTTTCTTTTCTCGTACAGCTAATGTATTATCTCATGACATTTGTTATTCATTTATTGTTCCCATATATTCTGGCTAACCACAATTCTATTATTGTTTTTTTGTTCTGTATGCAGATTGCTGAGGCTCTATTAGAGATCAACCTTCCTCGATTTTCAGGAGATGTGCTTCCAAAAACTGATGTGGGGACAGTTTTGGCAGTTGCTGACAGGTGAAGTTTAACCACTGATGTGCTTCCAAAACTTTGCCATCTAATGTATCTGATGGAAATCAACTTGACTTTGGTTTAACGAATGTATGCCATTTGGGGATGCTTATCTCTTAACAGATTCTGAAAAAGAGAAGTTTGAAATTATGAGAATTCTAAATTTAGGACAAACGAAATGAGGTGGGCCGTACCAAAGTACTTGAAAAATTAGGAAAGAAGTATCTATACATAAATTCTTTGCCTTTAGCAAGTACAACCTTTCAATTGTACTTGTAGATCATTACATTTTTATATTCTTCGGAAGTTTTGAAGTTAAACTTGTCCAACCCTATCTCTATCTGGGTCACCTCTTAACATCTGCAGATAAATTAATTGTCATCCTCTGTCATTATTGAATTCCTTGCTTTCCTAAATCTCTGACTATGGCAAAAGAAATGAGGTTCTGCAATGTCTTTCTTCTAGTGCAATAGACACTAACATGCTTAAGATAATTAATTCTGTCATCTCGCCATCTTCTCCCTAACTAGTACCTACTGCCTGGGTTTCTATAGAAGTCTTCTCTAACCTTTCTCTCCATGGTTTGCTTCTTAGAAACTTTTCATATGCTTTGCAGTGTCTTTCTGTGCTCTTCACAGTGACTTTTGTGTGGTTGTCCCATTGCAGATTGGATACTCTTGTTGGCTTATTTGCTGCTGGTTGTCAGCCTAGTTCCACTAATGATCCATTTGGTCTACGAAGAATCTCCTATGGTCTAGTATGTACATGATTCCAAAATTTTTGAGGAGATATTGGATTACTTTTACACTAAAGTAATGCTTATTTTGTTATACAGGTCCAAATACTGATTGAAAAGGATAAAAATCTTGATTTGGAGCTTGCCTTAAGACTTGCTGCTGATGTTCAGCCTATTACTGTTGATGCCAGCATAATAAATGATGTAAGAAACAGAGGAAAGCTCAATACTTGTATTTTCATGGTTACGATAAGCTCTGCTATAACCACATAAATCCTTTAAATATGGCAGACACTTCTTCATTTATCATCCATAAATTTTGATAATCAATGGAATCACGACATCTTCTGTGGCAAAAATCTTCATTTATCATCCATAAATTTTTATTATCAATGAAATCACTACATCTGCTGTGATAAAAATGCCATTGCATAAGCCATTTTTTCTGATATATTTGACAAAGTTTTTAACAATCAAATTGGATATAGTGCCACAGCAGGTGCTTCCTTTATTTGGATACTGATATTAACATTTTTCCCTTATGTATTGCACCAATGGAAACCAAATAGCTTTGCAATTCATGTGAGTATAGTTTGAACCTGAAAACCTCTTAGATGTCACTCTAAGAGGTTTTACTAGTTGAACCAACTAACTAGTACCCACATACCACTATTACCTTTTACATATTCGGTCTGTCAATATTTGTTTGTCATTTCTCTGTAATTTGTTCATCGTCATTTGTCATGAAATCATGACGTTTTTCTTTCATAATTTTTTAGGTACATCAATTTGTTACTCGAAGACTAGAGCAATTTCTGGGTATGTAGAAGTTTAGTATCAAATTAGTTCTATGCTTGATTCATTAATCGGCAGGGGCAGGAATGATGTTGGTGGACTTAATTCATTGCACCCTTCATAAAATTTTGTATGATGTGCATGGGCATGATCATAGCTTCTTTGATAGAAAAAGCAGACCAAGCTAGGTAAGTGAACGACTGGAAAAATGAAAGTGAACCCAAACTTTAAGCTGGAAGAGAGGGTGGAGAGAGTAGAAGTTTTCTTCCTTTTAAAGGCACTATACACATATTCCCTGACACCATTCTAATACCTGTTCCAAAAAATGGCAAGGGTAGTAGGAATTGTGTTGGGCCAACTTCTTTTAAAAGTGCTGGTATCTGATTTAGTAATTGACAGGTTCCTCTTTGTATGTTCAAAGATTTGTGTTTGTGCCTTTTTTTGTTAGTGGATAGTTTATTGATGCAGCCTGCAGATTGCCCACTTGTTACTGTTTAATCATGGCCAAAATTGCATTTCTTTGTAGCATAGGGTGAAATGGAATATTTTCTGACAGGATATAACATATCTATACACACATTGGCTCCAATTTGGTTATAGGTGGACAAGGGGATAAAGTCCAGAAATAGTTCGTTCTGTCCTATCAGAGCGTGCAAATCTACCCTGTTTGGCTACAAAGACGGCATATAAAGTAAGTTTTGTATTTGTAGCTCTTTAGTATTGGTACTCATAAGATTCAAGTATGATGCTTGAGCATTCATGAAGTGTGCTCTTATATGATTTTCAATGTAATGCTTTTTTCCTAAATTGTTTTTCTAAGTGGACTTAATTAATATTAAGAAATATTTTGTGGAAGCATCATTCTTTTCTTGGTTAATCAATGTGATGAAAATGGAAAAGAAATTCTTAGATTTGGAAGGTGTATCAGAATCCCTTTTGTTACATGTAAACTATCGTTTGTAGATGGAGGCCCTGTCAAAAGGCCAGCTTTTTCCCAAGGTTGTTGAAGCATATTCCCGTCCAACAAGAATCGTCCGTGGAAAGGATGTAGACACTGCTCTGGAGGTAATTTTCACCCAACCCAACCCAACCCAATGTTGAATTTAGGCCCTTGAATTAATTCCTCCAATTGTCATGCCTGAAATTTATGAGTTATGCTCTTTCCCAATGTTCAGAGATTATTATACCATATCACTCTTTTTAACTTATTTCTTATTGGATAACATACAATGGAGTAGAATATATTGAAGTAGAGCTAAAATTTGTCTCATTCATTATCAGAAAAAGGATTGCAGCCCTTGGTTTTGTAAAATTTAGGGTATCTTTTCTTATTGCATCTAATTAATCTTTTTAGGTGGATGAGACTGCATTTGAGACCATTGAAGAGAAAGCTTTGTGGACTGTTTACCTGTCAGCCAAAAGCAAAATTCATCCTGGTATCTAATCATAATTTTTTAGATGTTGCATTATGAGCTCTATTTTTATATTAATTTGTTTGAAAGGACCTCCCTTGTCACTTGCCAAGTGAATTTACCATTTCTTCCTGCAGGTATTAATGTTGATGATTTTATTGAAATATCTTCAGAGCTAGTACAACCACTCGAGGACTTTTTTAATCACGTCTTTGTAATGGTGGTATGTATCTTCATAATCCATTCAAATAATTCTCCACTTGTAAGTTTTATATCTAGTGCCTCCCAATGCATCAGAAAAAATTGATAACATGAATATCATCCTCATCAAAGCTAGAAAAATATTTTTAACAATTTGAAAAGTTGCTTAAGAACAACAAATTTGAAGTTCTAACTCATTAGTTACATATATTAATATATAAAGGGATCGGCATTTTTTTTTTTCTTTTGTGGGTAAATCTAAAATATTAAATGGAGGAATAAATTAATAAGAGATGTACACTAACTGGATTATATTCAGTTTTTATTTCTCAAGAACCAACTGATCTGCCAGGACTGGGTCAATCCAACCCATTATTTGTCTTTGTTTTCCGGTCTCGTGTTCTTGTGTGGCTGGGTCCATCCCTTTGGTCTTACTATAACCATCTATGCCTTGAATCTCTAGTTATACATTTGTAATCATTCATATCATTTCCTTACAAGGCTGCTCTTTTACTCGTCACTGTGTATCCATTTTCTATATTTGGCAGTAAATGAAGTTACCGATATTGATGATCAGTGATCACATATATTAATTTTTGATCTTATTTTCTCATTTTGATCTTTTTTTTTCAAAAAAAAAGCTGGAAATTGCAGTTTGTTTTCGAAGTTTGAAATCTTAATTGCTTATTGTTAGCTTCAATATGGTTTTTACTTGGCTATTTGTTATGGAGATAGAGATTAATTAGCATACAATTGCTTTGGCTCTAAGCAGGAAGAAGAAAGAATCAGAAAGAACAGGCTTGCGCTGCTCAAGAAAATTGCAGACCTTCCAAAAGGCATTGTGGATCTGTCGCTTTTGCCTGGATTTTAATTCAATTCAACAATTTATTAAATTATCATTTTTTTTAAAAGAAGGCGGTAAATAATGTGCAAGAATAAGTAACGAAAATGAGGAAAATGATTTTTCGTTTCAGTTTGTTTTGAAAATTGGTAAGTTATTGACGGTGTTGAGGATTTTATAATTTTGTAATACTATCATATTCATACATTGAGCAAAGTCGTAAAAAATTGCTTAAAAATCGGTCAAGCCCCAAACGGCAATTAATTGGTTGTTAGTTGTTGTTGCTTTGTTAAGGAGGTTTGGTCATTTAAATATTTTAATCAAAATTTGATTACTGTAATATTTAATTTCTTATCCAAGTTCTACTGATTTTATATCTCAGGTACATTTTATTTTTAACCAAAAAATAGAAAAAGAAAAAAAAGAAACAAAACTCCTTGAAGCAATTGGCAAAGAATAAGGACTTAAAATTTAATTGGTGAACAAGTCATTTAAATAAAATTTAATATTCACATTAACGAATTTGGCTGATTTTTGCTTCTTAGTCTCGGTGCATTTTATTTCTATCTGGCAAAGAAAAATGTAAAGAAATTGATGCGTGTGGGAAAGAACGTATGAAGTGTTGCATCTTCTTCTGCAATTCGAGTATTTACCAACATCTATCCGTTGTGCCATTTCCCCAAAATTAGACGTTACTCCCAATTCAACGGGTCTCACCAAGCCACGTGGCACTCGAATATATTCATCGAAAATCAAACATGCTTGTACCTTCAGTGACGGGATGACCTTTTTTTAAGTTTAGGATAAGCCCAAAAGGCCAGAACCCTTCTTCCGATCCAGAATGGTAAATCCGTAAATAACACAAAAGTTAGC
Source organism: Citrus glauca (assembly GCA_029633175.1). Classification (NCBI taxonomy): domain Eukaryota; kingdom Viridiplantae; phylum Streptophyta; class Magnoliopsida; order Sapindales; family Rutaceae; genus Citrus; species Citrus glauca. The sequence continues at coordinate 51,741,033 of JAQOOD010000003.1, forward strand.
ACCAAAATTAATAAAAAACCGGGGATGTGTCCTTGATTTCTGTAATTCATCAGATGGACAATATAATTATTTAATTTTGTATCAAGCGGTGGTGGCAAAACAGGTCACTAAATCGTGGTGATGTCGTGTAAGTGTTGTGTCGCGTCAAATTGAAGTTGATTTAAATACAATTTATTTTATATTTGTATCAAAATATTAAGAACAAACACAATACGAAAAAAAATATAATTAATTAATAACTCATTTAATATTTATATATTTAATAAAATTTATATCAAATATTTGCATACTCTATAAATATACTTTATGTATGTATGTTACACACCTTAAAATATTACACATTTACACTATTGAAATTCTAAATTTATATAAATTTTGTAAATGAAACACTATTTTTATGTCTATCATTTTTTTAAAAAAAAGAGAAAATTACATGTGATATTTGAATTTTAATGAAAAGAACTTATAAATTAATTTAAAATAAAAAATATAATCATGTCATTGGTCGGATAAATAAGTCAAAAATTTTAATTCTAACTCAACACAAAAAAATTGTGTCAATATGAACCTAACTCATTTAATAATAGTATCAAATTTAACTAACCATACACATTTATTCTTATCCTATTCGTATCAAATAATCAAATTTTATCAAATTTTATCAGCACTAAATATCAAGTAAGTCTCAAACGACTTTTGGGCTTTTCCTTTCTTTCTTCATATTGTGATTTGTGCGTGTATGTGTGGATCTTTGAATTTGTTGATACTTAAATAATCACATAGACTTGGGACTATTTGATACTAAGAGGTAAGTAATGTCCTCGTTTAAACAAAATCATAAAAAAAAAAATTAAAGACTTACATGTTACTGTAATTTATTAAAAGAAAAAAAAAAGAAAAAGATAAAAAAAAACTCACTAGCTCCTGTACAAATCGCTAGGGAAAAAGAAACGAAAAAGAATCAGTATTAAAATGAACGCGACACACTACAAGAGTATGGGAATATGGAGACCTAATCTGATACGCTCAATTTATCGCCGTTGTTTGTTGCTCTAAATTTAAAATTTTATAAATAAAAATAAAATACATTTATTTAATCCTTAAAATTTTTACTCAAAATAAAATAAAATAATAAAAAATATTTTAAATAAATTATACCAAATGAACACGGCGAGCTGCTGATCAGAAAATGTAGCATACAATTAAACAAATTATTTGTCCAAGTCTTCAATGACCGCTGTCAAAACGGACAATAGGCAGTGCTATTAACAGTATTCAAACATGCTATTAAGGCCAATTCACAATAAAGAATAGGACAGAAAGAAGAATACTAACATCAAATTAGCATTTCTACTCTGTACAGGCCTTTTCATAAACAAAGTGTAACAAGGTATTTTTTTTTAAAAAAAAAAAAGGAAATAAGCCACAAAGGGACTGGAAGAGGATATCATCTTCTCAGTGTTGGTCCTGTAAAACCACAAAGGGAGAACAATTTTTGATGAGGTTGGTCCAGATGACATAGCTTTCAACTGAAAAGATGAAAAGCATTACACACCATTAGGTCCAGCAGACCCGAGGCAGATATATTACAATGATACTTAAGTAGAGCAGCAGCCACTCTTCTGTGCAACAGGCTGCCCTTTGATCTGTACAGTTGGAGGCCTTGCATTGTTCATGGATGGTTGACTTGCCATTCTGCATACAATTATAAACTTAAAGCATTATTAAACACTAAACATGCACAAAATAAGCAATAGTAGTATATTTAAAGGCGTTTCAATGTGGAAGCAGGTAATGCAAGTAACCGTATGAAGTTATAGCGTTATGTAATCTGAAGACTTCTTCAAAAAGAAGGCAAAATACGATACTCCTATCAATCTATTTCGCGTTTAATATAGAAAGCAAATATGCATCAATACCTATCCTTGATTGAAGCAGCCATAGCCATAAATGCCTGTTCCACGTTTGGTAGAATCTTTTGCACTGGTTTCCATGAAAGGTATTCCAATTTCATCTGCAAATGCCTAATAAAGAAGAAGAGGACAAGGGGTCAACAGAATGCTCACCATATGTATCACTTATCCAGCTCCTAAGGTAAGGAGTCTTCGAGTTATAATCTTTGAAGGCAGGCTTTTTATCCCAACTCAAACTCTAGTGCCTTTACTGGCCAGCAACTAAAGACTATCTTGATGAATGTAATACGAATCGACATAAAGGTTCACCAATATGAAAGGTGGGAACTAGCAATTTCGGATCATCATACAAAATTTACTGTGACACGAAATTTGGTGGGGTGGGGGGAGGGGGGGTGGAGTGCCTTGAACCTTGTTAAGGGGAGGGTTAAAAAAAGAAAATGCTAGTGTAGAGAAGTAGATATACCTTGGCTGTTTCATACGAGACAACCTTATTCGCAGTGAGATCACACTTGTTTCCAACCAGAAGTTTGTTGACATTATCACTAGCATAACGGTCAATTTCATTCAACCACTGCTTGACATTATTGAAGCTCTCTTGGTCTGTCACATCATAAACAATCTACCAGAGGAGACATCCAGTGGAAATATTCATTGTAAGAACAAGCAAAAAGGAGTTGAAGATGAACTGAAAGATTGTTGTAGAAAAGAATTGAGATCACCCACAATGATACCATGTGCCCCACGGTAGTAGCTGCTGGTGATTGTCCTAAATCTTTCTTGACCAGCAGTATCCCACTGCATATCAAACAAATAGCAAACCAACTTCTTGTAAGTCATTTAAGAAATCATTTCCCTAGGAAGAGGTGAAGGCAGAAACTAAGGACCAAAACTGTGAAAAGCTTGGGGCTAATGAGCAACAAATTATTGTACTAAATGACATAGAATATAAACAATCTGCAGGGAGAATCAAACCATACAATTTGAAGTTTAATGGTCTTCCCATCTTGCTCAACAGTGCGTATTTTCTATCCAAAAAAAGACATTGATATCAGATTATCAGTATTGGTTGTGACACAAACAAAACATATGTAAATTTTACTTACAAAATCAACTCCCTATGGTGCTGATGTAACTCTCAATATATGAATCATCCTGGACCAAAGCATAAAAAATAAAATAAAGAAATACAAAGTCAACAAAGAAAGATGCATTCACTTTCAAAATTTAACGCAAACAACCCCTCTAGAAGCTTACAGCAAATCTCAAGAGAAGACAAGATTTGCCAACACCGGAATCTCCAATAAGAAGAAGCTTAAACAGATAGGTCACTGCAAAAGCACAAGAGAAAATCCAACTTCCTGTTTCAGGCTTATGCTTCAGTGGAATAGACTGAAAAATTAAAGGAAATTTCAAGAAAAGAAAATGATAGATGAAAAAACAAAACTAGTTGCTTATCATTGCAAAATATGTAATTCTTTATATGTTGTTCCGAGAAATAGACTGAAACATTACTGGAGATTTCTTAAACCTGAGCTAGTTCCACATCACACTGCAAATTTCTCACAATTTATCATCCACCTCACCTCAGCAAACAGAGGACGCTTTCACCAATCATTTAATTTTAAAATGCTATAGTGATTACAAAACATAACATTCTCATACATTAAGATAGAACACGACGAATCAATTGATCCCAAATAGACAATGAATAACAAAACAGTTAATAAAATTAAAAGGACGTCCGTAATTTCCAAATAAGCTCAAAAGAGTCAACAGAGATGTAGACAACAAACTTGTTCAAAACGGAATCATTGATCCACAAAGGTACGGGTAATTAATTCAACAGAATCATCATCTCAACAGAAATCAACGGATCTAAGAACATTAAATTGACAATCAATACTAACTAACAATTCAGCATAACAAGACGGGATTCTCAGATCATAATCAACACCCTAAAACGACAGCGCATAACAATACAAAATATAATACTATATATACTTTTTTAAAAAAAAATAAATAGATATTAAAAAATTAGAGAAGCTTACTATTCAGGATTCATCGTCGTAGATTTGTGTAAAAGAAAAAAAGCTTCGGGTTCGGTTAACCCAAAGCAGATTATTATCTTCGGCGAGATCTCGTGATACGAGTTTCGCCGGGAAATTAAATGTCAACAAAAACAGAAGACAAGACAAAAAAGAAAAAAAGAAAGAAATTACTGAAACGACAAGCAAAGGCTTAAATGATTCCCCCCCACACCTTTAGGTTAATTAGGAGAACACAATAGGAGATTATTGGAAATACACAGACTGTTGAGGAATATTCGATTTATTTATTTATTTATTGTGACGTGTTTTCATTTTTCGGGCTTTGGCTTATAGGCCTGCTTATGTTTAGCTTGATCCAGTCCAATTGCTTTGATGGTAAATATTAAAAGAAAATACCACATGTTTACAAAATTTTTACCAACTAATTTCGCAGTAATCATAATAATCGGATCATGTTGCAAACGATGATATTTGTCATGAATTCGTTGGGACGCTATTTAAATTTTTTAAAAATGAAAGTGAAATTTGGAAATTTTATATGCCTGGAGCTCCACTGCAATTTCTTTATTGCTGTATCTTCAACTTATCAATGAAACTTCAATTTGTGAAATCATTGCTTGAGATAAAGTCGAGGAATTCTCTGAAACTGAACATTTTGTAGGACTCTGGATGCCGTTCGTCCACAAGCTTGAGAGCTGGGCCCATTTCCTTGCCTGACGCTAGACTGTAACACCTTTATTATATTTTAATTTTAATTTTCTTAAATACGGTAAACTTTAAATTATAATTTGTATATCGGGAGTCTCTAAGTTATAGTTATTGTAACTTATATCTCTTATATAAATCACACAAAATTATGAGATTCATAATTTATATAGTTCGCATGAGAAATATAAATTACAATAATTATAACTTAACATTTGCCTTGTGTATAGGGGTCGGTAAAATCTCCGAACCTAAACTTAAACAATTTTAGGACCTTGTGCTTATCCTTAAAATGAATCCAACTTCTTTTTTTTTTTTTTAAGCTACATCCGACCCAAAGTAATCGGCCCCCACCTGTTTAGGACCTGCGGGAATTGTTACCCATTCCTAGCTTACAAAGTGGACAAGATTTGAGGTAAAAAATATCATGTGAAAAGGTTTCTTACGTCCCCTTGTAGTTCTGATTCCATTCTCATTCTCATCATAAAAGTCTTCTACGCATGTTCGTGCTGCATTTGGGCAAGCTTGGTCTGCACTGAATTTATTAGCGTGCAAATTGACCGGCCGCACCTGTTTTATTGAGACACATACCCACCATCGGGTTTGTGCAAGTCTCGTTATTTTTATTTTTTAATAATATATTTTTATATTTATTTAATTAGATTTCATACAATAATATTAACGCACCTGTTTTTATTGAGACCCATACCCTCCATCAAATAATATTAACTTTAATACATATTACATACATATATACGTGTGTGTGATACAATCCATACAATTCTAAAAATGATGGAGTACCAATTTACCATGATCCCAATACAATATATTAGAATCTAATTTAATTCAATTCATAGAGTGCGGCACAACAAAAACACCCAACTATACCCATTGAATGAAAAGATTTTGTGATGCCAAGCGAGAGACGAAAACTGGAAGCTGCTTATTGCTAGCCGAAGAGCTATTATACTTTCCACTACTTAGGCCAAATGAGAAAGCTGAAGAAGATTTTGTGCGACTTTCTTTGGTTGATCAATTGAAGATGATCCCACCACATGGTCAACATGATTTATTTAATTTTGTTATTTTATATTTTCATTCATTTAATTATGTATGTATCGATACGTTATTTTATATTAAAAATAATTTGTCACTATACTCGTTCTATCAATTTGAGAAAAGAGGGAAAAGGAGAAAAAAATGACAATGTTATTTTTCTCTCCTCATAAATAAGTATAATTCTCTCAAAACCTTACCATACGATGTAAGTATCAGATAAATCAATAAATTCGAGAAAATTCTTTTTAAAGGAAATAATTGAACCAAGGTAAAAGAAGGAATGCTAAATAAAATAATCTTATCGAAATGAAAAGAAAAAAAAAAACTAAGTTTTGGGTCTGAGCTAGTGTGTGTGACTTTACCAGATTTATTTGCATGAAATACGCCATTTTTATGTACATGTTGGCGTGAACTCGAATCAATTCTTTGCCTAATTGCAATTCTATTATACACAAGTTAATTTGAGTTTGTGTTTTTTGTTTTTCACTTCATTGACAGCATTGATGTAATGGCACGGAAAATAAATATATATATATAATCAGGCAGATTGGGCGGCCAGAATAATTTTAAGATTTGACCACTCACATAGAATTTAATAATAATAAATATAATTTGTTTGTTATTATTGAAGATTAAAAAAAATAAATAACAATAATAGCAATTTGTTTGTTATTATTTGTTCTGATGCATAAAATAACGGTTGCTTTAACAACTCTTAGTACCGACTCCTTCCACACATGCGTTCATAGTCAATATATATACATCACATATGACCAAACATTTTATTTAGATAACTACTACCATTTTCATTATCTGAGGATAAGAAGATGTGGGATCATGCTAACCTAATCCCTTCATCATCATCTATACAAAATTAGGTGACTATCATTAATGTGAAAAACGTTGTGACCTATATATATATATTATATATATTGGAGAATAATTGGATTTGGATAGATTTTAGCTTGCTTGCTTGGTACTACGTACATGTATCTTGGGACAAGGGACAAGGTTATGTGTATGTGTATATATGTGTGTAACAGTTTTGTATAAGACTATAAGTTAGAAAGACATTTGCGTATGAGAATTCTTAACAATGATTAATATGTTTTAAAGCATGGTTACCACTGAATAAAGTGCTTACATTAAGCCACAAGGTGTTAACATCTTCAAATGGATTGGCACTCGAAGGGGTGATTGATGAACTCAAATAATTGACTTATGAAACCGTAATGTTACCAGTAATTCTTATTAAAAAAAAAAAAAAAGGTACTCCCACTCTCTCCACATTATTTTCTGAAGAGGGAAGAAGTTTCTGTAAATTTTTGCAAGAAAAACAAAAAAAATATGGTTAGTAAATAAGCAGCCAGAATCCTAGATGAGCTTCAAAGTCAGCTCCAGCTAGCTTTTAAATTTCTAAATGCATTAGGTAGAAAGAAATAGATAAATATTCAGATTTAACAAATACATCGTTAGGTTGTTAGTTGTATGAAAGGAAAGAAAGTAGCATTAAACAAATAAATTAAAAGTTGGAGAGTGATGATTTTAACTTAACCCCAAGACATAGGCATTATCTCACTGTTTCACTATATAACATGTAACATCCAAAGCACTTCAATTTGGCAACTTCTCCACTAGCTAGCTCTCTCTTGAGTCCTTATTTTCCAGGCTTCATTAGAATTCAGAAATTAACATGGCCACTATGGCAACTGCTTTCCTCGTTCTCCTCCTCGTTGCTCCGGCTGTTTATGCCGTTGAGTACACCGTTGGCGGACACCAGCGGCTGGACTCAAGGTTTTTGATTATACAGGTTGGGTTTCTGGTAAAACATTCAAAGTTGGTGATGTTCTTGGTAAGGTTTTATTTATTTATTTATTTATATTTTAACATATAAATATATAAATGTACGTAGCAACATGAAAATAGTTATGTCGTCTCATGTAGATGTCTATAATTTTTTTTTAAATTCCGGATGCATTAAAATTAACCATGCAACTTTAATTCTGTATAGAGTATTGAACAAATATTGTGTCTCTAAAACACATATATGTATATATATTTAGTTTTCAATTACGGAGGACTACACAAGGTGGACAGGGTAAGCGAGAGTGATTACAACAATTGTGCATCTTCAAATGCACTTGAATCACACGATGATGGAAACACGAGAATTAATTTAAAAGCACCTGGAACACAATACTTCATATGCCCAACCGCAGGTCACTGTCCCGGAGGCATGAAGCTAGCAGTCACTGTCGTCGCAGCATCTCCTTCCGGCACCAACGCCCCAAGTGGCTCTCCGCCGTCCACTCCCGCCGCCAACCGGCACTCCCCCCATCCACCACTTCGTCACCCCCTAATGGAGCTGCTTGTTTTTTCTGTAGCTTGTAATTACAACGTCATGGCTGTTTTAATTTCTTTCCTCGTGGTGGCTGCCATGGGCTAGCTAGGGGAGAGGCAGTGCTATTGAATTTGGATTGTTGGACTCGGATCTCTGTGTTTTCATAAAATTCTGTAATTTTTATTTTGGCGAGATGTGTAAATTTCATATTTTTATGTAGTGATTTTACCAGTAATATACTGTGTATGTACAATATATTAGATTTAGAGAAATTATCATTTTATTATCAAAGTTATTCTGACATATCATGTCAGTATTATGATTTACTAAAAAGTGCATTTTATTACCAAACGTTTGCTCTATTATCAATTTATTACTATTTTGTAAAGAAAACATTAATATTTAACAAAAATTGAGTTAAAAATCGATTTTACCCCCAATAGTTTAAAAGACAATTTTAACCTGTTGTAGTTTAAGCATTATATGTCAGAACGACTTTAGTAATAAAATGATAATTCCCCAAAAAACTCAGTAGTAAAATAATAATTTATCTATCAAATTAACAGACAATTTTACTCTTACAGTTGAAAACATCTTTAATACTCTTATACCATCAGCAAGACATCAATAAAATGATAATATTCCTTAGATTTATATTCTAATTAATTAAGCTCACAATATATTCAGTCATGCAATGCAATTACGTTACATAGGAGTAACATTAATAGTTAACAACTGATTGGTATTATCCATCTCAAAAATTTTATATCAAACGTGATGTTTATTTACTAATTGATCAGTGAAATTATAATTTATCAAAAAACATCAATTAAAATTATGAAGAAAATATTAATTATTTAATAAATAACACATCACCAGCCACATTCTTTAGGATAAAATTTTGAAATTTTAAATGTATATTTATAAAATAAAATAATTGGAGTATATTTAGAGTATTCAATTAACAAGCACAGCCCGCCCCGACCCCGATTCAGCCCATTGTCGATTAAATAAATTTTTTAATCGTCCCCGTTAAATCTGTCATAAACTTACATATACTAGGGCTAGGAGGGCACTGGATTTTGTCTTGTCCTCTCCCCTCTGATTGAAAGTCGAAACAGAAACAATGGCCGGAGAAGAAGATGGAGAGTTTTATCTTCGTTACTACGTAGGGCACAAGGGGCAAATTCGGTCACGAGTTCTTGGAGTTCGAGTTTCGGCCAGATGGCAAGCTCCGATACGCTAACAATTCCAACTACAAAAACGACACTATGATTCGCAAAGAGGTCTTCCTCACCCCCGCCGTCCTCCGCGAATGCCCGCCGCATCATTTCCGAGAGCGAGGTTCCTCTTTTGTTTTCCCTCTTAGGGTTACCGTTTATTAATTTTATTATTACTATTATTATTTTGTTTCCATTAAATTTGTTAATCTAGAGTTTTATTTATTTATTATTTTTATTCCTGAGTTATTTTGTTCTCTTTCAAATGGTGTTGCTAATAATTTGTGCACAATAAGCCGATGCGCTGGAATTCGCAGATGCCTGATGAAAGTGGCATGGTAGTACTGCATAGAAATTGAAATGTAAAGAGGGTCTGATGCCCATCCATGATGATTCCTTCGGTTACTGGAGTGGCTCTGATTTGAGGGTGTACGGTCATGACCTACACCTTTCAGACAATGTTCTGGGCGGAGTTTGCTTTTTATATTTAGAGTTTATATTTTGATAAATATGTGTACAACAAGCCGATGCTCTCGAATTATTAGAGACAAACGTAGCATGGTTATGTCCACAGAGATTTAAATTTCAATTGGAGTCTTCATGTCTACTCTTGTTGATGCCCTTCTTTCTCTAGGGCCCTGATTTTGGGGGCCTGATTATGACCTACATTGTTTTTCCATGACATATTAGTGCGTCTCTTGTTCATGGTTGTTCTGATGGTAAAATGTGGGTTTTTGTTCAGATCATGAAGGAAGATGATAACAACTGGCCGGAGGCCTGACCGTGTTGGACGGCAGGAGCTGGAGATTGTAATGGGAAATGAACATATCTCCTTTACTACTTCAAAAATTGGGAATCACTTGTTGATGTCCAGAGTAGTAAGGATCCGGAAGGCCTTCGTATATTCTATTATCTTGTTCAGGTCTGCTCACCAACTAGTTCTTTATTTTTCCCTACTCTAGTTTCTTTATTTACTAATTTATAATTGCTATTGCAAGCAGTGAGAGATTGCAAATATTTCGTTTTACTTTCCATTGTTTTGCCTGATATTATTGTTACTGAGTCTATGATATTAGGAGTGAATACTCTTTGGTGGATGTGCTTTAACTTGAGAAGTACGAATTTCATTTTATGAGGTTACTGAGTCTTTTATATTGGTTTTGTACAATCATCCAAGGTTTTAGTAAATTTAAAAGGATTAGGATTTTATCATGATTTGATCTCCTCCTAAGCTAAAGTATATGTGGGTGATTGATGGTTAATAAATAAAGAAATAAAGAAGTTAAATCCTGTCATACACTGTCACTAATAGACATATGGCACAAGATCCTTAAAAGCTCAAAAGAGTTAAAATCAAAAGCTGATCTTAATCCAAAATTAGATATGAGGTTTCCCACTGTTGAGATCTTCCATTTCCTGCTTTAAGTTGAGAAGGGTGAATTTCATTTTTTGTTATCCTTGAAGTGTGCATCATCTCAAGGTTTATCAAAATTTTGATATGAGGTTACTTGAGTTGAGATCTTGCATTCTCTTTAACTGAGAAGTATGAATTTCATTTTTTTGTTATCCTTGAGTTGCATCATCTCAAGGTTTATCAAAATTTTAGATATCAGGTTACTTGAGTTGAGATCTTGCATTCTCTTTTAACTGAGAAGTATGAATTTCATTTTCTGTTATTCTTGAAGATGCCTCTTGGCAAGTGATGTTGAAGTCTCGACGCTGCCATTTTTTCTCTTGCTTGTGCCTTGTGCTCTCTCTTCTTAAGAGTGATATGCTGAGTAATAAAGAAATCAATGCTCAATTCTGTTAGCTGTAAAAAATGTGTTCTATGAAGTTATTAGCTCATTGAAAGGTCCAAATTAACACATCATTGACTTGTTAGCTGTCTTTGCTGTGGTTGTTTAGGATAAGTTTACTGAACATGTGAGTAGGAAACCTGTGGGAGGAAAACAATGTGATGCTCCAATGTTTAGCAGCCACCTAAGTTCAGTAGTCTTGTCACACCCGTCCAATAATTGCTTTACATGGATATTTGAGTTTTTTTTTTTTAAATTCTATTTCCCATCAGTTTCGTGGTAGACTTCATATCAACTTGTGAACTGTGGATTTTTCCTAAGTTTGCATTATGTGTCCTTGCACCGGTTGGTTCTTATAGGTAATTTTTGTGGTTGCAGGACTTGAAGTGCTTTGTGTTCTCCCTCATCTCACTTCATTTCAAGATCAAACCTATATAAACAGCATCATGGTTCCTGCCCTACAATATCTGTTCGGGGTCTTGCTTTTGTATTTGTAACAGCTGCTTCATTGGCTTTTGGACTTTGTAGTTTTACATCTTTCTGCCTTGTTATTATCTGGGTTTGTGTGTGGCTTATGTAAGAACCTGTGGATTTGGAAATGTTGGCTGAGTAGAATGTTGCTGTCTGTTATGGGTGGCTTCGGGCTTTTTAAACAATCCTTCCCTTTGCGGCTGATAACCACTTATGCTCTATTAAAAATGAAACCCACCTCTGAGAGCAAGTAACGGAGTCGCTGTAATGTATGGTTCGCTTACGGAAGGGGGAAAAAAAAACAAAGACAGACGACTAATCTTGTAAATTATGTTACACCATAATTTAAAAATTAAAAATTAAAAAAAACAACCTTCTAGATCTGTGTAACGCACGAGTTAACAAAATTGAAAAGCACATAAAAGATGTTTGAAGTGAAAACTTATTGTGCCATCATTGGATCAGACCACCTTCTCTTTACCTCTGATTTCCATCTGACTTCTTTGAGCTTCCCATCTAACCCATAATCCCGTTCCATAACAAGATTGGTTCCCTCATCGGAATGCCATCCAACTCCAATACAAAGGACTCCATCCTTACCGACATCAACATAACCTGTCACACCTCCTGGCAGCCAGAGGATGGTCACGTCTTGCATGTCTAGGATTTCTTCCTCTCCAAAGTAGACTGAACTCTCAGGCAAGCTTCTCTTTTTCAAGGTTTCTGTGCAAAGATACACATACGGTGTGCCATTGCTTTCCTGCATCATCAGCTCATCGCCAAACACAGGAGTAGCGCTCACCTCAAACACCTTCCAAGCCCCAATCAGCTCTGATGGCTGGGTTCGTTTCCTCTGTGAAAAGGGCTTTATATCAAACTCCAGATCACTGTTTACAAAATTACATTAGTTAAGTTTCTGCATGAAAAAATGTAAGTTGCTAAACAGTTGACCGGTAGTCAAATCTTGACCAACTCATGTAACAAATGGGTCCAAGTATAGGAGGAATACCTTTCATCATGAATATTTACAGGGCTGACCCACTGTTCTTCATAAACAGCAACTCTCATTATCTGTATGTCTGAACCCCCATTACTGAATTCTAGGGTATGAACAATACGGAGTCTTTTGTGGCATCCTTTAACCAAACACTGAGAAAGAAAACATTAAGAATTGAATAATAGATTCGCTATTTTTAAGCTTTTGAAGATCTACTTTGAACTCCCTCTAGTTCAACCTGAAAAAAGGTATATTCCACACAAACTTGTACAAATTAAGAACAGTAGAAGAAAGAACAAAATAATTCAGTGCATTAGACACTATTTGACAATCATTTAGGACTTGGGAGTGGAATCAGCCCAGGCAAAGAATGCATCATTAAACCAGTAAATTAAGCATATTAACAGTTTTATATGTACAGTAGAACTCCCTCAGCTACTGCTGAATTGATAAAATTGGAGGCTCAGCCAGGCACACTGAAAGGCTGAAGTCCTTGCATATAAATCTAGATCATAGATCATAGCAGCAGCTACTGAAAAAAAAATGTATAATAATGAAAACAATTCCTGGCAATAATAAATATGACGTACTAAACTTAACTTGTTCAAACTTGAAAGTAGGCGAAAGGTAATATTTCGAATCATCAACATCACCAACAGGAATATCAACTGGACCCCTAGAATAAGATCCATCCTGCCAATCAAACAGTTAAATCATTAAATTAACGTCTTGACACAGTCACTTTTTCCCACTTCAATTTACAATCAAATAAAATGTCATATGTTGTAACTAATCCCCATGGTGGAATACATCATACCTCAAAGAAAACAAGGCCAGGTTCATTGCCCATGACATCTTCTTCCATCACATCACTTGCTTCAAAGTTAAAAGACTTGAAATTAGGCAATGTTACACTGCCATCAACTACTTCCTCTGTAGGCGAAAATCCATTCCTATCCTTGAACACTTGTTTACTTTTACTATTATGAGTGCTTCCAATATGCTGCGACATTTCACCATGAGGGTTCAGAGTCACCCAATTTATCTTCCTTTGAATCAGAGATGTCTGTGCTCCAGAAGACGAAGGCACCGCCTCAACACGAGAAAGAGTATAACAGTCGTACAAGTTTTCATTCTTCTTTCCAGTTTCAATTGGTTCCATTTCAGCAGTCATGGGAGAAAACACTGCCCCAACCCCCTTCCATATCCCACTCACACTGCTAGCAAATGTGTACCATGCAGGTTTTATTACAGGTTCCTGAATTGAGCCAATAAAATTCAAAATCAGTTTTTTTTATTGAATATTTATATATTTGTTTATCAAGAAAGAATTGAAAATACAATATAATAAAATTCCCGGAATTGAAAAAAGAAAGAAATTCCAAGGAATAAAGATAAAAATAAAAGATAATACAGTAGGGTAGTAGTACCTGAGTTTGAAGGACAGTTTCAATTTCCATTAACATGGCGGGAGAAACCAAAACCTGACCAGTCTTCCCCTTGGCTTTGGCGCCCCTCCTTCTCCCTCTTCTCCTCGTCCTAGACACTGCCAATTCTTTTTGCTTGGCTTTTGCGACTTCATTATCAACGCTCCACACATTTTCCTGTTTGCCCCTGACCTCCACTCTATCTCTATCGTTCTTCTCTTGGTTGGCCTTGTAGCTCCGGAGCTTCTTAGTCTTAGGGTTCGGTTTTGAATTTGATGCGTTGAAATTCATCAAATATGGAATTGTGTTTGTGTGTGATGATGAGAGACTCACTGTGTGATGAAACAACCCTAACTTAACTGTGCTGCTGTTCCCAAATCCAAACGATTGCATTTGCTGCAGCATCTTTGCAATTTTCACTTCTCCTCCGACCGCTCGCCACACCGCCGTTTGTACAAGTGCTGCTGTTCTGCTGTTCTACTACCTGAATTTATTGGCTTTTGTAATTGTATTCCCGAAACAACCCTATCAATATTCTTTTTTACTTTTCAATGAGCAAACACGGGGTAAATTATGCAACTCCAACCTTCTTATCCGGTTCTGGTATCTACTATGCAGTGTAGTGTCTTCTCTTCTCATTATTCTATTTTATTTTATTTTATTATTAGCTAAGAAATGATTATTTTTTTTTTTTGGGGTAACAAATCAAAAGCCCGTGATGAAACTGCTTTTGGGCCTTAATAACGAGGATGGCTGCCCAATTATTTAGGAGTTAAGCTTTTGACACCACTAAATATTCTCGTAAAACCCCTCATCCAACTCATGAAAACCCCCTCGTAATTCCACATTTAAAACTGAATTATAATTAACTTAGAAGGCAGAGAAAATGTATGAGTTTTCTCTCCCATTGAAATAATTGTTCACACAAGCCTACGATATTTCGCCTCTTGCACTGTGCTTGGCTTTCATTCTTTTTTCTTTTTTTTTCCCTCTCTCATTTTGTATGTTTTAATAAGAGACCCAAGTTTACAAATCACTTGCATGTGAAATTTTTTTTATTAAAAAAAAAAAAACTGGGTTCTTGTTTTCTGCACTTGGATTGGGATTTTGTTTATTAGAGCTTTTGTTATATTCTTTTCCAGTCTTATATATTTTCAAATTTCTTCCTCCTTTACCATGCATGGTCAAATTACAAAATTTAGATCCGACAAGTGTCTTTGATAAAACAGAGCTTCCACGTCTGGTACCTGAAAATTGTTATTAATGGATAGGCCTAAGCCTAACATATCATGTCGGCCTCATCGATCTGTATTTTGACTCAATCTAAATCAAATCAATTAATGTTCCACACTTCCATTCTGTTGGCCTCAAAATACGTTCCTACAATAACTACCAAATAGTTTGTCTCCTCAGGCGGCCGAGATTATTTTTATTTAACATCTCTTCAAATATCCGATTTCATATATATATTCCTTCTTAATGAGGTATTCTCAATAAAATGTCAGTAAAAAATTAAAAAAATATATGTAAGTTTCAGTACATTAATAAATAAAAATATATAATTTTAAATATATTAAAATATAATTTTTTTTTGTATCTTAATTCACTTTAATAAATTCTCGTTTGAGAAGAATTATGTACATATATACACACCCCTTGGTACATTATTATAATTCAAGGGTGAGCTACGTTGTGCACCTGGTGCATGGTGCCTACATTAACCCAAAATTTTTTTCAACGACGTGGATGTATTTTCGTTGGTCCATAGCATTGGTGTCCCTATTGTTTCACGAAAAAGCCAAAAAGTGGCAGGTTCCAAAAATTGACGCATAATTTTGAATTGTTTCAAATTTTTATATTTTGATCAATTGACTTTGTTTGACTATTAATATTAGTGATCACGTAAGTACAATAACTTGTAAAAAATTTTAGCACATAAAATTTTGGGGGGGGGGGGGGGGGGGGGGGGGGGGGGACAACATAATATCTATTTAATCTATGATAAATAATTTAAATTTGTAATAGAGATATATTAATTTACTAATAATATTAATTTTTTGGAAATAACATAAAATATATTTAATCCATAAAAAATAATTCAAATAATAATGTAAACAATTTCATAATAATCCAGTATCATTTAATATCCAAGTGAAAATAATAGAAATATAATCTAAGCAGAAATAACAGAAACATGTAGGGCTTATACAGTTGTGTTAAAATTGTTGAAATCTCTAACATTTAGACCAATTAAAATTACATTATCTGATGCAGAATCTTTACTTAATATTCAATTTACAAATCACAATTTTTAAAATGCGGGTGAGAAATAACGAGGGGTTTATTTAATCACAATATAGCATTAAAACTTAGTTCAATGCATTCATAAGATATGCAGTAGCTTTAGGCGCCCACCAAGTCCATGGACATAATATATTGTATACCATTTACTCGGTCTTTTAAGGTCAATATGTTGGTTGGATTTAAATAATAAAATATTTATTTATTTTTTATTTCTAAATCTTTGAAGATTATATTTACCAACTTACAGAATGAAATTGTATGCAGTTGGGAGAAAACTAATTAATATTATATCTCAATATCAGTCAAATTCGTTTGTTCTAGGTCACGTTAGTTGAACAATTTATGTGCGTCATCGGTTATCCTGTCACGTATAGCCAGCCCCCTTTTTTTTTTTTTTTTAAATAATTTGAATAACAATTTATGCGCAACATCACGTAGAGTGCAGGCAACAGCAACACCTTATAAAAATCAACATCCCCTATTCCCCTCCACTAATTTATTCATTTACGGTAATTGAAAAAGTAAAACAAAAAATATTATCGTTGTGTTATATTGCGTTCAAGATACATACATACAACATACATACATACATACATATATATATATATATATATATATATATGGGTGTGTGTGTGTTCTAGGGGTGGCAAAAAAGTCCGGGCCGGCCCAAGCCTGCCTGAGCCCGGCTCGAGCCCGCGGGTTTAGACCCGGCCCTCACCCATGAGGACCTAGACAAAGGCCTAATAAAAAAAATCCAGACAAACCTTAAGCCCACTATTTTTTTAAAAAATAATTTTATAAATTATAATAATATAGTTAAAATTGAAAAGTAATTTAAAAATTAAAAAAAATTAAATTCTTAACTTATAAATTAATTATGATTCAAAAAACTAAAATTATGATACTAAATAATCTCTTTTAAGTCAATTAATTAAGAGAGCGTTTGAATTTAAAAATCTAGTATTAAAAAAATTAAAATTATGAGTTTTTATTTGTTTTATTTATTATTTTAATTTAAAATATTCATTTTCTTCAATTTATCTATGATTGTAATAACTTGTTGATCATTAATTTATTTCAAATTTATAATAATTTTAAATTTTTAAAATAAATAAATAAAGTCTAAGTCCGACCCAAATCCGCACCCCTAACTGACAGAGGGCCTGAACATGAGCTTGAAAAAGCCCACCCATGCCCACTGTTTGCCAACCCTTGTGCGTTTAGTAATTTATATATATGTGTGTGTTCAGTAATTTTAATTTTCATTTATTTTTGTGGTTGTTCACAATGGCCGCGATGTTTTTGCCCAAAAACACTTTATCGAGCCAAAATTGTTTCGTTACATAAAGACGTGCTTTGTTGTAAAGAAAATAATATGAATAATACGCTGGTTTGTCCTTTACCTACACACTTTCTATCACATTTCGGGGTGGGGAAATTTGGGTTGAGATCAGTTCAATTGAGTTTATTTATAATTTCATCTAATTTTATTTTAATATAATTAAGATCGAATCAAAAGTTTAAGCTGAATTTGGATAAGATCGAATTATAATTATATGCGTATCGCGTTAGGTATCTAATCTAATCAAGTTAGAATTTTTTTTGACATCCAATCTAAACCTAATTTTTTTCAATGGGATCGAGTTATTTGGTCACCCTAATCATATCCTTTTTGCCAAACAAATGCTACTGTTTATCACACATTTGTTAATTGGTACATCCTCAAAAAGTCTTGTTGCCAAACAGCTACTTTATCAAATGACCTATTTTGAGATTTAATTCTTTTTTTAATTTTTTTCTAATGAAAAATTATTTTTTTTCCTATAAGCAAGATTCGATCCCAATTCTCTTATTTTCGCATTAAATATTTTTATCAACCGAACTAAAACTTAAATAATTCAATTGATTAATTTTTTTTTCTTTTAGCCGGCTCCTCTTGTTGCTTGATTATTCTTAAGTACTAAAATTTTATATTCAATTTAAGAATGAAAGAGACTTAACAAATTATACCAATCGCTTTGTGACTACAGCCTAAGCATTGTTATTGACACATATTAATCATCAATTGCAAATGCATATTTGTCATTATTTATTATTGTTTATTTTTTTGAATTGCTTCAATTTTACTATTGCTATAGTGACTCCACTTAAAAATGAAAGGGAAAGCGACGAAAAGGTAATGGAAAGCGGTATTGTGTTATTTTTTTAATATAAATTTACTGGAATAATAAAATATTTAATTAAATAATGTTAAAAAAAAGAGAGAGAATTTTGAGCTCTCCTTACCGAACCCACACTCCCTCTCTTCTTTTTCAACGCATTTTCTCTCGTGTTTATCTTTCTTTAGCATTTTTCTATTTAATTACGTGAAATTGACTCTAAGATAGACCGACGTTTGCTTTCATAATGGAAGGCAGAAAGTCGAAAAGAAACCACCCATGCCATGCGTGTGGACCATTACTCTCATTTGGAGGCTATCATAAGTGAGCAAGTACAAATTATGTTACTGTGGGGTCTCACTTAAATGAACTCATCCATCGTGCGCTGGTCCAATCCTTGGCAACATCCCATGTGTATTTTTCCCCCACTTTTCTCCACAAGGGTAGTTCCGAATTTTCACTTCCCCTCAATTCCACTTCAGTGGCGAAATTAGATTTTCATTTCAAGCCAGAGCCAAGCTTTAATAATATACTTCAATAATTTGTATTCATCGGACCCAATGCTATATATATACACACATTGTAAGAGGCTAAGATGAACATTACTATTGTTATACAGAGTATAGAAAACGATGAATATTACTTATTTCTTTTTTGCAGTTAATAAGAATTATTTAAAATTATTCAAGCTCAAAAGTTTTTTCCTAAGGACTATCATCTTAGCTTTTGGCTCTTGCTATAATTTTTACATCAAATTTATCACTAATGTACAGCAAAATGCGAACAAGGAACGTCTAATTGAAATTCAATGTTGTATGTATCTGAACAAAATCCACTAATTTCAACAATATTATTTCAAAATTTTTAATAAATTAATGACAATATTTCCTCTCAATATAAGAATGAACTTGAAGATATATGAAATTATTAAATTACGCCCAACAGTTACTTCACAGTGGAGTGGGTGCCCAGCAATCAACGGCCTTTTCCCGCACTGCGCCCGTTATCTTTCAAACGACATGAATCCCCATCATCATTCGATTAAATTGGCAATACGTAAGCGCTAGCCCAAAACATCCTAAATCCTTTTTCCAAAACAAATAATAAATAACAATAATTAATGTGAGCTATAAAAAGATTCAACTTCCAAAAGGCGTTACCTAATTAATAAATGCCATTTCGTAATCTCCGATTCGCTTTTCTCTAAATCGGCCCCACTGCTCCCCTAACGAAACCCGCCAACAAGGCAACAGCAACAAGGCAACACCACCGGTCCACCACCACCACCACCTTACGAGCCAAAAAAGAAAGGGGAAAGAAAAAGTTGTATTTCTCTGGAAGTTGTAACTTCTCTCTCTCCCATCTAATTGACACCTTATTTGTAGATCTCGAATCCCTAGCTTTATCGTTTAAAGATTCTTCCAAGAACCAGTCCACTCTTTTAACCGAGCTCCATTTTTTCCGCTGCCAGTTGTTAGCAGAGCTGACTTTAATTGAACTCATTTTAGTATTTCTTTCTTTCTCTTTTCTATCTACGAATATTCTGGAATCTTCTGTGATTTCGGAGTGAGTCACTGCTATTACCGATCCGGTTCGATACTGATTGTTCCTACATTTTCGGTTCCGGTTCGCTTTCGGCTGCCTTAAGGTACTGTTTGGATTCAGTTTTGTGTCTATTCTCTTATCCAAGAAAATTCGAACATGCGGTGTCGTTTTGATTAGAATCTGATTACCTATGTGTGCGTGTGTTTGTTAGGGTTTGTGAATTGGAGATGATGATGTGGATGACATAGAGAGAAGAGAGAAGAGAGAGAGAGATGGATGAAAGAGGAGGTTCTTTTGTCGCTGTGAGGAGAATTTCTCAAGGACTGGAAAGAGGGAATACTTGCCATTCAACTTCTGGTAACTTCCACTCTCTCAGTTTCTCTATTAACACAATAATTGTTGTGATTCACACTGAAGTGATTTTTCTTTTTCTTCTATTTGAATTGATTGAATTTTGGATCTGGAGGTTAACTCAGTGTATGCTTAGCTTCGAAAGCTTCTTCTTCATGTTTTCGGAGATTCAAATTTGTTGTGGTGGGTGAGCTTGTTGTAAAATACTAATTTCTATTTTTGAATTATTTTTTTTTGTTGTTAGGTTAATATGTAATTCCGAAGATGGTGAAATCTGGCAACTGCAAATTTCTTATTGAAATATTTGATTACAAACATGTCACCTGTGTTTCTACTCATTAAACTGTGTTCAGTATTTCTTAATTTGATAAGCATTACTTTTCATGCTGCTTCAATTTGCTTTTAAATTTTTATGAACGTTTAAGTTTGTGTGGATCTTCTTCATTATGATTTCTGCTTGTTGATTTCTTTGGAAATTCTGAAAATCCTTATGCTTGAAAAACATACTCTGTGGATACTATTTTTCGACATGGAAATTCTATAAATATCATTGTAAATAAATGATGAACTTGAGGAGAGATGATAGCTCGCACTTTGCAGTTGAAGGTCTAGGTGGTCCATTTTCATGAGCAGATGGTTTATTTGTTACAGCTGAGGTTGTCGCAGGATCAGCTGCGTGGTTGGGTCGAGGTCTTTCTTGTGTTTGTGTACAGAGGAGAGAGAGTGATCCTCGTCCTTCATTTGATTTAACCCCTGCTCAGGTAACCTTTATTTATTTATTTTGGGGTGGAGGTGGTGGTCGAATTTGAATTTGCAAACAGAGTAGAGAGTGATCCTCATGTCTTCTTTTACTGTTTTCCTTTCTATCTTGTGCTAGAAAATGCTCTTCAGTTCTCTGCAATTAATGTTCAATCAAGTACTAAAAAGGAAGCAGACTTGTATCATCAATTTTCTTTTGGGTCACATCTGTCTCAATTTTGATTTTTAGTCAAATATCACTGATGTAAATATGTTTAATTTCCACTTTTGGTGCTGTCAGGAGGAATCCTTGCAGAGGCTGCAGCTTCGTATAGATGTTGCCTACGACAGTTCAATTCCTGAGCACCGGGTAAATATCTCTTGATTCCATCAGCTCTATAGACTTAATGTTAGAAGTGTTTAATTTCTTTCCATGGAATACCATGGTCCTAGGCTTGTCATCATTATAACCCTTGTTCATTTTCTTTATTTTGGAAAAGGAATTTATTTATCATTAGGTGATTAGTTGTTGCTGTATGAAACTGCTAGTCTTATTCATATCAAAGAAAGAAGCTTCTATTCTCACTGTTGTATGCTACCATTGCTCCACTGTAGGAAGCTCTGAGGGCCTTGTGGAATGCTGCTTTTCCAGATGAAGAACTTCGTGATTTAATATCTGAGCAGTGGAAGGAAATGGGTTGGCAAGGAAAAGATCCATCAACAGATTTTAGGTAGATTGGTAGTATTCCATCGTTATCTATTTCTTGCCCGAATTCTGTGTTCCCATCAAATTTTTACTGGTAATGTTTTTTGTATTTGGATGTCTGGCAGGGGTGGTGGTTTCATATCTTTGGAGAATTTGTTGTACCTTGCTAGAAATTTTCCGGTATTTTTTTTTACTTGTGCTGTCTCTCACTCCATCTTTTTTTCTGCTAGAAATATCTTGTGTGCTACATGTTTCATTACAAATTTGATGTTTAGAAATTGATAAAAAAATTTGTTTGGTCACTTCTTCTGGAATTCTAGTATGATGGTGTATAATTTCAAATATTTAGGTTTGGAGGAAAAAAAAGGTACAATATATAAATTTATAAATATAGAAGACAATAATGGGATCATGTACGGAATAAGTTGAACAGCTTGTTCAAAATAATCTTTAAGAATGTTGGTGCCTAGAATACATCTGTCACCCCCCTAGTTGGTCGGTTTGCAAGCCTGAGGGATAAAGCTGGTTCCTGTGCGAATGCTTAATACCTTTGTTGTAGGTACCGGCAGAAGTAGATATGTACAGGCATTTGTGTGATAGGGATATTTGTGTGTTTGATTATTTTACTTTCTGTTTTAACCCTGTACCTTTATTTTCTTCATTTTATTTTTGAAGTTTCTCTGGTTAATAATAAATTGTGCATATGATACTGGTAATCCTCCAGAAGTCCTTCCAGGATCTTCTGCGAAAGCAGGAAGGTGATCGGTCAGTGTGGGAATACCCATTTGCTGTAGCTGGTGTAAACATCACATTCATGCTCATTCAGATGCTTGATCTTGAAGCAGGTGCATAGTATTTCTTTTTAGTTTTCCCCTTCAAGCCCTCTCTTCTTCTCCTTATTCTTCTCTTTTTAATTTATTTTTTAATTTATAAACTTATATTAAGAGAAATTCTGGTGCTGAGAATCTGAAAGAAGCATCACAAACTGCAGCTTTTTGTTTTTTAATCATTTATAACTGGCGCTGCTTCTATCTAGCACATGGATGTGCTAGAAGTTCCAGTTATGGGTTTTTCAAAACTTGTCTGTATGACTTTGTTCCAAGATATCAGTTCAGTTTTTCGCATATTGCATTCTGTTCTCCTTTTTTCAGTTATGTTGGTAGACCTGTGGAAGAATTTAAATTTTTCTTTTTTGATATAATGATGATTTTTATAAGTTAACAGCATGCTTTTAACTTTACAGTCAAACCACGAACCATGGTGGGAGCAACATTTTTGAAGTTTCTTTCAGGTAATGTCAAAATACTTCTGATTTCTCACAAAATCTGGAGTTGATCCACCATATAAAGTTTGTTGCAGTCAGTACTCCCTCTGACCTGTAACATTTTTGCTCTTATGCTGCAGAAAATGAATCAGCGTTTGATCTTCTCTATTGCATTACATTCAAGCTGATGGATCATCAATGGCTTGCAATGCGAGCATCATACATGGATTTTAATGTACGTGTCCCTTCTACTTGCTAGTTCCCTGTGCGATTATTAATTTCAATACTGAAAATTGATATATCAACCATCTTTAGGTTGTGAACAGATAAAGTCATTTATTTATATTAACAAAAAATTCTCCGGTTGTCACTTTTCATCAGCTGTCTATTTCACTAGGTGTATGTTCTCTGATATTCTTTTCTTTGCAGACGGTAATGAAATCCACACGCCGGCAACTGGAAAGGGAGCTTTTGCTTGAAGATGTAACTCGGCTGGAAGATTTGCCCTCCTACAGCCTTCTTTCTTGATAGAATACTGTTCCAGAAGCTAAAAAATGGGCTTGTAGCGGCAAGATGCATGTTATCGTGTGGGCGCATTCACCTTTGATCTCATAACTAAATGGTGCTTTGTACATGATATGGTTCCTACTTCCTTTTATAAAACTCATCTCAAAGCCATGCTAGTGCATTTTCTACTTGATTCTTCTAGGGAAGTGTTGATTTTCGCAAGTTTTCTGTATCCGGAAAAAAGGGGATTATCGAGTTTGTAAGGTTGAGACTAGTGTGTAGAATGATTTGTTGCTTTCATGTGCGGACGGCTCCTAACTCCGTGGTTCTCGTGGAAAATTATTTCCCTTAGCATGATAACCTCAAATAATGTAGGCAGGCCCAGTAAGTAAGGTGAACGGCCTTTTTGGTTCAAATTTCACCACTTGTAAAAGAATGCAAGTTCAGATGAATTTTATTACGCCACAATGCCAAGTTTCCTGTTTCCCCACTCAATGTTACTTGATTTGATTTATGAAAAGTGTGTTTTCTATGATGCTGGTTAGAGTTTCAGCGCATAAGGTGCCTTTTTTTTTTTTTGGGGGGGGCGTGGGGCGGAGTGGTGGTGTGGGAGGCGCTGAGGTGGTTAAGATACAATCACATGCAACCCAAGAATTGTATCTGATAACATCAAATAAGTCTTCCAGTTCTTGGATGCCTGCTTGTACGTCTAATCTTTTATAAATATTACGTTTCAAAATCTTTATAAAAATAATACGAATCTAATAAGGTATCGCAAATATTCAAATCTAGTAGGGTCTAATAGGGCGTGTTGAAATAGATTTGATGATTTTACATTTCACTTAATAATAACTTGTCTAATTCAGGTAGCATTTATTTTTTTTGTTTGTCAAAATATGAGAATTTTTATATTTGTTTTGTTTTTCTTTATTAAATATTCGAATATAAGAGACATTTTTTTATTTCTATAAACAAAAACATTTTAAACATAATCATTTAACATTTACATCTTTATAAATAAAAAATTAAATTTTATAGTTGAGAAAATAAGTATGTTTATAAAAATATTATTAGAATATAATAATTATTTCTCACTTAAACCTTTTCCCATTAATATAAAAATCAGGTGTAAATATTTGAAAATCAAAATAAAAATTACCAAAAACAAACAAGTAATTTTTTAAAAAAATAATAAAATTTCAAATTTCATACATTTAACAAATAAGCCTTAAATTCTCTTCACTGGTTTGTAATTCAGCCATATTAAAAATAACTTTGTCTATTTTGTTCCAGTAACCTAAAACACTGCCTCAAAACACTCATTAACCCATCCAAGACAGAACTAGTTCAATCAATCAATACATTTTGAGAACCTGATAAAAGATGTCATCAACAAAAACATAAAAAGTGACCATCATGTGCTAACCATTAACAAACTCAATTCATAATACAGTCAACAAAAAAGCTTAAATATTGTATATGGCAACCACAAGAATGAAAGCAGCCAACATAACCAGGATTTGTCTCAATTTAACTCAATACTTCACAACAGTTCACCAACAGGAGTAACCATAAATAAGGAAATAGGGATAGGGATAAGTCTAACTGCAGGAACAATTAGGCTCCTCAACCAAACATTAGTTTACTCATAGATCCATGGGTGAAGGCTGCTCTGCCAGTTAATAGGGCCATCAGGGAACCACAAGGCGATTTCTTTCTGGGCACTCTCAACTGAGTCACTTCCATGGATGATATTCCTGCAAAGATAATACTCAGGACATAAAATATTTTAACATCCAAATGCTAAGCTCATTGATAATTTAACTTGCTTCGAATTAATCAATAACCACAAATGAAAGAAGCGCTAATTTAATTAATAACCTGCCCGTCACGATAGCAAAATCACCACGGATCGTTCCAGGAGCAGACTGCGCAGGGTTGGTGGCTCCAATAATAGTGCGGCCAGTCTTAACAACACCTTCACCCTCCCAAATCATAGCAACAACAGGACCAGAGGTAATGTACTCAATCAGAGAACCAAAGAAAGGCTTCGATGACAAATCCTCATAGTGCTTCTCAGCAAAAGGGCGGTCCACAGTCATAAGCTTCAAACCTTTATTCAAATAAACACATAATAAATTCAGCAATAAGAGAAACAGACCCAATAAGAGATGATTCAGCTTCAGCAAATTAGGTCTGAATTATATATAAACAATTCAGCAAAGTGTGGCTGAGAAAAATTGGCACGTTGAATGTTTCAATACAATAATTTGGATCAATACAAAAGCAATATAACATTCACATAAAATAGAGATTGGAAATTACCCTTCAAAGAGAAACCCTTCTTCTCAAACCTGATGATGATTTCACCAACCTAAAACATATAAATCATTCAGAAAAATAAACAATATATCTAAATCAAATAAAAGGATAGTCCAACATGAAACTCAATTTAGATACAACAATAAGTTATTTCAGTTTAATAACAAATGACACCCCCCCCCCCCAACCCACCCAAGCAAAAAAAACACACACGAACAAATGAAAAATAAGAGAGTAAAAGTTAGAAACGTACAAGGCCTCTTTGGACCCCATCGGGCTTGATCATGATGAAAGTTTGTTCCATTTCTTTGAGATTCAGAGAAACCAGCTTGCTTTGAGAATTGAGTGAAATAGCACAACACACAAGCGAGAGAATGAGCTTGCCGTTTTACAAGTGAGTATATATGTAAAGAAACGCTGAATCGTAACCCTAATCACTAATCACACTAACGAATATTCGCCTTTGTAGCGTCGGTAGTTTTTGCACAAGCCCACACACACGTGCCTCCCACCTAAAGTTATTACTTTATATTTTCAACTTTTTGCCTTGACAATTAAATGAGGCTTTGTCCACCATCCCGAAAGCATCGTAATCGGTCGGGAATTTCGTGGGAATACTAATATTGGTACGTATATGTACTTGGTAGAGCGTTTTTTTATTATCGATTTTTGTATTTGTGGTGGGTTTGAAAACAGATGCGGATAGGAGATTTTCTGATAAAAATAAAAGATACTCGCCTCCTCCTCCTCATATCCTCTCTATCTCTTTTTATTTTTTAACATCTACATATATTAGAAAAAAATCTTAATTATTTAATTCTAGATAGACATGCAGTATTTCATTCTAAAATATTTTATAAAATTACTTTTAATTTTAGGTAAATATTAATTATAAATTGATGATTATCGGGTTCAACTTAAACTAATTCATGATTAAATATTAAGATCGAAAACAAAAATTTCTCTTTTTACATTTCTTTATCCATCATTCGCTCCTTTTAGATAATTTTGATTTTAAACATTATTCTATCGTTATTTATTTTTACTATGACCATTTAGTATGGTCTATTAAATGTCAAGTCTATTAAACTAGTACAATATCATATTGGATAGTTGTTTGGATTGCTAAGTTGCAAAATGCTAATAATTATGCTTTCGGATTTTAATTATTCACTTTATTATTTATTGATTTAGCTATAATTTTCACTTTTTAAACATTTACAAAAATTAAATAGTCAATATCAAAATACGTTTTGGGCATGAGTATTAGTATTTTATACCCATACCCGACCGGCCCAATCAATGGGTATAAAAAAATTATATTTATACCTATTCTTTATATATATATATATAGAAATTAGAGATAAAATTAGACTCGATATTTGACTCTATCATAATGAGTTCTCGTAACCTTATATTCATGGGGTATTTGGCCGTCTCTAATTTACCTATGAATAAATATGTTCATTTAATTTAGTTTAGTTTAATTATTTTTAATGTTTACCTTTTAAATAGAAAACATAACATAAAAAATTATGTTCGAGTTTATTCATTCAACTTTAATATACTAACGTTTGTGATCAATTTGAATTAACCTTGTACTCAAATTAATTTGAGTGAAAGTGTAATCCATTCAAACTAGATTCAGGCGTGAGGTGCTCACAAGAGCCGAGGCATTTGCAAGAATAATCCAATTTAAGCCCATATAAGGGCTGCGGCTAGGACTACGATAGGCCGCTAAATGGGCTCAGAAACTTAAAATAGCTACAATTGTAGGCCTAAAAGCAATGGACAAATTAGGGGTTGGGCCACAACGTTTGTGGGCTTAGCTCATGTTTGCATTCTCATCCGATATGAATAATGAATCTGATGAGAGAGCAGGGGAATTCGGAGAGTAGAAATAAGATAATCTGCTACACTGATCGATGACACTCAAACAAGAAAAGCTAACTAGATTATAACGTTTGACAACTAATTCTAAATTTTTTTATTACCGTACATATATAGTTGCCGTAATTGTATACATATGAACAGATGATCAGAGATTCGGAGTATTGGATATAAGCCTAAAAACAAACAACCCTTAAATTAATATCTTCGATGACTGATAAAATAAGAGACGTTGAAGCCACAGGAGCCTTTTTTTTTTCTTTTTTTTAAGGAAATTATTTATCAATATATTGTGATTGTATATAACGAATTTTTATGTGAAATTTAGACATTCAAACAAAGGTATTGTTAAAAGAAAATATTTCCATAACCATACGAGTGCTATGATGTCATATATTTATGATCAAAGAGTTTATGGCAGAGTTGGTGGGGATTGTTTTTTTTTTTTTTCATCATTTATAGTAGGTAAGGATTGTTAAGTCTTACCTGAAGTAACAAATCCTTCAAATTTGAAACCAAAATTGAAGAAAGGAAACAGTAAACAGAATGGACAAGCTTGGAGACATGGTGGGACCAATCAAATATATGATGTATCACTCTATCATGATGATTCTTGCAAGACTTTTGAAGTTGATTGGAAATGCCATGATTGTTGCATGGAATTCTGCATATGTTGCCTTCGTCTACCTCTCTTATTGCTTCAAATTGTAATTTTATTTGGAGATTTATTTATGACACGTTTGAACTTTGCATTTGTGATATCATGGAGTTGTCGGAATTGCAAGTTAACTCATCTCATTGCACAAGTGTGAAACGATTGTTTGGTTGTTTTTTTCTGTTGCTTTGTGTTTTCGGAATCACCAGTGATATCACTATTCTCTCTAACTTTCTTTAGCTAGCTAGCTAGGGTTCCATGGACTTCCTCATGGTCATGGATAGCTCTCTCCTTCATGCACATACGGACCATGTGCACGTACCAATGAATATTTACACATACATAATAAGTTTCAAATTATAATTAAATTAGGGTTTTGCACAATTATATAGTCAGAAATTTTGTTTAGTTTAGGCATGTCCAAAATATATTTTAATTTTAAAAATTAATAGAACAATAAATAATTCAATCACTATAATATTTGTTCTTCTCGACAAGTGTTCATGTTTTTGAAATGATGTATGATAGTTTTATTATCAATGCGTGCTTAGGATAGCATATTGGTGATGGCAACATAATGGCAGAAACAATGGGTTAGTATCCAATGAGATTAGATGATGTACCTAGAGTTTAATCTTATTACTTTTTAGTTTTTTGAGGATACTTATGTTAGTTATTTTTTAATATTGTGAAAAAAAATTGAAAAGAAGAAAACGTTATTTTTCGGTATATTTTATGTTTGTCATTTGTTATTTATTAAGGGTAGGTAATACATTCTGTAAAATCAAAACATCAAATTAAACTCTAAAGAATTGGGCTTTTTTGATAGCGCAAGTTAAAACACTTCAAAATCAATTGGAAAATTTTCATAATTTCATTACTTAGATGGGGTATTTTACAAAATTCAAAGAAAATAAGTTTTTTTTTTTTTTTTTGGGGGGGGGGAAATCATACGTTGAAATTTTCCAAAAGCCAACTGGGTCCATGCCTCACCTGGCCCTATACTTGATCCGCCCATGATTTTGAATAATTCACATTCATTCATCAATTCTTGTCACGCATTTTAATGCTACCATTGATCTCTTACGTAGGAAGAGCTGATAAGGTGACAACCCACATGGCCGATCTCATGAAACGTGCTGTAGGTCGGTCCTATTACACAGCTCCCTTTGCCAGGTTGGCGATTTTGTAACATATAATATTATAGTCAATAATTCGTTTCGATTTTTATCTGTTTTTAAGCTCTTATATTTTATCATTGTCTTTTATACAATAACTAGATCCTCTCTATCAACAATTGTGCTACAGAGACTAGAGGCTTTATTTTATTTATGATACGGTGCTGATGAAATTGATGATGAATATGGAAATATTTCAAAATACGAATTGTTTTCTGTTATTTTATTAATTATATTTTTCTTTCTTTTTTTTTTTTAAATTTTTTTGGATTGCAAAATGAAACAGTTAAATGTCTTTATTTTAATACTAATAATAATAATTAAAAAAAAGGAGATTAAGATCAAATTTTCAGTTGATGCTAGCAATGATATATAAAGAGTCATATCCGTCAGTTGCGCTGACAAGGCTGCAATCATTCATATATGCAGTGGCCATCAATAAATAGAAATGGCATCCGATCTGCAGGTTTCCTTCAAGAGCTAGCTATCGTACTTACATCCGGGCGATTCACGTGGGCTCTAATTATAATAACTTGGAGTAAAAATGATAACTAATTTTTATCAGTCTTATCATATTAACGTTCCATTCGGTATAAAAAAGTAATCAAATTTTATGGGCAAAAAAAAAAGGTTATCAAAATTTTTTGTGCTTCATTGTTCTCGCAATCCGTTCGCTTTCCGAGATGTACATAAAAGACGGAATCTTAATGAATTATTGGCAGAATATTTTCTCCTTCTCGTTGTCATGTAAACATCAAACCCAATTATTATTATTAATTATATCTATGAATGCACGGGTTAAGATCATAATAAGGCCTTCAGATAAAATTAATTTGTAATCATATATTGTTAATTTGATGATATTTTGGGGACAGGGCTTGACGACCATTGACCATTTGTAAGGCACACGCGCGTTTGTTTGAGATTTGATGATGACCAGGAGGGCCGGCCGGCCAGCCGGCCGGCAAGAATATTCTTTCGATTTATAATGATGAAGTTGCAACTGCAACTGCAACTGTCCAGCTTTTGTTAGAGTTTCTAATTACCACGTTAACCTACAAGCTTAATTAATGAGCTTATTATAGTGGTTAAAGGCCTAATTCTAAACAGCGATATTTAGACTTTGGACGACACAATTCAATCACCGAGTTAATAACAAGAAGCTACCTTTTAAGTACAGTCCATATTACTCGGTATCTCTTGACTTAATTTTGAAGAAATTAGAGGGAGACAAGCGTATATACACATATCTTCATATATATCTTTTGTTATATATTCTTCTACCTTTTGCAGCTTCTTTATCCATCAGCCGCATGTTCCTCCTAAGAGATTAGAAAGAGACGCAAAAAGAGAAAAAGGGTTGGCCGACCAACGAATACGTTAATACTTTCAAATTCTTCGCATCAAACAGTTCGTGAAAACGATGGCTTCAATTCTTTGAAGGTCCGACTAATTAACAAGTTCATAATCAATGCTCATAACTTTTTTTTTTAATTACCTCTTATAATTTTTCCAAGATCTATTAAATTTTCCAGTGGTGGCCATCATCATCATTCCCCAATTCCTATCACTCTGACTCCGAGATCTTCAAATGGGTAATATTATGGCAAAATTCTGCAAATTTATTTTTAAGTTTACCAATCTTTCTCTCATTTTCATTGTTAATTCTTCGAAATTGTTTCTTGGATTTTCTTTAAACACGCTCTTTTTAAAAATCCAACACGTATCGTCATATGCTCAGCGTTGCCAACAATATGTTAGATATAGCCACATAGGGCTCTTCTTCTCAAGTTAGCTTTTCAAGTAGAGTTTTACAAACAAAAAAAAATTAGTTGTTTGGTTATCAATAAAAGTTTTTATTAAAAATTTATGAAATTACTTTAATAGACAAATTTTTTAAAGTTATATATTATGAAAAAATAAAATAATATTGTCAGATAAGTAGATGATATTTAAGATATTTTAACATTTAAAAAAATCTTTTCAACCTCTACTCTCAAAAGCCCAAAATTTGAATTTTTGCTAGTAAAGGCAAAACAACTTATTTAGGCTTTAAAAACTCTATTAGAAAAACAACCAAATAACAATAAAAATTATGATAAGAACGTATGGGATTAAATAAATACTTATGACCATTAAATAAGTCATATCAAACATATACTAACTAATAATTCTATAAGCTTTTTCCCTTCTATATTAAATCTATGACAAGATTAGAAGAATGTGAAGATTTTTTTTCCTTTTTCCTTTTTCATTTTTTTCGGCATATAGTTGAACATGAATATTAAAATAGAGAGTAAATCTTAAAATAAATAAAATAATGTGTGTGTATATTATAATATAGTACCACAGGTCAGTTATAGGCTGGCTGGAAGCACTCAAAAAATTTTCTTGTTCGTTATAATATATTTAAATTTTTAACATCTTGCATGTCACATTTGTTTGAATTTTATGTTTTGTTTTTAAAATATTAGATTTCAATAGTTACAAAAATAGTGACATAGGTATTTTGATAAATTTTTAAAATATTTGGACGAAGTGAATAATTAATTCAAACTATTAGAACTAAAGATTTATTTTACCTCTGCAATCCAATAAAAAGTGTATATAACAGGTTAGGTCAAAATTGAAATTTTTGAACTTTTGGATTTATCGTCGGTAAAGAAATTGAATTATTGTCCTTATACTAACATTTATGCTAACAAATTCAAACGTGACCTTAAAAATTGTGATATGAAACAAAAGGAAACACGAAAGTTGATCTGATAAAGTTGATAAATATGAGTGGGCTATGTAGCAGTAGCAAGTTGAAATTGTCCGTGCGCTAGACCAAAAAGTCAAGCCAAGTAATCTAAAGGTATGTTTTCAGCTTCAGCATAACTTTGAAAATATATCACCTTAATGATAAAGCTAGGGTTTCGTTACGAAACAGGCATTCTGGTAAAAATTTGCAAGAGAGAGAGGATGTGATTACTGAGGGGCAGAGATAATTTTTCGGTTCAAATGTTGTTGTTGTGGGGGAAGTTGTGGATGTCTTTTCATGGTGAGAGATAAAGGAATAAAGGCAGAAAAGAACTGTGGATGAAGTTACGAGTGAGAGTAAGTGGAAGGCTGGGGAGGATAGCAGAGAAAAATATAATTATGTGGGACTGGGGCGATAGCTAGTGTTATCATTGAATTCTTCTCTCTCTTTTTTTTTTCTTTTTTGCAGAAAAAAAGCGTGGCCCAATTGACAAGTTCATTATTATTCATTTGTGTATTATATTGGAATTTGATTTGGCACCATTTCTTTTTCTATCTTTCAACCGCCTTCGACACTTTGACATGGATGGAAGGTCTGATGTTTCCTACTACTCATTGCCCTTAAGACTCTCGACTCTCACTCTCTCTCTTTATATTCTTCCTTTTTTTTTTTTACTTTATTCACTAATTTTGTTGTTGTTGTTGTTGTTATTGTACTAATTATGATTTTTTTATAATATCAATTTAATTACAAGATGGAGTAAATACATTAATAAAATTCTACAACTCAAATAAATAACATATTCCAATTCTCTCTTTTCATTGTAAATTCAACCTATTTTTAAATTTGACTCATTCATATTCCTACTTATTTCAATTTTAAGTTAATAAAAACACCCTACACACACAATGGTGGATTTAAAAAAATAATTTACCGGGGGCTAAATTAGATAATAATAAAATATAAAAATTAAAATTTTAAATATATACAATATTTATAATTAGTCTCTATAGATTTTTATATTTTAAAAATGTTATGCAATAGACTCATTATCCATATTATTAAATTTATTGTTTCCTATGTAGACAACCAAACTATTATTTATCCCATCCGATTTCAAAGATGATTCTTCATGAATTTTATTACTGAAAATATTCCTTCTACTATTATTATATAAACTGGAAGAATTAACCATATTTTTTAGAATATAAAATATTTTAAGTAGTGAGCTATCATTATTTCTAATGCAAATATATGTTTTTATATTTTTTAAAAGTTAAAGTTAAATTTTATAGGTTTTACATTTTATAGTGACTAGTTTAATAAATTTAATGAGGCTAATTAAAAAATTAATTTTTTTATTTTTAATTTTTTTTGGGCCAGTGGGGGCTTAAGCCCCCACTAGTCATGTGATGCATCCGCCTGTGTACACACACACAAACACATATTCTCAGGTGTGAATGTCCTTTTTTTTTTTCATGCGGACATGTTGTTAAGCCAAAGGGTTTGATATAATCAATCCTTAATTCACTATAAAACCTTACAGTTTAATATATGATTTTATATTGTGTCCATGTAAGAAAAAAAATGAGGGCAACTAAACCTAAGAAGGACTATACACGCACACACACAAATCCATACACCTCTTCTTTCACAAGAAGAGGTTAGCCTAATTGGACTATCATAAGATCATTTCAGGATAATTTTATGATTCTTTTTATAAAGTATTTTCCAAATTTGTAGTGAGAAAGATACGACTAATGTGTGGGGGTTAGATTTGGATTCAATATTGAGCTGATTTGTGCTTAATTTTTCATAATTTCTATCATATGTGGATGTATAGTAAAATACAATCAAGATTTAATGAGTTTTATATTCTTATTTAATAACTATCAATTATGTCTTTTTAAAAGATTAACGAAAAGATCAATTCAACATTGAATCCAAATCCGTGCAGCGTAACCGTAGTATAATTCTATAATTCTTTAGCTAAGATTGATCGTAATTATCTCCACATTTTCCCACAAGTTCTAAGAAAATTCTATGAATAATGCTTGGTTAAATTAATCCAAAAAAAAAGTTGTTAACCATTCACTTTGAGTAAAGAGGATAGGCAACTGCTCGCACATTACGGGAAATTAGTTGCAGCACAGAGTGCGCTAATATTTTTATCGAACAAACTGATCAATTACTTAATTCATTTCATTACGGAATTATTTTTTTTAATGGTAATATTCAAATTAGTTTTAATCTATATCTCTTTCAAGATTTAACTTTAAAAGATAAATTAATTACTAAAAACAACTCGATCTGGACACTCCAACCAAGTTAATTGTGTAACTCATTTCACTAATTGTGAAAAACGAAAAAAAAAAAACATATTGACGGTGGATAGACACAGTAGGTTTTCATTATATGGCGAAAGACAAAAAGGAAAGGATTAAGGAGCTCAATATAATTCTGTACTCTTATTATCCAAGATTTACAGCTTTTGCTGTTCTAAAAGTTTGATCTACTGTGAAACTCGATTATCCAAGATTTGAATCACTGGCATAGTCAGGAATATGTACGTCATCACCAGGATGCTCTAGTGCAATTATATAAGATTAATTTCGGGATGTGATCAACTTACATTATATCTAATATAAAAATTATACTCAATAACTCATGATATATATTGATAATAAATCAATACGTAGCTTACATCCAAGGTAAAAATTAGACGCAATAATTTAGGACATATCAACAATCAAACAACATTTAAGTTTTTGGGGACTATTTTTGAGTTGCTGTATAAGGTACAAAATTTAAAAATCATTTGGATTATGAATTGTGTGAAAATGTATCAAGGGCTAGCTAACAATGAATTAATGTTTGTCATCGTTAATGATGGCGCAAATTGCGTGTTAATAAATTTGACATTTATGGGAAATGGAGTACTCTCATCTAATTAGATTAGGAAAACATGGAAATACTTGCCAAACGTGTTGATTTTGTTGAAAATCATAAAAATGCAATTCACTATATATTAAAGCACATCATGAAAGTTTAATAACTATCATGATTGGTAGATTTTAAAATAAATGTGTATATAGATAACATTTTATTAGGCAATGGATCTCATAAATGTTGAGTGACGTCCTATACATACAAAATTTTGCTATATGCGTATAATAATAATAATAATTTCTTCATATATTTATTTGCACACAACCACTTATTTCGCAGGCATTTCGCAGTGATAGTAGTATGAGCCATTGGGCCACATAGTAAATAACTGACTTCCTTGTAATGGATGGCAACTAGTGGAAAATCACTCGGGCAGGCTCTTGGGTCATATATTAGTAGTAATAGTAATTGCAATTAAAAAAAGGGGAAAAAAAATCTGAAGAGGAGAGAGTCGAGAGCCGCCATATCTCTAGACAAATACTGTATCCTTCTGTATCGTATAGGAAGAAGTAGAAGCCGCTGAGATGAGGAAGGAATAATTAATTAATTAATTAATTAATTCCCAGGAAGGTTTCCATTCAGTCTGATGATGCTACTAATTGCTTGACCATTAGTCCCGTTCCGCGTGTGAAAGTAAAACACAGCAACGACTATAAGTTACGCGCACAACGCATATAATATATACACATATATAAATGTCGACGCCAACCAACAGTATTTAATTTCTTACAGAGCTCGAATCTGGAATATATGCATCCGTATGCATATATTGTTGTACGGATCGGATCATCATCGACGACGACTCCGCTGTCCAGTTGCAAGTCTAGCAAGAAAGAAATTAGAAATCAAACACAACAGCTAGCAGCTAGCAAACTTATTAAATTTCGGTGTTAGCTTAGCCTTAGCCTTTGCTAGGGTTTTTAATGGAAGGAGAAAAATCGTCAGCAGGTGCAGGTGTAGGTATACCAAACTACGAGGTACAAGCCTCGTTCACAACGGCTGAGGCTGAGGCTGCGGCTGCGGCTGCACAAGAGATGGGATCATTTGTTCATGATTTCGATGAAAATCATGAGCATCAGGTCTTAAGTTTCATGGGCGCTCCTCCTTCTAACTCCCACTCACACTACTCTTCTCCCATATCTCTTCACCCTCTTATCATTAATAGCCGCCACTCCACCGACAACTCTTCCCTAGGGTTTACTCATAATAGTAATCACGACCATCATCATCAGGTGGTTTATTTGTTTGATCATTACTTTGCTTGCTTCTGCTTCCTAATTAATTAAATTTATACGATTGTTATTTGATTGCTTTTGTATTTTGGTTCTTTAATAATGGAAATTTCGTAGGTAGGGCCATTGAATCCAAGGGCTGTTAACAACGAAAATTGCACCAGTAATCATGCTAGCGACGAAGGCCACAATTCATGGTACATAGATATATCTCCTTATTAATTTCTTTTATACATATTTATACTCCCCTTCTTCTTCTTAATTTAATTTCCGCGGATCTAATTTCTTTCTCCTTTATATATGTGTGTGTGTGTGTCTGGGAGAGATGTTGCTTCGGTGCTGTCTCATATATATATTCATCATCTTTTCTAATATAGTCTCTCTCTTTCTATAGTTCGTATTATATATATATATTTATATAAATATAGTGGGTTCTGATTCTGAAGATGCAAGTCCTTGATACACATTGATAGCAACATCCACATATATATGTCTATAAATATCAATAGATGACTGATCTAACTTTATGCTAATTAATTATAAAGCAAATTAACTAAAAACCGTAGCCTGAGCTTGCAGGTGGAGGAGCTCATCATCGTCAGAGAAAATCAATAAGGTGAAGGCAAGAAGAAAGCTTAGAGAACCAAGGTTTTGTTTTCAAACAAGGAGTGATGTGGATGTGCTTGATGACGGTTACAAATGGAGAAAATATGGCCAAAAGATCGTGAAAAATAGCCTTCATCCCAGGTAGTTACAATTACTTTTAATATCCATTCAATATTTCATTCCATCACTTTTTCATTCGTTATGAATCAACACCTATTATCCGTCTCTAATTTTAAGTCTATACATATGTAAATTGTTTCAGAATTAATATCAAAACAAGATAATAGAGAATATTTTTGGTACACTGTCTTCGCCATTTAGGCTTGTTCTAATCATTGAAGCAAAGAAAAAGGACTTTGCAGGTGCTGGGTGCTGCTTTTGTTCAGGCATATATTTATTTTCTTTAACAGTTGGTGGAACACGTACATCCATAGGATATAGGATATAGGTTGATTTTGCCTTCTTCAGATTTAAGTATACCATAATATGTCTCAAATCTTGGCTTTTGGTCTTTTAACTTTTTGATGTGAGATCTTAGAAACAACTTAACAATTGCATTAACATACAATTTTTAGTCTACGTACGTACCCAATATGTAGTCTTATTGCATAAGAGCCTTCATTAATTTTTATGAAATTGAAACCATCAATTCGTGAAGACATCCAATCGAGTAAGGACTTAATAAGAAGAGTCCAGTACGTAATGAACTTTCATAAATGCTGTTACAGACTTGAGTAGTTAATTGATGTGTCAAATACAAATATGTACTAGTTTCATATGAACATTATTGTCTAAATGAAACATTTGTAACGTTTTGCATGCATGGGGGCATGCTTAATGTTACAAGAAATACAGCCATATTCTAAGATTGACATTTTGAGGACCTCATAGCTGGTTATGCGCTGATTGAAAGCTATTATCAAACGAACTATCATTATAATTTGTGCAAATTTCCCTTTCTGCAAAGTTTGGCATTGTCATAATTAACTAATTAATTAATTAATTTGAAAAAAAATGCTAAATAATATTGGTCTCATTGATTCTTTGGATCTAATTAATTGCAGGAGTTATTATCGTTGTACACACAATAACTGTCGAGTGAAGAAGAGGGTTGAACGATTATCAGAAGATTGTCGAATGGTGATAACTACTTATGAAGGTAGACACAACCACTCTCCTTGTGATGACTCAAATTCATCCGATCACGAATGCTTTGCCCACTTTTAATTAGCAGCAGCTATCTGGCTTAATCTTCAGTGAACGTAATTATCATTGTTGTAATGGTTAATTATATATATATATATAATTTAATTAGTGCGACAATCTTAATTTGTTTCCAAGTACATCTGGGATTTCCTCCATGTATTATATATGATTCTCCTCTGAGATTAATCCACCTGGAATGAATTAGAGTGCTTTCATTGTCACTTAGTCTTTGTAGCGATGATAATAGTTTGTACTAGAGTTTGTGAAGTAAATATGTTGATATATATAAAGTATAAACAACGCGTGATGCTGGAATAAAACTTACCTGTAACGTCAAAATATCAAAAACATATCCCCACTTGGGTGATTTTGCATGTTTACATAATTCTTTGAATTCAACAAATAGACATACAATTATCCATTTTGAATTCCAATAGATATGTGTGTGTGTGTATTTAAATACAGTATACATACAGATAAATGTAACACATGACTAATGAACATCATCAAATTGAACTTTCGATTAGTTATAATTTTATTCATCCATAAGATTTTGATAGGATGCAACTAATTATTAATTTATAATCGAAATTAAAGATTGAATGGGAAAGATGATGAAGCTTTATTAGCAATCGAATAAGGGTGAAGTATTAACGGTGCAGCTGGAGCTGGTTTAGGTTGCAATAATTCCCAAGAGTAAGGCTGTAACAGTACTAAAGGGTATGGCATTTGATGGCTGCTGGCATATATAGCTCCACCCCCCACCCAAAAAAAAAAAAAAAAATCCCATGGCCATGGATGAGGACAGGGATTAGGATGCGGATGAGCTTAAGTTGTTGCCACCACAGGCCACTGGGCCGCCGGCCGAAACATTGGCATCCAATGAAATTTCAAGATAGGGAGACTCATATTTTTTATCATCTCCAAGATTACACGCAAATTCAGTCCTATGCGAACATCTTCAGGATTGGACACTGAATATAACAGTTTATATGAAACAGCATCACCCAAGGGATTTCAAAATATACATGTCCCTATCCCTAGTAGCAGGTACCGCTGCCTCTCAAAAATTTCCCAAATATGAATCGAATTATGATCTTACCATTCTATATCACGATTACTAAGGCTCCAGGAATGTCAGTGGATGATCTAGAAAACTCCAATATTTTAGAGATAATCTCTGCTGGATTCTCAAGATACAACCCCTACTTAATAGTCACTTTCTCCAAGACATGTCCATTCTTCAGCGGAAAACACATCAGCGTAAGATCATTCTCAAAACCTTCAACATCAAGGAGCTCAGCGGCTTTGAGATGAGAGGTCAAATATGAAATAGCCTTACTTGTAGGAGTCATAATGATCGAAGATGTTTACTAACTAAATTAGATGGGAATGAAAATCAAGTGTGTGAATCCCACGCACTTTGAAATTAGTAAACAGAAATTTGATTATCAGGGAATTATAATTTTCTAATTTCATAAGTTAACACACGGTAAACCTATTTTATCAAGTTTCCATTTCCAGAAACCAATTTCTCCCAATTAAATTTTAATAGTTCCCAAACTATCCTTCATTAAATTAATAAAAAATCAAAACAAATTTCATCAAATCCTTAAACACTTGAACCCATCGACACCAAAACCATACCCACAGAGAGACAACACCCCCTTGTCGCTTATGGAGCTGTAGCTAGTTGCCGATTGACCAGTATCTTGTCTTTTCTGGTTGATTTATTACCTTAGATTTTGTTAGTTTAATTTTATTTATTTATTTATTGTTCACACCTGTTTTAATTTTACAAAGAGAAAAAAAAGTTAATTTTCGCCTAATCTACACTTGTTAAGTTAATTATTTGTGGGTTCCTTTCGTAACAAAGCCCAATGACATCAACTAATCTTTTACTATTTCTAGGAATGAAAAAAAATATAATGAACAAAACCTTCTAAAAGGTGATTAGTAGTTTCCAACATATAATATTGCGGAGTCCTTTGAAATTCTTATAAGTATCGTATTGACATTCTTCAAGCATAACATGCTCAGTTAGAGAGTCAATATGCTAAAATTCACATTCAGCAAAGAGTTTGGATCCTGAAAGTCGAAGTCCTTTAGCGATCATTACAAATTTCTCTATGCTAACGGACTAGTAATATACGTAGATGTGAAACTTCGACAAAGAACCTTTGACTCACCGTTCTCTAAACCATCACCACCGTGATCATTACAACCATTATTTATAATAAGATTCTTCAAATTAGCAGAACAAACAGAAAGAATCTTCAAATCACAAAAAAAAAACATAAGATTACAGACTCAAATCCTCAATACATGAACAACTTGAGATGAAGTTTCGAAGTGAAGTACTATCTGTTAACTCAATATTGTTTAGGAAAAGAGACTTGATGCAGTTAAAACTCCAAAGGGCAGACGTTCACAAGTTAAAAGACAATGCGGTAACTCAATGACTGTCTTTGGGAACACAATCAAAGCAATGGCTTACACATTTCATCTTTGAGTTCATCATTGACTATTTAAATAGAGCAAGTTTTTACTTTGTTTGACCAAATTAATAATCTCTATTATATAATAATGTTCTGCGGTTCCGACTTAGCCAAAAGGTTAATTTAATAAAATAATATTTTAAAAAACTGCTACAATTTTGGGGTCTTATTCATATCATAAGTTAATAATTTACTGAAGTTATAAATCTAATGTTATGATATTTTATTAAATAAGATATCACTCCATTGTTATTTTTTTCTTAAAATTTAAATATAATTGGATCTCATGTTTAACTTTACTTATCCAGGCTAATATTGCAAGATTTTTTTTGTGTATTTAATTTATCTTTAGTGGATTAATTTATATTTTATTGATTAGATTGGTAAGATATTGTAAGTTTTTAATTGATTGAAATGTATGTTCATCGAATTGTATATATATAGCCTACAAATCAGTGAATTGCTAATGTTTCTATTAATTAATACATTTTTAAATGAATAAATTTTATATGGTCTTGATATTACTAATTTATAGAGATTTTGCTGTACTTATGTCGTGTTTTAATTTTGAATCTAGTGAAAATAATAATAATTTTGATAAATGGACTTTTGATATGAAGTGTACAGTTGAGCTCCTAACACACTCTTATGAAAACCTAATTATCATGTTAATAGCCTTACCTTTATTAAAACAATAATGTTAGAGATCCCAAAATTTAAGTCCGAACTTGAGTCTCAATGCTATGTGCCACTTATCTATTGGACGATGGATTTTATAACTAGTAAAATTATTTAACCACCATCCAATAGATGAATGGCACATCAATTGGGACTCAAATTAGAATTTAAATGTTGAGATACATAGCATCGTTCTTATTAAAATTGCAAAAAAGGATAAAATATTATAATAAAGTTAATTTAATTAAAACAAACTTTTTGATAATCAATAAGTTAATTAAATTTTAAAAATACTTTTTAATCATCAATTAGATTTTACACAATCTTTTTAATAATAAAGTTGGATAATTTATTACTTCATTGTCTCAAAATTATTTTGATTTTATTAAAAGAATTATATCATAAATCAAGATTTAAAAAGATGAGAGGATTCATTATTTGTAGGTGCAAACATATTTTAATTTAGTTCAATTCATAATTGTCCTTCATCTTGTTTCATCCAGTAATAGAAGTATGATAGGAGAAAAAAAAAAGTTTTATAAGGATTGTAAAGGGGTGCGGAAAGCATTACTGTTAACTTTAAGCCAAATGAATTGGACCGGTCCAGGAATTGCAAAACCCGCTTGAGGCTGTCGGGATAACCCACACATATTGACACACAGCAGCCGTGAAGACGATTCACCGCGGCCTAGGATAAATTGTGGTGTGGGACTATTGGCAAAACCTTTAAAGCTCGAATAAAACTCATATTCTAAAAATACCCCAGAATTCATTATTTATAAGGATATTTATGTTCTTTCAAAGCTATCCCTGATTTAATCTTTTTTCTATGAAAGATGTATCTTGAAAAAAGGGAAAAAAAATTAATGCTACATTAACAAAAAAACAAAAGAGAACTGCAATTTGTAGAAACTCATGTCCCAGCTAAATATACGACTAGCCATTATTTCAAATACCCAAATTTCTAATCAATCTTTTCTTTGCCAAAAGCAAGGGGATTAGGCATATATCTAGAAGTTGAGTCACTGATATTTACCAAAAAGTTGGCATGAATATCTAAAATCTCAAAAGTCTTGATAAAATTAAGTATATGTTGAAAGGATGACTATCTAATTGGTTGGAGCGTCCGCTGGAAATTTTAGTTTTCATTTAATGTTCTTTTTATTTTTATTTATTTTTTGATGAAGTGTTAATTTTAAAAAATAAATTTGTTCACAAAGTGAAAGAAGCGATTTATTGGAATTAATTTAGGAGTAATTTTGGAAAAATGATGAATCCTTTCCATTAGTAATGAGATTCTTTTAGAAGAGGAGGAGTTTTATCAGGACATTAGAGGGGCGCTAATAGTTCAACTCTAAATTGTGTCTGATACAACATAATTACATGAACAAGAAAGCTAAGGGCGAGAGCCAAACACAACATGAATACAGAAACAATCTCAAGCAACGAGAATATGTGATGAATAATGTGCTCCGGAAGATTGCCGAGTCTATTAATCGTAATTCCATTATACCCCTCCTCCTCTATTAATAGTAACAATTTATTATTATTAGGAATAATAATAATAATAATGATTATAAAAATGATAATTATTATTTCAAAATGAGAATTAAATAATAATAATAATAATGATTATTAAAGATAAAATAAGAATTTCAAAATTTAGACGGAAGTAATATGATCACTTTAAAGAAAGAAATTAACAATTATAAAAATGATAATTATTATTTATAATCATGTAAGGTTAATTTAGTAATTTGTAATAATTCATTGCGATTTCTAGATATAGCAAATACATCAATGACAATACAATTTATTCTAATTCTAATTCTTACAGTTGAAATAAACAATTTTATTTTGATTCTCATTCTCTATTCCGATTCAAAATAAATAGTTTATTTTAATTATTATTTCCTATTCCGATTCTAACCCATTCTCATTCCCTATTTCAATTCAAAATAAACAATTTATTTTTATTCTCATTTCTCATTTTGATTATACTCCATTATGATTTCAGCTCATTTTAACTATTGATTAATAAACGCACCAGTAATGTTAAAGATACATTTCGGTGGGTCTCTATGAGTCTATTGTCTAGCCCCTTTTTTTTCCTTCAATTAAAGTAAGGGATTGGGAAATTCCGGCGACAGAAATTAGTGTGGTGTTTGACCAAATTAATTAATTTCCATTCAAAACAAGAATTTAATTAATTTATTTTCGGGTATTTAAGTAATTTTAATTAAAAAGAATTTTACGTGGAATTTACAGAGGAGTCAAAAGGACCCAGACCTATTTACATTCACCACTGGCTTTGAACAATGGAACTTACCGGCCCAGTTATTTCTCCTTCTAATTTCTAAAAAGTGAAATATCCAATCAAATGAAATAAAATAAACGTGCTAGCTTCTCCGA
Organism: Citrus glauca; assembly: GCA_029633175.1. Classification (NCBI taxonomy): domain Eukaryota; kingdom Viridiplantae; phylum Streptophyta; class Magnoliopsida; order Sapindales; family Rutaceae; genus Citrus; species Citrus glauca. The sequence goes on from JAQOOD010000003.1 coordinate 51,784,956, forward strand.
TCGCACAAACTTCGCGATGAATTCATCATCTTTTTCTAAGTTCTTGAAGATTTACGGTATGCACACAGTTTACATTTTATTCTCAAATACTGTTGTATATTGATTTCTGGGCAAACTTGTAGGTTACGACATCGTTTTGGGATTGATCGCTACATTTTATGTACTCGCGGTGCCGTATACAAAGGTTGAAGAGAGTTTCAATGTTCAGGTGTTCGAATTATCTTTTCTTTCTATTTAGTAAATTAACCACTTAATTTTTTGACCGGAAGAGTATTAACCACCTGTTTTTGCCAATAGAATGTACGTAATAAAAGAATCGTTGAATTTTAAATTATAGATTTTTTTCTTTCTTTCTTTCAATTTTTTTTTTAATTTTGCTGGAGTTTTTGACTTATCCAAGAGTAATTGGAGCTTGAATCTATGAGATACAAATTCTTTGAATTTTAATTTTTGCGGGGCATAATTAATATTAAGACATTTGGTATTTTTATTTCAAGATTATCAGGATTTCCTGTTTTGCTTTGCTTCTTCTTCTTCTAACTTATTTTTACCCGCTATGCTTTATTGTCTTCTGTCAAGGCAATGCATGATATTCTTTATCACCGGCATCACTTAGATATTGTAAGTTTACTTGTTATACTTTCAAATCAATATTTATTTTTATCTTTGTTTTTAAAATTAAGCTGCAATGGGATGTAATGTATGGGGGTTTAAATGTTTATGTCTTGTATCAGTATGATCATTTGGAGTTCCCTGGAGTTGTTCCTCGCACTTTCATTGGTAAGCTTCATATATTCCTAGGTGTAGTGAAATTGTTTTAGTCTTTTGACAGTCTTGTGAAATAGTGGAGTAACTTGATAGAAATGCTGGGGCAATACAACCCCATCACATAGCATGTTTTAATTGTAACAGAAAACTATTCCATTTGTTTTCTTGGTTTTTAGTAGTTTATCTATGTTCCAAGTTTTGTTGCTTTACTCACATCCAGTTCAGAGTTCAACCATCTTATGCTCCAAATCTTCCCAATGTATTGGGAATGATTTACTTATTATAAATAACCTTAATTAATAGTACGTGTGAACATGAATTGTCCCTTGCGTTTTACAACTTGAGATTTTAATATCCTTCAATGTACTATTTATGTGAATAATTCTAGAATGCTATGCTAATCAACCTCTAACTATAATTTTTTATTTTTTGGCAGGAGCGTTGCTTGTATCAGTTTTGGCATCTCCAATTATCTTAGTAATGAGCTTCTTGCACTTACCAAAGACATATGGTCTTATTGCAGGTTGTTTTACAGAATGCTTAGTTACATTCATGAAGTTTGTCTTTGAAGCAGTGAAATAGATTCTTTTGAGGTGCTGTACCATGTGATATCTAAAACATAAAATTGTCATTTCACTTGCTGTTGTCTTTTCTTTCTATTTTAGTAAATGTTAACTGTAGCACTTCTTTGGCTTGAATTAGAGAATGTCAGCAGTGCAGATCATCTCAGTTTTGGGTCTTGTGACACTGAATATGGTTCTTGCAGTGACAATTCACTTTTCAGTATATACTGAAGTAATCTGAAAATAAATCCAAAAAAACACTTTTGTCACCCTTTGAAGCATTGTTTCCTTTATTACCATGCTACATTAGCTCATGGTACATCCCTTATGAATCCTTGTCAATCATTTTGGAATTGTTTTGCATCATTCTTGAACTCTTCTAGCCCTCTGTATGTTTCAGGTATATGTATATGTCTATATGCATAGGTTTCACTTTTAAACTTTAGTTGTGTTCTGACTTCTTATCCAGTTTTATAATTCAATCATTTCTGCAATTGACCGACTTATTTAGTTTGTGTTTTGTAGTACGTTTGGCATTGGGTTGCATCACACTGTCTACGCTGCGCTTTTTCCGTGCTCAGGTTTTTACTTTTGTTTTATTTTTAACTATGTTTATGTTTACCTACTATACTCTTTAAGTGGTAATCGTTTATTAAATTATGAACCAAAGTTATTGTTTATATACCCAACCTATGTGGTAAGAATTGTTCTTTTTTTGGCTGGAGGATGATGTTTCAATCTCAATTGAACTAGTGGCCATTGTAATGTCAGAACTTGCAGCCAAAAACTATTTCTGATTATGATATTTATAAGTCACATACTCCACTTAGACTCTGAGACCATAGAATTTTCGTATTTAGTTGGTTTTGGTGGTGTTGCAGTAGATCCTTTTCTAAGGAACATGCTTTCCATGTGTTTTCAGCATGTTATATAATTGGAATGCAGTGTAAAATATGTCTATCAACAAATGATTTCTCTTTAAATAAAATCTCTTCTGGTTGGATGGGGGAAAAAATGGTTAAACCACTTACGCTGCATATTATGGCTAACTTATCCTTCATAAATTTTAAAGTTTGAGTCTACTGATGATTGATTCTTATAAAAGAAGATATATATCTTATATAATTGAGTTATTAAGGTCAAATTTCTTGTAGCAGGTTAGATACAAGTTTGGAAGCCAAGTAGAAGCCTTCTTTGTGACACTAACTGCATTTCAGTTTCACTTGTTATTCTATTGCACTCGTCCTCTTCCTAATATCCTAGCTTTGGGTATAGGTAATTACTCCTTGTCTTTAACTCCCTTTATGTTTTCCTTGCAAAACTAGTGAGTTTATTTTCCTATGAAAGCTTGAAATTGCAGTTTTTATGGACTATATAGAAGTGAGCATTATCTGGAGAAATTTAATAGGTTGCACTTTATACTTATCTAATTATTTAAATCACAAGAAAGTTTCCAGCCTTAAAACGATTATATGAAATTTGTAATTGTTTATTGTAATTTTGTTATTTTATCTTTGGAGGTGTTTCAGATATTTTTCATAGTCAACGTGTGATGGACTCTAAGTTTCAACACTTAGGAATTGGTTTTTAGTTGTCCAATGCAAAAGGCTGCGGCTTAAAATTGATGGGACTCATAATCAATTTTTTTTCAGTGTTAAGAAATTAGAAAGTGTCCATTCACTCTCCTGGACTTGGTACGTTTATTTTTGTGCTGTTCCAGATTTTTTATTGAATAATGTGACGGTGGATCTCAACTATGTCAAGCTATATTGTCTGTCTAGTGAATGTTTCATGCATATTAATTGACCTGTGCGATTAATATCTATGCTTCCAAAGGGAAAGCTGTGAGAACTATACTACCAACCCATGTGCAGAGTACTAGTGATGATCTATTTAATTCTGTAAAAGAATTAAGCATTTATAATCTTTAAGAAGAAGTTCATATTTTCTTCGGGTCATATCTACCTAGTTTATTATCTTTATTGGCTAGAAAAGGTTGTGTTAGGCAGTTTTCTCTTGTTTTGAACCCTTTCTACATTCAAGCGATGCAGAATGGGTTTCTGGATAAAAAGAAAAAAGAAAAAAGAAAAAAGAAAGTGATGGACACGTTTTAGAATAACTGTTGCTAACTCTTTTTTCTAAATTTTGTGCAGTCAATCTGGCTTATGGGTTTTGGCTCAAAGGGGACTTTTATGCCGCATTAAATTGTCTGGTTTGTCTGCTGCTATTGCTTAAATTTTATAATATTCGTGGATATGCAATGTTCATTTTCCAGAGATAGCCTTTGGTACTCCTAAATTCCCACATTGCAATGCTGGTGTGCTTATTGCATCCAATTAAAAAGTGCCACCTGCTTTCACATGTCCAGTTTTATCATCATATTCTTTTGGCTTTTTTCAATTTTCTAACAACTTTCTGTTCTATCATGTGATTAGATTTTCAGTGCAGTCGTCTTTAGATGTGATATGGTGTTACTTCTTTGTCCTCTAGGCCTGGTGCTTTTGTTGGTATGACAATTTTTCTCTCATAATGCACATTTTATTACCACAATTTTCTAATTTAGCGGCATGTTTGATGAACATTTCTGCCTTATTATAAGAACTTCAGTATGTCAATGACAGACCAAATCAATTTCATTATGGAAGGCATTGAAATTTTGTATTGGAATGGCGCTACTGTCTGTAGGTAAATAATTTGAGTTTTTGATTTGGACTTTTATTTTTGTTTTGGGTGTTTAAATTTATGTTAAAATTGTTCATGGTCTTGGTTCCTGAATTAGCATCCACTCTTGGGCAGGTCTTACAGTATTGGTTGATTCAATTATGTGGAAGAAGTTAGTGTGGCCTGAATTCGAAGTTTTATGGTTCAATTCTGTTTTGAATCGGAGTTCTGAATGGGGTGTATCCTTCTTGGAAGAATTTTCTCTTCCATATTTTGATTGGTCACAGAATTTTACGGAGTTCTTGGATTTCCTAATGAGAAACCCACAAACCTGAGCAATATATGTTGAACTAAAATAGAAATTTTTGCGTGTAGGTTCTTCTTTCTTGATTATCAATTATTATAGGTTTTTTATGTTTCTGCTGAGAAGTTTGCTCTACGACATCTGGGTAGTGATCAGCGTAAGGTTTTATGTGTTCCTTCACTGTTTTCATTAGACACATTCCTTCCACTGGTACTTCACTTCTGCACTTCCACGCTTATTGCTGGCTGCATATCCTCTTTGTTTTGTGAGTATTGAAACTACTTGATTCCACATAGCAGCATTTTTCTGTTCTATTTTGATACTGATCTTGATTGCTCTGTGCGTCATCGTGTTTGTTGCTTAAAATGTGATTCTATCTTTTATTTGAATGTTGTCGTATGGAACTGATCATTAATGCTATAGTTGCAATACATCTAATAAGGTTTCTTCCTTGCATGAGGGGTTTATGAAATTTATTTGTTTACTAGACTTCCATTTTTGTGTGGTTGTGTATTCCACTCTATATTATTGCCTATGCACATTACCATGACCAATCAGTATGCGACTTGTTAAAAATCATGTTTACAGTTGCTCAATGGAAATGTTTTCTTAATTGATTGCTTGAATGTGTATTTACAATTTTAATCAATCATCTTACCTCTTGTATATATGATACATAATCTTCTTCCTTCTGCCATTTATGTGTTTTAGCTAGCAATTTGTTTCTGGGGTCCACTGGTTTCCATTAAGTTATTTTTGTTAATTCTGATACTATATTTTGTATCAGGTGCTAATTTATGTTTTTCATTTCACTCATTTTGGTCCCTAAAGACATGTTTCCATTTTTGCAGCTTGGGGCTTTACTTGATAGGAGGGTTCTGCCCTTCGTTATCCCAGTTTTCACTTTTGTGTTACTTTACTCTAAGCTTCCTCACAAGGTATTGCGCATGGAGATTTAGTGATTTGTCTGGTATATACATTAGCATAATCATGTTTTTTTAATGATATAGGAGCTTCGTTTTATTATTAGTTCAGTTCCAATTTTCAACTTGTCCGCGGCGGTTGCAGCTAGCAGAATGTATGTTACTAGTGGTTTCTTCATCATAATCTGAAAGAATTTTTCTTGCTGTATCTTTTTGTATGCACTCGATTAGATCACTGTCTCTCATGCATTTCTCAATTTCTAAAGCTTTTTAGTTTTCAAATGCTAATAGACTTTATAATTTCTTGTACACAGCTTCATGAATAGGAAAAAAGCTTTCTGGAAGTTGCTTAGCATTATTTTGATAGGATTTCTTTTGATCAGGTTGGAAGAGGTTGTTTTACTTTATGATAGTATATTACTTCCTCCATGTTTACTTATTTTATGTTCTTTAGTCTAGGGTGCACAGCTGTAACTTTCATGGCGTCCTATGAGAATTATCCCAGTGGTTATGCTTTAAAGTATTTGCATCAAATCGGTGAGTTCTCTTTTCCTCTTTCAAAACTAAATGAATACTGCTGTCACACTAGTAAAGATATTGCACGTGGTAAAAGTATATGACCTCCTCAGTAGAAAACATATATGAAAGAACAAATTTTTAGACCTCTGCTTGTTCTAAGATTTATAGAATATACTTTTTTGTTGAGAGCCATATGTTGTGGTGTTATTTTGTTTGGATTGTCAAGTAAAAAATTTTGTATTTTTTCTTCTTTCCTTGATAGCATAAGTTAAGAACAAACATCCAATGAATGTTTTGAACAAAATTTAGTTTGTCATGCAGAAACCATTTCTTTGAAATCATTTCTTCCCCCCCCCCCCCCCCCCCCCCTTCTTGATTGGACATTGTAAATGTAAACTTTTGATTATTATTTTCTTTTAATTTGGCTTTTTCTTTAACTGATTCTTGTTTATGGTAGGTCATCTTGCTAGCAATACTGAGGAACAGTGGGTTCACATTGATCCGTATTCAGCCATGAATGGGATTTCCCGCTTTTGTGAAAATGATTTCCCATGGAGGTAAACTTGATTTTCATGTGTGTAAACAAAGTTTAGCCTTATTTTAACTGGTGTGAAAAAAATGAAAACATCAAAACTACAACATTTCTCTCTTTTTGTGAGATTGATCATATGGGTATGATTGATGGTCAGTACATCATCAAGCCTACATGGAGACACTGACATGAGTTATTAGAAAGAAAAAAAATTGACTTATTATTGTTGTACTAGGAAACTTACAGAAATTGGTGTTTAACGTAGTAGCGTACTAGCATGGGATCCAATATATTTATAATCCCAAGATTTGGTGATGAGATGAGCTGTATGTCACATTCAAGTAATTCAGTTATTTGCATTTCTCATATGAGCATTACTGTTCCATGTGGTGTACAGTAATCATTTCTTCTATTTTCGAGGTTGATCTATGTGGTTATGACAGTGCTACTCTGGAATGCAGATACTCCAAAGAAGAAAGTATTCCTCTGAAAGAATATCAAAATAGAAACTTCACCTATCTTATAAAGTAAGTAACCTATGATGCTCAAGTTTTCTTCTCGACGTGGCTTTGGCCAAAAAATGCCATGAAATCAGTTTGGGGTTTTGCAATTTCTTTCCCATCTTATAGGATATATAAGACAGCCAATTAGATGTGTGAGCACAACAGTAAGTGTTGTAAGGTACCTCCTATTAATTATCATTTTCCTTTTCCATTGCAGTGAGCATTTTTCGGTTGATGGATACAAGTGTTTATTTTCCGTGGATGGTTTCTCAAGGGTTCGTCCTCAGCTGAGGTTTCCACCCTTCTTATTGGTAGGTACTCAATAGTACTTCACTTAGGAGTGAATATGCTATTCAGATCTGAAAGATGTGTTATTCATGATTCTCTGCAGATTGAAGAGCCCAAAGTGTATGTTCATGGAAATATAAAAAACGAGGATCTAATGAACAAAAACTGGCCAGGATGCAAGTGAGTCTTCCAGATCATATGGCAAAGGTTTCCAAAATTGTAGATTTATAAAAGAGATGGTTATTGTGGTTTCTCCAAATTTTTGCTCATTTGTAACGCTTTTCAGGTTCCTGTGCTCTTTTATTATTTTCATATATCTGTTTAAAAGCGTCACAAGTTTGTTGAGATGTATTCTTTGCATGGCTTTATTCTGCGTTGTTAGTTATGCGAATTCCTGCATAGCTACGGTTGTGTTGTTATATGGTACAATGGTAGTAGTCTAAGCAACCTGGAACCAAAATTTTCCAATTTGTGCAACCAATAACAAGTAAGATATTTGCTGAAAGTTATTTTAATCTACTGGTTTAACCCATTTATTAACTCACAAAGCTTGGAGAATCAAAACTATACGCGTTGAAAGAGGTGATTTTAGGACAAACATAAATGAAGAAAAAAGTCGCATAAAAAATAAATAAATGAAGAAACAACTAACCCCACTCACATGCTTTAGAGCAGCTTCCTAAACTAGACTGATCCAGCCCTTCTTCTAAGCCGTTGCAGGGCATCACCGCTTAAGCCATTGTATTTACGGGTAATTTTTAAAGATCTCTCCTGAAGTTTAGTGTATTAATATTTAGATAGAATGTATCTATGTAATTACATATACCTCTCCTATCGTTAGTTATCAATTAAATTGACCGTTAGTAGACATTTGAAATTACTAAAATATCTTTTTACTGAAATAATAAATTATTAAATATAGTTTTCAGAATTTCGCAGTGAGGATTTTGTAGAAAATCCATTTTAATAAAATGACTGCTGGTGGTGTGAAAAAGCGTGCTGCCTGGTTTGGGGTTGTTTGATGGAATGGATGGCAACGATATGGAACCATCACTGTCCTCTGGTTGTTGCTTCACTGGCCTCCTCGAAAGTGAGCGAAAATGGTTCAACGTCTCACACGCCGTCCTCGAAAGTGAGCGAAAATGGTTCAACGTCTCACACGCCGTATGCACCATAGTTATGCCACCAAGTCCAACTAGCACTGCATTGTCAAAACCCTTGGGGGGAAGCTGCTTTACCAAAGAACCAAGAAGAGAGCAAGTGGGCCTAAGTGCCCTATCACTGGAAAAAGGATCTAAGGAATTCTTCACTTGAAATAAATTATTAATTTTCTTATGAAATTTTGACTTGTATGAATTATTTAAAATGACATTTTGTGCTGTTCTATTTAAATGTGAATGGGCATTTGGTTTTTGGTTGGAAGTTTCTTTACCCAAAAAAAATTGTAACCATCACCGTGGACAGAAATTGTGGCTATGGCATGTGGCGTGACAAGCCGCAAGCGAGGGTTTTGTGATTTGTGTGCAGTTGGGTTTTGGGATGTCAGAGGTTACGGTGTGGTATTAGGATGGCTCAAGGGTGATGGTAGATGTTTTTGGGTAGCGTTAGCGATGGCCAAAGGGGCGGCAACGGTTTAGGGTTGTTGTGAGACAAAAGCCGTGTACTTGGGTTAATGTCTATTGGTGGACACAGTTGATTCAAAAGCTGCCGTGAATAGGGTTGGTCGTCGGCGTGAGGAGGGAACTCCAGCACTAGTAAAGCACCACCACCAGCCACCGATGGAACCATGATTGGCTGGTCAAGGTTGGGTCAACAGCGGCAAGTGGTGGTCAAAAATTTATTAATATAGTAAAAGTATACATTTTATTTTTTAATATGTTTTTACATATTTACCCTTATATACTAATATTATACGTATTTTTATACTAATGGCAGGAGAAATATATGTAATTATATTGATATATTCTATCTAAGTGTTAATACATCAAACCTCAGGGGAGGTTCTTAAAAATTACCCTTATATTTACCCTAACTGACAGATTGAAAAACAAACCCACTTGGAAATTCTCCTAAATTGTTTGTCTAAGGGCTTAAGACTTTTTTTGAAAGATTTAAAGGTGATTTTAAAAAATTAAAAATTAATTTTAGTGTTTGATAATTTTTTTGTAAATTACTTTTGATTAAATCCTTCTCTTCTATAATAGATTTGAAAAAGAGGGAAGGAGTAGTTTTTAAAATTTTGATTTTAAGAATCATTTTTATACTTAATATAATTTTATATACATCTTTATATGAATTAATTATAAGATTATCATTATTAATTAGGAAATAAAATCATCAACTTATAAGAGATTATTATTATTATTATCAAATGTAAAGAAATAAGAAGATAAAAAAATTAATTATATAAAATATTTATTTTAATTATCAATTATTATATGTACATAATAAAAAAAAATTATATGCATGTTTACGAGCTCTGATGTGATTTAACTCCGCCATTTTGAGATCGAGATGATTGATATACAGATATGTAATTGTCAAACATGAAATAGCCTCGGTCGATATTTTTGCAATAATTGTCATACGTATATTCTTCCCGTCAACCAAAATGCAGCTGGGTAAGTAATGAAATATAAGTGTGCAACCCAAGAGGGGGGGTGAATTGGAATTTTAAAACTTATCTTAGCAAATCTACACAACAATTTAATCTAATGCCTTAATAAATTCGAAAACAATAAATTCAATGCAAGCACAATAATTAAAGAGTAAGGGAAGAGAAAAACGAACTCAAGGATTTTTACGTGGTTCGGCTATCCCCGCCTACGTCCACGCCTCCAAGCTTACTGTTGTGCAAATTTTATTGAACTCGCAAGCGCACGAATCTGTTATAGTATAGCTTAATGGTGCGAGTGTCGATCCCACGAGGAGGTGGATTTTAATTATTTATAGAATTAATTCTGTAAATGGGTGGTTGGATTGATGAAAATGATTTTGATTATCCTAAAACTTAAATTAAAATGGCAAGATTAAATTCTGAAATTGGAAATAAAATGGCATAAATGAATTGAAGTGTAAATCTATTAAATGACGTACTTGGGTATATGGATCCGTATCAACATGCATCATGAGCTAAATATTCCATATTAATACCAATTAAATCATGAGAGGGGAATCCACACCTCATGAACCACGCTATAACAAATATGGTGCTAAGGGCTTATCGTGCCAAATAATAATAACCTTATACTAGGGAGCCGGTGAAACCAAGACAGTACTAGATAAGATTAGTATTATTTATCGAAGAGAAGTCAAAACATCCACAAAAACTAGAGGGGAAGAGAAAATAAATTTAACAAATCAAGCCCATGACACATGTTGAGACTTCACCTTCAACCCAAGCTTGAAAGAAAATTAGTCACTCATAGTTGAACTAGGGGCAAAATGGAAATTTATTAAAATACATAGAAAATACAAGATAGAGAGAGAATTACAGAAAATGAACCCTAAAAATAGATTCAGAGGTGCCAAATTAGGGGGGAGGCCCCCTTTTTATAGTTACATCGAGTAAATCATGGCCATCGGATTAAAAACAGTTTGGACGCTCAGGATTTCGCCACGTCATCAGCCACTATTTGCACAGTACAGTCAACCGCCACTATTTGCACAGTACATTCAACCCTCACTATTTGCACAGTAACTCCAACAGTACCCGTATATGTGAATAGTACCGTACGTGTGAAAAGTGTCATTTTTCCTTTTATACTCCTCCTAAGGTTTTCGACCGTCCTGAGTTCAAAAATGATGTCCGTTTTGCCATTTGATCTCTCGTTTATTGTGAAATGACTATGATGCCCCTAAAATACATCAAATACTTAATTAAAATAAAACACACATAATTAAAGTACAAGAAATTTAAACACATAAAAATAACGGTTGTTAGCAATACTTGATATATAAAATAACGATTTCTCCTTTATAAATATGCACTTTCTAACACTCAACACACCCCCCAACCAGCTTATTGCTAGTCCCTAGCAAATAAAGCGAAAACAAAAATTCAAAAAAAATGATTTTTTTTAAACCTCTTTTTATTCAATCAGATTAATGATAACAATCAAATAAAAGTATAAGCATTATCTCAAGTTTAAAGAAACATCACACCCACATCAACCATCCACATGAATCAGCCCAGTAGACTGTTGTAGCTACCTTTAAGAATGACATGTTAAACCCCAAAATCTCACTGGAAGTAGTGACACTCTCACAAAGAAATTAAACCCAAATAAAAATAGTCACTCCAATAAATGGTAATTGAGAGAAAATAATAAGAAGTGGTCTCACATGCTCTCACCAAAAAGAAATATGCCCTTAACTTAGAAATAATACGATCTCCAGTCAAATAAAAATGCTAGTCAACCCATTTTATTTATTATTATTATTTTTTTTTATGCATCACTACATCTTTTTAGCCCATATAACTACCTTCTACTTCATATTATAGTTCCCTAAAATCAAGAAGGACTTTTATTAGGACGTAACGTAGGCTAGGGACAAAGCTAACAAAGAAGGGAAATAAGGAAGACAAAATGTATGGTTGAGAAAAATGCATAGAATTTTTTTTTTGAAAGTTGCAAGGTGGATTTCACCTATTATTGTTGTTTTTTTTTAAGCAACAATTTTTGTTTCTTTTTTTTTTGAACTAGGCATAACTTTAATATACAAAATATTTATTTACAGTTTTCTCAAACATAAAAAGGTGATGGATCTTGTAAGATATTGGGTAATACTCCAAATCGGAGTGGGTCAAGATAATAAGTTGAGAAAGAAAAGCTTTTTTTTTTTAAAGGCTCAAAAGGGCTAACTATGGATATTCATAAAAGGGACGGCTACAAAGGCTCAAACGGATCAAAGAGGGCCTTTCCATCATCTTTTAGGACTCTAAATAATCTTCTATATCTACTAATTAAATGGGCTTCCAAATGTAACAACACACTCTTTTTTTTTTTTTTTAGGGTTAACTCAAAAGCAATCTAGAGATCGTGTACAATAATAAACTGCTAAGCTATATAAAGAATGGGCAAAAAGGTTACTCTCCAAGAAAAATAATAGGCTCAAAAACTCACTTGGTATTTATTATGACATGTTCATTTCTTTAAGCAACTCATTTTTGTCTCCGACATCAACATGTAGAGTAGCAAACATAGTGTAACATCACTTCAGACTAAAGATAATACAAATACTAAAATTTGAAATCATCATGTTATCCAATGTTAAAACAAATTAAAAATTTTTTTTTTTAAACAACACCCTACCCCCCAACCTATTCTAAATGTAAAAAAAAAATATGCATGCAGAAATGTGAAAATGATGCAGAAAAATTAATTAGAAAATGATAGAAAATGAATTTTTTTTAAGAAGATGCGTTTCTAGAGGCACTACACTCTATATTCAGCCATCTTTGACTCAAAAAATTTTTGTTTGAAAATGTATATTTATAAAGGAGAAATTAAAAAAAGAAAAAGAAAAATGAACATCAAAACAAAGAAAAAGAAAATATCTAAATTTTTTTTTTAAAAAAAATTTGTTTTTTCAAACGATGAAGATGCGTTTCTAGAGTCACTACACACTATATTCAGTCATCTTCAACACAAAAAGTTAGCAACAGTTAGTTTCTACAACAAAAAATTAGTAAAAACTTAACCAAGATTCCACAATTGTCCATTATTCCCTCCCCCCAACCAGAACGAAACATTGTCCTCAATGTTTTAAAGAAAAGAAGTAGAGTTTAGAAGACATCATCTGGTTGGTGCAACACAGAAGAAAATATTTACAGGCGAGGAGTTAAATCTAATTTGTACTTCTTACTGCAGCTATTGTTACCATAATCATTTGAACGCTCCAACACAAAGCTCCAGGGGTCTGGCTCTGGTTTATAAGCTTGTAACATGTCAAGTAGCTCATTAGCAGTGTGAGCACAAATAAAAAGTTTTTTCGCACTGGAAGGAATAAAGTAGTTTTTTATTGCATGGTTAAGAAATGCGATAAAGCCATCATAAAAATTATTGACATTTAACAAACCGATGGGTTTCTGGTGAATGTGCAGTTGGGCCCAAGATGCTAGTGTGATAAGTGCCTCTAGTGTTGTAAGATCTCCTGGCAGGAAAATAAAAGCATCAGCATGATCGAGCATTTCAGTTATCCGTTCTTGCATACCTGAGACGACTAATTCTTCTCCAGTCGTGGAGTCAGACACACTGCCCAAAGGTTTTAGGACTCTAGGGATGATGCCTAACACTTGGCTTCCTCTGACAAGAGCAGCTTCTGAGACCAATTTTGATAACCCTCGGTTACCTCCTCCATACACTAAGTGTAATTTTCTCTCTGCTATGTTTCGACCAAGATCTATGGCTACATCAACAAACTCTTTATGTTTGCCATAGGTAAATCCAGAAAGCACACAAATGTTCTTGAATTGTCTATTGGGAGTAGCTGCCATTGGGATATTTCTCAAAAACAATTTGTGAGTGCTTAACAAAAAGTTATATTTAAGATTCTTGGTGACAATGGATCACAACTGTGTATGAGGTGGCGGGTCAATGTCAAAAACGCGTAAAGCACATGGCTCGATAGTCAAAAAGCAAACAGTAAAAACAAACAGTAAGAAAATTATTAAAGACAGTAATGCACTGATAAAGCAATAGTGAAATAAAATAAAATAACAGTAAAGTAAAAGGATATTGATAGGTAGTTGCGACTGTGGCTTACATTTTCCTCTGGTTTTACGTCCAGAAACGGCTTGAACGCCCTCTATGGGTCGAGGATAGGCTTCCCATCCAATTTTCTTATAAACTGGCAAACAGGGTCTTTTATAGTCAGATTCCCGAGACTATATCGTGCATGTTCTTTCTGGAATAATGGCCATAACTGGAGAATCGCTCCTTGCACATATCCACTGGGATGCGTTTCAAGAGACAAAAGGATATCATCCAATGACTCCTTATTCAAGCCATCCCTAATGAATTGAATTTTATCTTCCCTATTATCAGATACCATTCCTAAAGAACATCGGTTTTTATTGCAATTCATTCTGGCACACTTATGACAAGCAACAGAAATTCTTCGAGCTCGTCGTTTTCTTGCATAGTTTCCTTTCCCACAACCAGGCATGTATGCAATAAATTTTGGAGGTAACTCACCTGCCAATCGTACTTTTGCTTCAATTAACCAACGGATGTCAGTAGGTATGTTATTCCTCATGAGCAGTCGCATGCGTTCGGACCGAGTTTTGTAGATCGTAAGGAGGGCATTCTGAGGGAGTGAAGGGAATCGCTTGTGAAGCTTCGCTAGAATCTCGGTTCTGTCCATTCTTTCACCTCAGAATATCAGTTATTATGGGAAATTGAAGTAACCGACTTGATTGTCACGGAGTACCGTTATCCGCCACTTCACCGGGGTAACAAACTAAAGCACACAAACAGAAAAACAAATTAAAACACACAAAGAAAATTAAAATCGTCCTCTTATTGAATTTACCTCAAGCTCCAACTAGATGTCGAAAACACCTCTCTCAATATTTCTGAGTTGGCCTTCTAAATCCTCAACGTAGGCTACTAACTCTGGTGGTTGTAGAGCCCAAATGCAATGTGTTTTACAAGAATGAATTTGCATTTTGAGATGAGTTTTGATATGTTGAAGTGGTTTAAGCATGTTCAGGAAGAACGATCTTCGTGTGGCACTCATTATTAACAATGATAAAAGAAAAGTTAATGACAAAAGAAACACACTTATGCAAAAATAAATTCAATTAGCAAAAGAATAAAAATAAATAAAGAAAGAAAAATCAAACCACCGAAAAGAAAAAATCAATTCAAATCTGGTGGGTCACTCAAATTTATTTCGGTGTCTTCTCCATGTGGTTAGTACTCTAGATATGGCTTTAATCTTTGACCATTAACTTTAAATGTGACACCGTTCTTTGGGTCTTTAATTTCAATTGCCCCATGTGGAAAAACAGTATGAACAATAAATGGACCAGACCATCGAGAGCGTAACTTACCTGGGAATAGGTGCAAGCGAGAGTTGAATAAAAGTACTTTCTGACCTGGAGTGAAAGATTTTCTCATAATATGCTTATCATGGAAGACTTTCATTCTTTGCTTGTAAATTTTGGCATTTTCATACGCGTCATTACGAATTTCTTCAAGTTCTGCCAATTGTAATCTTCTTTCTGAGCTGGCTTGATGCATGTCAAAATTGAATTTCTTGATAGCCCAATATGCACGATGCTCGAGTTCCACAGGTAGGTGGCAAGCTTTTCCATACACTAGCCTATAGGGTGACATCCCAATCGGGTTCTTGAAAGCCGTTCTATATGCCCATAATGCGTCATCAAGTCTTAATGACCAATCTTTTCTGTCCGGCCTCACCGTTTTTTCTAATATGTGCTTTAGTTCTCGATTGGAGATCTCCACTTGGCCACTGGTTTGCGGATGATACGGGGTCGCCACTTTATGAGTGATTGAATACTTTGTCAAAAGAGTTTTGAATGCTTTATTGCAAAAGTGTACACCACCATCACTGATTATCGCTCGAGGGAATCCAAAGCGTGAAACAATGTTACTTTTCAAAAACCCTATCACCACTTTGTGATCATTAGTTCTGCATGGAATCGCTTCTACCCATTTCGATACGTAATCAACAGCTACCAAGATGTATTGATGGCCAAAAGAAGGGGGAAAGGGTCCCATGAAGTCGATACCCAATACGTCAAAAATCTCAACCACTAAAATTGGATTTAGTGGCATCATGTTCCTTCGTGTAATGCTCCCCATTCGTTGACATCTATCACATGAAGAACAAAAAGTATAAGCGTCTCGAAATATAGTTGGCCAATAGAAACCACATTGTAAAACTTTAGTCGCTGTTTTTTTAGCACTGAAATGGCCTCCACAAGCTTGTTCATGGCAGAATGAAAGGATATTCTAAATTTCATTTTCTGGGACACATCGTCTGACAATTTGGTCTGCACAATATTTGAACAAATATGGGTCATCCCAAAAGAAATTCTTTATTTCTGCAAAGAATTTGGCCTTGTCTTGCTTAGTCCAATGCTCTGGAAGTTTGCCTGTAACAAGATAATTAACTATATCAGCATACCAAGGTAAAACTTCCACACTCATTAATTGTTCATCTGGAAATGACTCATTCAATGTTAGTGGCTCTGTAATTGTGTCAAAATGAAGACGAGAGAGATGGTCCGCTACAACATTTTCTGTGCCTTTCTTATCTTTGAATTCCAAGTCAAATTCCTACAAAAGTAACACCCAACGAATTAGTCTAGCTTTTGCATCTTTCTTCGTGAGAAGATATTTCAAAGCAGCATGATCTGTGAACACAATTATTTTACAACCAATGAGATAAGATCGAAATTTTTCCAATGCAAACACTACTGCTAGCATTTCTTTTTCAGTAGTTGAATAGTTCAACTGTGCATTATTCAATGTCATACTAGCATAATAAATAACATGGGGAATTCGATCAACTCTTTGTCCTAATACTGCTCCTACTGCATAATCAGATGCATCACACATGAGCTCAAATGGTAAGCTCCAGTTTGGGGGCTGAATGATGAGTGATGTTGTCAACAATTGCTTTAATTTTTCAAAAGCCACAAGACATGAATCATTAAAGATAAAAGGTGCATCCTTAGCAAGTAAATTGCATAAGGGTCTAGAAACTTTGCTAAAATCTTTAATGAAACGTCTGTAAAAACCAGCATGCCCAAGGAAAGATCTTACTTCTCTGACTGTTTTGGGTGGAGGAAGATTAGAAATGAGATCCACCTTGGCTTTGTCAACCTCAATACCTTTGCTTGAAATGATGTGACCAAGAACAATACCTTGTGTTACCATAAAATGACACTTTTCCCAA
Organism: Citrus glauca; assembly: GCA_029633175.1. Classification (NCBI taxonomy): domain Eukaryota; kingdom Viridiplantae; phylum Streptophyta; class Magnoliopsida; order Sapindales; family Rutaceae; genus Citrus; species Citrus glauca. The sequence continues at coordinate 51,801,950 of JAQOOD010000003.1, forward strand.
TTTAAGACCAAGTTCTTTTCGATACATCTCTGCAGAACTAGTGTTAGATGACGTAAACATTGATCAAATGAATCACCAAAGACAGAAAAGTCATCCATAAAGACCTCAAGGAATCGTTCAACCATATCAGAAAAAATGCTTAACATGCATCGTTGAAATGTAGCAGGTGCATTACATAATCCAAATGGCATTCTCCTATATGCAAAAGTGCCAAAAGGGCAAGTGAAAGTGGTCTTCTCTTGATCTTTTGGTGCTATGGGAATCTGATTATATCCTGAGTAGCCATCTAGAAAGCAATAAAATTCGTGACCTGCTAACCTATTAAGCATTTGATCGATGAATGGTAAAGGAAAATGGTCTTTACGTGTGACAGAATTCAACTTTCTATAATCAATGCATACGCGCCATCCTGTAGTTACTCTAGTTGGTATCAATTCATTATCGGCATTCGTAACTACAGTGACTCCTGACTTTTTGGGGACAACTTGAACAGGACTGACCCATGAACTATCAGAAATTGGGTAAATGATACCTGCGTCTAATAGCTTAAGGACTTCTGTTCTAACAACTTCTTTCATATTAGGATTCAACCGACGTTGCATTTCCCTAGTAGATTTAGCATTTTCATCAAGGTGAATGTAATGCATGCAGTCTACAAGATTTATACCTTTTATATCCGCTATGGTCCATCCTAATGCTCCTTTGTGTTCTTTTAAAACATCCAACAACTTACCTTTTTGTTCGTCATTGAGGGATGATGAGATGATTACCGGTAAAGTACTTTCGTCCCCCAAAAATGCATATTCCAAAGTGTTGGGCAATGGTTTGAGCTCGAGTTTCGGTGGTGATTCTGATGATGGAATGAGTTTCTTCTCTGATGGCGCTAGTTGTTCAACTCGTGGCTTCCATTTATTAGTGTCCATAGATGGTGCTGAGTCAAGTAGGGCGTTGACCTCATCGACCGATCTGTCAATATCAAAATCCAAACCAAAGTGTGTTAAACATGTTTGTAAAGGATCATCACTAAGGTTTGAAACAAAAGAGTTATCAACTAATGCTTCAATTAAGTCCACATCAACAATTCCATCATCTGTGTTGTGAGGTTGTTTGGCAATATTGAAGATGTTCAGCTCCATAGTCATGTTGCCGAAGGACAACTGCATATTTCCAGTTCTGCATTGAATATGAGCATCCGCAGTTGCCAAGAAAGGTCGGCCTAAGATAATGGGGATGTGCTTTCTTGAATCCTGTATTGGTTGAGTGTCAATTACAATGAAGTCAACAGAAAAATAAAACTTTTCTACCTGGATAAGCACGTCCTCCACAATACCACGAGGTATTTTCGTGGACCGATCTGCAAGTTGTAACACCACTGGAGTTGGGTGTAATTCTCCCAGTCCAAGTTTCACAAAAACTGAATAAGGCAACAAATTTACACTAGCTCCTAAATCCAATAAAGCATTCTCAATTGTGTGGTTCCCTATACTACATGAGATAGTGGGGGAACCTGGATCTTTGCATTTTAAAGGAATTTTATGTTGGAGTATAGAACTAACGTTTTCTGTTAAAAATGCCTTCTTTTGAACATGCATATTTCTCTTTTTAGTACACAGATCTTTAAGAAACTTGGCATAAGATGGAACTTGCTTTATAGCATCAAGTAATGGGATGTTAACACGTACCTGTTTGAAAATTTCGAGAATCTCACCTGTAGATTTTCCTTTCTTTCCTTTCGCTAACCTCTGAGGAAATGGAGCTTTTGGAACATATTCTCGTGGGTTGGTGTCTTCGTTTTCCTCTGGTGATGAGTCCTCAACGTTCACAGGTACAATTTGATTGTCTTTTGTCACTGGCATTTCCACTTTATTGTCGACTTCTTTTCCTTTCCGCAAGGTCATGACAGCTTTGACCTCTCCATGCTGCTGTGGTGAACTGGTACTTGCTTCATGCACTCCTTTAGGGTTAGGCATTGGTTGACTTGGAAATTTACCTTTCTCAACAGTCATTGCCAAGGTCTGAACTGAAGAAGCAAGTTGTCCCACTATCTTCTCCAAGCTTGAAACTGATTGAGCTTGTGAGTTGAAGCCCGCTCTCAATTCGTTGCGTAGTCCATCAATGGTGCGGTTCTGTTGCTCAATCGTAGAGTGAGTAACATTCCTAAGATTCTGGAATGCATCCTCCCACGATCTGGGTTGAGAGTAATTCTGATTCTGATTAAATGGTCTGAATGGTGGCTGAGAGGCCTGAGGATTTTGAGGAATTTGTTGCATTGGCGGAGCTGGAGCTGCTGGTCCATTTTGTAGGAATCCTTGAGACCATGAAAAATTGGGGTGGTCTCTCCATCTAGGGTTATAAGTGTTGGAGTATGGGTTGTAATTTGATGGTTTTCTCATTACTCCTATGGCATTGGCTTGATCTGGATATGAGTCAAGGTCATGTGGCTCTGTTGATTTAGCAGTCGATAATGATGCTATTTGTCGAGCAAGACCTTCAACTATTGCTTTGACTTCTGTGATTTCTGAACTAGATTCGCCAATTTGAACCTCATTTACTCCCTTAACTCTTCGAGTATTCCTGAGTGATCGACTCCGTTGTTGGGAATTATCTGCTTGTCGCTGGAAGAATTCCCAAATCTCTGATGCACTTTTTGACATTAGCTCTCCTCCACTTGTCGCCATTAGCCATTCTTGCACATTTGGTAATAAGCCCTCTAAAAAGTATTGGCATTGGTGCCATTTCTCGTACCCATGATGTGGACACTTCAAGAGTAGCCCATTGAATCGCTCCCATGTTTCGAAAAACTGCTCGTCATCTCTCTGGGTAAACTCCGAGATTTCCCTGTGAATAGTATTTATTTTATGAACTGGGAAATATTTATTTAAAAATTTTGTAACCATTTGTTCCCATGATGCAATACTATTAGCAGGTAATGTATTAAGCCATGAACGAGCTCTATCCTTTAAAGAAAATGGGAATAATCTAAGTTTTACATCATCATCTGAAAAATTATCATATTTAAATGTTTGACAAATTGCATGAAAATCATTCAAATGATTGTATGGATCCTCATTTTCTAGGCCATAAAACGTGGGGAGACAATTTAACACACTAGGTTTTAATTCAAAACTCCTAGCAGCTATATTTGGGTACCGTATGCATGATGTGCTCAAATTAGCTAAGGGACTAAAGTAGTCCTTAAATGGCCTCTCCTGTGGTGCTTGTAAATCCATTTTGTTTTTAATGTTTTTGTGTGTGCGAAGTGTTTTCTCTAATTCAAGGTCTATAGGTTCAAGATTGGGTAATAATGACTTACGACCATGCATACAAGAAATACAAGAATAAATGGAAAACAAAACAAATAAAATAAAAATAAAAATAAGAGCAAAACAAATAAAGAAGAAGGAGAAATTACGATACTAACCTTGTTGCGCTATTACAAACTTACTATAAAAACACAAGAACAAATACGTGAAATAAACTAACTAAAAATAAATTAATAAGATAAATAAAAATGACAAAGAAGAAATAAAAATTAACTTGAAAATTAAATTGCAGAATTTAAAGTAGAGAAAAAGAAAAGAAATATTAACCTCTAAGTGTAGATTCACTTTTTTTTTCTTTTTTTTTCTATTTTTTTTTTAAAATACAAAAGAAAATTAAATGGAAATATTCACAAAAATTAATTCTAAGAATTAAAATTACTTACCTCCCCGGCAACGGCGCCAAAAACTTGTTGTGCAAATTTTATTGAACTCGCAAGCGCACGAATCTGTTATAGTATAGCTTAATGGTGCGAGTGTCGATCCCACGAGGAGGTGGATTTTAATTATTTATAGAATTAATTCTGTAAATGGGTGGTTGGATTGATGAAAATGATTTTGATTATCCTAAAACTTAAATTAAAATGGCAAGATTAAATTCTGAAATTGGAAATAAAATGGCAGAAATGAATTGAAGTGTAAATCTATTAAATGACGTACTTGGGTATCTGGATCCGTATCAACATGCATCATGGGCTAAATATTCCATATTAATACCAATTAAATCATGAGAGGGGAATCCACACCTCATGAACCACACTCTAACAAATATGGTGCTAAGGGCTTATCGTGCCAAATAATAATAACCTTATACTAGGGAGCCGGTGAAACCAAGGCAGTACTAGATAAGATTAGTATTATTTGTCGACGAGAAGTCAAAACATCCACAAAAACTAGAGGAGAAGAGAAAATAAATTTACCAAATCAAGCCCATGACACATGTTGAGACTTCACCTTCAACCCAAGCTTGAAAGAAAATTAGTCACTCATAGTTGAACTAGGGGCAAAATGGGAATTTATTAAAATACATAGAAAATACAAGATAGAGAGAGAATTACAGAAAATGAACCCTAAAAATGGATTCAGAGGTGCCAAATTAGGGGGGGGAGGCCCCCTTTTTATAGTTACATCGAGTAAATCATGGCCATCGGATTAAAAACAGTTTGGACGCTCAGGATTTCGCCACGTCATCAGCCACTATTTACACAGTACAGTCAACCGCCACTATTTACACAGTACAGTCAACCGCCACTATTTGCACAGTAACGCCAACAGTACCCGTATATGTGAATAGTACCGTACGTGTGAACAGTGTCATTTTTCCTTTTATACTCCTCCTAAGGTTTTCGACCGTCCTGAGTTCAAAAATGATGTCCGTTTTGCCATTTGATCTCTCTTTTATTGTGAAATGACTATGATACCCCTAAAATACATCAAATACTTAATTAAAATAAAACACACATAATTAAAGTACAAGAAATTTAAACACATAAAAATAACGGTTGTTAGCAATACTTGATATATAAAATAACGATTTCTCCTTTATAAATATGCACTTTTTAACACTCAACACTCACCCGCTTGAGGATTTCACTATCCAAGCCTTTCTAAGGCTTTAGCCAATTACAATTGACTTCAAGGTGTCAATGAACCTTTACAACAAGAGATTATATCCCCAATCTCTTAACCCAAGTGTTTCCCTTACTTGTACACTCACAATTTGATGAGAAATAATAAATACAACAATGAATCTCTCTCTAAGAGTGAATATACAAATTGAAGAACAAAGATGATTCAACAAATGATGATTTCCGAAAATGAAGCTCAATGTATGTTGTGTGCACTTGTTTAGGCTTGCTTGACTTTTCTTCTCTTACCAAAAATGAATTGGTTTTGAGTTTATATAGTTAGAACTCAAAAATTAGCCGTTATGTTCATTTCTGGCTAGAACCGGATCACCGGATATGGAATCCGGTTAGACGCTTGATGTTACCGTTACAAGCACAAATTTAAAATTCTGAACATTCGGTTTGCCGTTTGTCGAATCCGGTTAGCCGCTTGAATTTTGCATGCACTCTGCCCGAAACCGGCTTGCCGGATTTACACAACCGGTTACCCGGTTGCTACAGTGATTGCTACAGTAAAATAGTTTCTAATTTTGCATTTTGATCCCAAAACTTTATAAAACTATATTATGACCCAACAAGTTATGAAACTTTGCAAATAGGTCTACTTTCAGAATTTATAAATATTACTTTGCTAATCCCAAAAACTTTCTGAAATTATGATTTGGCCCTAACAATTTTATTATTTTGCACAAAGGTCCTTTTCAACAAAATACCCATATTTTCAAAGTTCTCAAAAACTTTCACTTTAGTCCAAAATATTCATAAATAACAGTATGGCCCAAAAAAACATTTCAAATGTTTATAAAAATATCCAATTCCGAAATTTTATAACAATACTTATTAAAATCAAAGATTTCAAAACTTGTCATTTAAGTCCAAATTCGAAAAAAATAAAATCAAAGGCTTTTAAAAACACATTCATTTTAGTACAAAACACTTTGATTTTATAGCCTCATTTTCTTATTATAAAAACACAATTTATAAATCTTTGTTTAATTAAAATATATGTGGTTTGTTATCATCAAAATCAATATGTATAGTTAAATAAGCTAACAAGTAATTCAACAAGGAGATCGCTTTTTTAACGAAAATACCCAGAGATCTGCAACTTACAGCTCACCCAAAACTAATTTTCCACAATCCCTGAATTGTTTGAGTAGCAACACTTAGAGGTGTAAAAAAACTGGTTTTTGGGTGGTTGTATGTTACTAAGGATGGCAAAACTCCTTACGGAAACGGATATCCTCAAAGATTTTTCCCATTCGGGGAGGGTATGGGAATAATTTCATACCCAATTTCTTATTCAAGGAGGAGACGGAAAAATTTTTTTAGCCAATTTCTTATTCAGGGAGGGGACGAAGATGAGGTGGAATCCCTATCCCCTACCCATTTCCCCATTTTAATTTTAATTTTTTTAAAATTTTTAAATTACTAGTAAATAAATAATAAAATTTAAATTATAAAATTATAAATATTGGTAAAAATAAAAAATATCAAAATATTTATATTATTAAACTTTTAGGCCTAATTAACTAATTAAAGTCCTAAATTTTTATTTAGGCCATTAAAAAGACCGAGTAGATTCTATTAGCTCAACATTTTTTTTAATTTTAATATTCTTTAAATATTTTAAACTTAAAAATCTATTTTTTATTTATTTTTAGATGTTAAATTGCCCACAACGAATCACAATTTTAATATCTAATCTAATATTTGCTCTTGCTCCGATTTAACTATTGTATTGTAAAGGGAATAGTTCACATTTATAAAGTGCCCATGCCACCATTGAAAAAGTTAATTTTAAATCTAAATTAAATTTTATTTGTAACAATTTTGTATTAGACTAGTAATTTATTCATGATAATTTGTAAAAGAAGTTTGTATCTCTTGCATGTTGCATTACTTACTAATTTAATGTATGTGACTTTTGTAATAGATATTAATGTAAGATATATTTGGAACTTTATTTTTATTTAAATTTTTTATTTTAATATGATTAACTCAAAATCGAAAATAAAAAATATATTAGTGATTCAGGGATCGGGGACCCTCGGGAATTCCCTATTATTTTTCGAGGAGAGGATGGGGATTCTTTCAAGTAATTTTGACGGGGACAGGGAGAGGACAGGGACATACACAAAATATCGAAAATGAATATGGAGAGATCAGTCCCCTCCCCATGGCCATCCCTCTATGTTACAGATTCTGTAACGTAGCAAGGTCCCTCATCTCCGCTCTTGGACGTTCGAACAAACAGGATTTTCCTATTTGAAGTTTTCAGTCTGATAATTTTTGAACTTTCAGGTGAAATTTTGAATAATTGCGCTGAAAAGAGTTGAAACAATGTTTTGAAAATTTTGAATCATCGGTTGAACTACTTCTGACATTTTTACGGTTGATTTTATGGCCTGTAATTATTGGTCATGCACAACCATAAAAGATAAAACTTGATCAAAGTTCAAATTTTTAAATATAATTATTTATATGAAAATGTATTATAGCACAACCTTATATTATATAGCACGACCTCAAATTGGCGCAGGGACTTGAAAGCAACAAACGTAAAGTCGATGTAGAGCTTTGCTGTCTTGTTATTTTATATATTGGTTCAGTTATATTGGAGCATCCTCAACGTAGAGCAGTTCGTAGAGTTATTAGATGTACATTGTTACAATTATTTTAAATTCAGTTGCATACATGATACATCCAAAGGCTTTGAAAACTACATGCTCTAACGTAACAGGTGCCTTTATGTATATATATGAAAAAGTTATTAAAAATGTAGTTTAATAGTGTAATTACAATATTTTTTTTTTTTGAGACTCTAATAATTTAATATGTATGTATTGTATGTATGTTACTGATCTGGTCCAAGATATAATGTTATAGGCTTTATTAGAGTTTCAAAAAAATATAATCTCATTGCACTATTAAACTCTACGTTTAAAAACTTTTTCAAACTTATATGTATGAATTTATGTATATTTCAAAAAAAAATATGGGTGCGGGGTGGATATCGAAAATTGAAGATAAAGAGCGAGGCATCAATGTAATTACCGCTCTCGACTTATCACTTATCTCCAAGGCCCCGAACGAAAGCAAGTCTCCTTCGTTTCACAGTCGACGGTCATTAAAAATTGTAAAGCTTACGTTGGCTTGTCTCCTCGAAGGGTCTGAGAGAAAGAAAGAAATGATACTTCAACCGAGTCTGCACAATCACCATGAGATTTGTCTCTCACAGCCACGCACTCAACCTTTCCCCTGCAAAATCCCCAGATATTATACCCGTCTCCATCAGCAAAGTGCAATAAAGCACCAGAGACAGAAGCTGCCGGTCATCAAATGCTCGATGTCACAAATTCACAGCTATGGAACAGTGGACTTCGAGAGAAGACCCATGATTAAATGGAACGCTATATTCAGGAAATTATCTCTTATGGACAACCCTCAACTGGGTTCTGCTTCTGTCTTGAATGATTGGGAGAAGGGCGGCAGAAGCCTCACCAAATGGGAGCTTTGTAGGGTTGTCAAAGAGTTGAGGAAGTTCAGGCGCTACAAACCAGCTCTTGAGGTTGTCTTGGATTGCTCTGTTACTTATTCTTTACTAAATGAAATTGATTGAAACCTTTTTTATTTTTTGGGTTCTTGGGGTGGGTTTAGGGTTCCCTTCTCTTCAAACGCACACAGCTTTGTATATGCCTTTGAAAACCTAGTCTTCAATTTCTTAGTGTGTTTGATTGAAAAAATCGTTTAGAGCTGAATGATTAAGCTTGTCAGCTAGAACTTTAACCTTGTACCACAAAGATGTGTTGGTGATGCTGATGCACTGTGCGTACAGATATTATTGAACTGGTGATTTGATTGATGCCATGGGTCATAGTGCTATGATTGGATTTGGCTCCTCACCATCATTTTTGCTGTTCTAGTCCAGTGTTACAGAGTTTGATAAATGATATACCTTATATCATGGACATGTTTATTGAGATTTCTAACATTCTTGCAGGTATATGACTGGATGAACAATCGAGGAGAGAGGTTCAGATTATCTGCGAGTGATGCTGCTATTCAATTAGACCTAATCGCCAAAGTGCATGGAGTTGCCAGTGCTGAAGATTTTTTCCTAAGTCTTCCTGATACTTTGAAGGACAGAAGAGTATATGGGGCTCTTTTGAATGCCTATGTGCGGGCTAGGATGAGAGGAAATGCTGAATTACTAATCGACAAAATGAGAGATAAAGGTTATGCTGTGCACTCACTTCCATACAATGTGATGATGACTCTTTATATGAACCTCAAAGAATATGATAAAGTTGAGTCGATGGTTTCTGAAATGAAGGAGAAGGGCATACGACTGGATGTATATTCTTACAACATTTGGTTATCATCTTGTGGATCCCAAGGATCCACAGAAAAGATGGAGGGGGTATTTGCACTGATGAAAGTGGATAAAGCCGTTAATCCGAATTGGACTACATTCAGCACAATGGCAACAATGTATATTAAGATGGGGCAGATTGAAAAAGCTGAGGAGAGCTTGAGGAGGGTTGAGAGTAGAATTACTGGTCGGGATAGGGTACCATACCACTATCTCTTAAGTCTATACGGCAGTGTTGGTAAAAAAGAGGAGGTGTATAGGGTGTGGAATCTTTACAAATCAGTTTTTCCTGGTGTTACAAATTTGGGGTACCATGCCATGATCTCTTCTTTGGCTAGGATCGGGGATATTGAAGGGATGGAAAAGATATTCGAGGAGTGGTTGTCAGTAAAGTCATCTTATGACCCTAGGATAGCAAATCTTATGATGAGCTGGTATGTTAAAGAAGGGAATTTTGATAAGGCTGAGGCTTTCTTTAATAGCATAATTGAAGAGGGAGGAAAGCCAAACTCAACTTCATGGGAAATTCTTGCTGAAGGGCATATCAGAGAGAGGAGGATTCTGGAGGCTTTGTCTTGCTTGAAGGAAGCCTTTGCAGCTGAGGGAGCCAAGAGTTGGAGGCCTAAGCCTGTAAATGTCATTAACTTTTTCAAGGCTTGTGAGGAAGAATCTGATATGGGAAGCAAGGAGGCCTTGGTAGCATTGTTAAGACAACCGGGTTACCGTAAAGAGAAAGATTATATGTCACTCATTGGCTTAACTGATGAAGCTGTTGCTGAAAATAACAAGAAGAATGATGAAGACAGTGATGAAGATTCTGAAATGCTTCTCAGCCAACTGCAGTTTGCAGAATAGCCTGTTTTATATACATATAAAGCCTTCATTTGAGCCCAACCTGGAAGTTTTTACGGTAGCATTATGTTTCAAAGTGCTTTCTTCTGCTCACACTGTCACAGCGGTCAGAAAATGTGGGAGTCGAAAACTTTCTATGCTCCTTAGAGCAGACGTGTGAAGTTAAGACCCAATGGAGTTTCCTAATCGTACTATTTGTTTAGTACCGGATCATAGGAATTTCGCCATAGCCTTATAATTGGTTCATAGCTGATTAGTATTGCCGCTTTATCTAATGCTTTATCAGTTCCATTTTCTCTTTTTCAAATATTTTTTGTGTTGTGTTTCTATTGATCTTTATATATTGAGCTCTGGCTTTAATGCTGTGAGTAGATTTTGGATTTGGATTCTGGGGTGGGGAGTCCTCAGAACAATTTTTCACTTTCCTTTAAAGTGGGCAGTGTAGGCGTCTGACTATATTGAGCCCAGTCATTCAGTACTTGTCCTCGACCCTCCCATAAATTTGCAGACTCGAAACTCCATTTAAATCAAAGATACATTTAAAGGCAGTCTAATTGAAGTTCTTTGCTATAAATTCGAAGTTATTTTCGAGAATAAATTCATTTAAAAAAATGGATTTTTAGCAAGAAAAATGATTGAACAAAATTTAGCCATTCGTATAAATAAAAAAAAAAATTATGTTCACAGTTGTCTTTCACTCCTAAATTTCATGTCTTCATGGTATGGGACCCGTGGTGTTGAAGCTTGTGAGGCTGACTTCATAGTAAATATGCACACTTTTGTTCTCTCATTTTTGTATGCTCTCTTCAAACTTTTTTTTTTAATCCTTTTGTTCTTTGCGGGCGATTAAGTTGTGTGATTTTAAAATATAATTGAAAAAGAAAATGGAAGAAGAAGAAGAAGAAGAAGAAGAAGAAGGAAGCTGAGAGATGATGGGTTACACCGTCTTCACTCTTAAGATATGACAGAGATGGGGGACAAATTGGAAATTAAATGGGGTTTAATATTATATTTTAAAAAGTGAGGTTAAATGAGATAAAAAGAGGAGATTAATACCACTACTCTTAAACTTAGAAATTAAGAGTAATGATAGATATCTTAAATTTTATTTTAAATAATGTGTTATTTATTAAGTAGTTTTTAATTTTTAACAAAATTTAAGTGAATTAATTATATTATTTCATTAACCAATTGATGAATACCACATATTTTGAGATAAAAAATTTGGGACGTACAACACTATTAAAAAATTAATAGTAGTAATATTGGACTTTTTATAAATAATAATGCTAAAGATTCTATCATTTGAGTTCAAGCTTGAGTTTTAATATTATATGTCATTTATATATTAGATAATAAACATAATATTGTTTATTACTTAAGTTTTATTATCTAATTTATGAATGTCACATCAGTTAAAACTCAATTGAGATCCCTAACATTACACTTTTATAAATCCCATTTTAGTTCTAAAATTACCTTATCTCCCTCTTCCGCAGATGAACTTTTAAAAAAATATGGCGGTCTCCATCCTTCAATCTCTTTAGCATACTACTTCAAAAAATAATAAGAATTAAGATAAATAAAAAAGAAAGTTCCAATTTAGAGTGCTTTCTTCTACTCACGGAGTCACAACAGCCAAAAATGTGGGAGTCGAAAACTTTCTCTGCTCCTTACAAAGTCGAGCAGAGTGTGAAGTTTAGACTCAATAAAGTTTTATAGGAACAAATCCATGAAAGTGATAATTTTTTTTTCCCTGTAAATCTATATAAAATTATAAATATTTGTCTCAATTTGAAAATAAAATTAAAAAAAAGTCCAATTCAAATGCCACGAATAATATGCAGTGGAATTCATGAAGAAAAAGAACCCAGGGCCAAAGAGAGTGAAAGATAAGTTTTTAATTTGCTAGAACTTATGTAGAGATAAAAAGAATTTTGAGATTTTAAAATTCTAATAATTACTGTACTTTTAAAATAGGTGTAGACAAGAATTTAGGAAGTTTAAATAGTCCATCCAAACTCAATATATATCTATCCATTGTTTCAAGGGGTGTGGCGAGAATTTTTTTTATTTTTTTATAAAGTTATTGATATGCTATGATGTGTTTAATTATTCGAGTGAGAGTAAGGAGTATAGATTCAGAAAAAAAAAAGAAGAAGAAAGAGGTATATACACACACACACAAGTGATGAAGAGGATGAGGAAGAAGAAGAAGAAGGGAAAAAATTGAAATTAAGAAAAAAGAGAAGAAATAAGAAAAAACTTTAAAATTTAATTAGATATCATTGCTAATCTTTAATCTTTATTAAGCTACTTGACAAAATAAGCCGTCGGTGAGAAATGTAATTCAAAAGACACGATTAAAAAAAGAAAATGCCCAAAAGCCCAATAACATGTGCGGCAGGTGCCGAACAAATACGAATACAATTTCATTCGCACAGCCGATCTCCAAAATCCTGGGCTTATGCTTGGAGTTGGAGGGAGGCCTTACTACAAGAATGCAATTGAATAAAGAATCTGCAAGTGAAGTGGGCATGTTTTAATTTAATCCATTACGCATGTATGGTCTTTAATCTTTATATTATACATACATAAATATAGTAATTGTGTATTTTATTTGTGGACTGTGGTACAAATTATATGATGAAAGGGAGAATTCACATGGGACAGCACATGGCTTGGGGATTCAAATACGAAACCGCCACCGACACGCGATTAATCCCACACCCATTTCCAAAATACAACTAATTTTCTTGTCAATTTGTTTTTTTTTTCTTCCTTCTCATGCCCTTGATCCTTAATTACTTTTTTCTATTATTATTTTGTCGAGTTTAAACTATCTTATAACCACTATATATGCTACAACAATCAGACCATTTTCATTAGATTTGCAAACTTACGAGTTAATTTGAATTGAAATGTCTAATGCAAACTCTCAAAAGTGTTACAAAATTTGTGATCACTAGATTAAAATTATTGCGTTTTATATGCTCAATGCTTATAAAATAGTCCGAACTAGGGTATCATAGTTGTATGAATCAATTTAAACGATAATGAATTTAGAGTACTATGGTTCATTCGATGAAATAATTATTGTTATCGACCATCATGTTAGAAGGTTGGAAGTTATTGGTGTGCTTGTTGATTGGTAATCAAAATAAGAAATGTGAATTAGAATAAATTATTTACTTAAAATGTAAGAATTGAAATGAAAATGAATTTATATTGTTATTGATGTTTTTATTTTATCTTAAAATTAAAATAAATTATTGTAAGTTAATAAACTGTTGTTGTTGTTATTATTAACATTTTAAATTATTGTAAATTAATAAACTGTTGTTGTTATTGTTATTATTATTAACATTTAACAACAACAAAGATTGAAGAGAAGGGTGCTGTTGGATTTGCAGACAGATTATGCAAATCTATTTGGATCTTTCAATCTGGCGGCTACTTAAACATGCTCTGAACCCGAGCCATGCACGAACCAAAAACGCATAATTTTGAGCATACATGTATTTGGAGCATGTACTTCATGCTGTGGACCAGCATAGCAAATCCCATGTTCTATCACGAAATTGTAATTTGTGAGGACTAACACATGCAAGATCTCAAAAATGTGGAACCCACAAATTAAATTAAAAAATTTCACATGTAATCACATGATGGGTACCGCATGCCATCGCCATTACCACAAATAAATCACCGTAAACTTCAATTTCATCCGTCTCTTTTCAAGATAAAGATACTAATCCACTATGCTACCACCTTTCGTTCCCTCTCACACAGATCAAACTTTGAAATTAAATAATCATAACCCAACTCAAAAGCCCAAAACTTGCACCTCAAAAAGAACTCAAAAGATTCAATACCCCTTTTCAAAAAAAAAAAAAAAAAAGATTCAATACCCCACTAATTGGGACATGCTAGTCATAATTCAAATTCTTGAGGGCTCTTTTAATTTGTTCAAAAATAGTTGGATATATGTAAATTGGCTATATACAATTTATAAAAGCAATTCAAATTAAACTTTTCCAATTTTAATATAAAAAAGATCATCTTTAACAATAATGTTATCAATTATAATGACAGGTTAATTCAGCATGTCAACCGCAGCAAATATGTGTCTATATAGACGATGGACTATGTTTGTTGATGGTGTTTCTCTTAGGCATTATTATCTAAATAATTTTTTTTTAACTGAAAAGAGATAGAGAGAAATTTAATTTAGAACATTTTTATTTTTTATTTTTGGGTGAGAAAACGAGCATAACACAAAACTAAGGCTTTACGACACGAGAATTTAGAACATTTTTATAAATTAACATAAATTTGGGTTATTTCTTTAAATTTCCGTAAAAGTTGCCACCCATTAACCACCGAACCTGTTTCTTTTTTTTTTTTTTCTTAAAACCTTAAATAGCTCAACTTGAGCATTGACAAAACTCCACGCAGAAAAAGTTTTTGCTCATCAATGGCAGAGCTAGAGAATCCGAATGTAATGACACAGCTCATCACTTTTCTCTCTTCTTTCCTTCAAAGGGTTTCCGAATCTAACGACATTAACTGTCGGTTTCAGCCTCAAAAAATCTCAGTCTTTCATGGCCTAACTCGCCCTTCAATCTCAATTCAAAGCTATCTTGAAAGAATTTTCAAGTATGCAAACTGTAGCCCTTCTTGTTTCATCGTTGCATATGTTTATCTTGATCGGTTCGTTCAACGGCAACCCTCGCTGCCAATCAATTCTTTCAATGTTCATCGCTTGCTTATCACCAGTGTCATGGTTGCTGCTAAGTTCTTGGATGACATGTAAGTTATAAGCTATGAATTTCTTGAATTTGATATCGGGTTTTGCTGATTTTCTTGAAATTTGATGCATACACAGTTTAGCTTTAATTTAGTGAATTTTGATATCTTCCAGAGCTTCTGTCTCTAATCTCGAAGAATTTTGTGAAGCATTTTGAATTTTCTACTTCCCAAATCCCAACTAAATCTAGTCGTGTGAATCCCTTGCTGGTTTCCAGATAAACAGCCAAAATGCATATATATATATATATATATATATATATATATATATATATATATGATGTATGATGGATGAAAATGTTTCTGTAAGCGTGCAGATTGTTTAATTAAAATCAATAACTCCTTTTATCACCATACCAATGTAAATGTATGTGCTTTAAAAGTTGAGGCAATTGGCAAATCCATTTTCATGTCTCTTTTAGTAACTCACATTTTGCATTTTTAAACTTTTTACAAACTAAGGTTCTTTCTTTCTTTTTCAAATAATTAATTTTCAGGTACTACAACAATGCTTACTATGCAAAAGTTGGAGGAATCAGCACAATAGAAATGAACTTTCTTGAATTGGACTTTCTATTTGGATTGAGTTTCCATTTAAATGTGACCCCAAATGCTTTTCACATTTACTGTACTTATCTTCAAAGAGAGATGCTACTGCTACAGCCTCCACTAAATGTAGCAGAATCATCTTTAAGCATTGCAAGATCCGCGAAGCTCCACTCGTGTTTTAATGAAGACGAAAACACCTCACAACAAAAGCAACAACAGCAACTTGCTGTTTAAAAGCTTTAATGCAAAGCTGTCAGTGTAGTTAGAAATAGAGACCAGTGACTGTGTTTTACTCTTGCTCATTTTTTGAGTTGGCAGACACAGTGGACTCATAATTTGGTGTTACTATAAACTTTTGATTTATGTCTTGTATTTGTTTTCTTTTCTGGGTTTTGGATTTCAAATTATTTGGTGCTTGTAAAGTACAGATATTGTAGTTTCTTCTTTACAGTCTGGCTAATAACAAAGTCTCTAATGTAAATTAATTCATTAATCTTGTGGCTTCTCATGCATATGATGTTGTGCATTCTCTTTAACTTTTTGGAGGTGCCATTCAAAAGTCCAGACAGGGTTGCAAAATTGGGAAAGAAAATGAGTGGTGACTGTTGAGCGAGTGAGGAATGTAGGGGCAACAAGGGTAGGTAACAAAAGCGAATAATGTACGTGTAGGTGAGTACAAATTTTATAATTTGTTGTGATCGTTTATTTATTTATTTAATAATTTGTTCGTTTTTTGACAGTTGTACTGATTCTTCACGGGGAGACACTTGGACGAGCGAACATGTGCAAGTGCAAATCATGGATGAAAGGGAGAGATGTTCAGCTAGCTAGCACTTACCCTCATTTGCAACATGGCAATTTGGTCACATCGAGCCCATTTTAGTTGACCAATTTATCATGCAATTGCAACATCTAAATCTTTACGAGCAGTCATTGTCTATTGTGAAAAATGCGGATGCATTAAATCACGAAAAATATATTCAAAGTTTTTATTTAAAATGTCCAGCCTAGATAACTATTATTGGGGCAATTGCTAATTTTCCACCTACATTAATTAATATATACTATTTTTTCCCCTACTATTTTTATAACGGCCAAAACCCTCATAATAGTATAAGTTTACAATATTATCCTTATTTTCAACTACTCTTTTATTTATATTTATTATAAATTAAATAAATCACATGAATCGAAACTAAATAAAAAATAAACTAAAAACAAGAAATATATGTTTTGATATAAGCAAAAAAATTAATAATAAAATTTTTTTCTTGTACTTATTTAATTTGTGAAATTTTTCTTATAATAAATATATAAGAAAATTATTATAAAATATAAAAAAATTATTATAAGAAAACTTGAATGACAAATAAAAATTTATTATAAGATAAATAATAAAATATTTTGCCTATCTTTTTACATTTAATTTTAAATATTACAAAATGTTTATTATAAGAAAATGTTCACAAAATAAATAATTAGAAGAAAAAAATTATTATTAATTTTTTTCCCTTATCAAAAAATATATTTCTTGTTTTTAATGCTTTATTTTTTTATTTAGTTTCTATTCATGTAATTTAATTAATTTATAATAAATGTAAATAAAAGAGTAGTTAAAAATAAGGGTAATATTGTAAACTTATGCTGTCAAAAGGGATTTTGGCCATTATAAAAATAATAGAGAGATAAATTATATATGTTGATTTTTGTAGGGGGAAAGTGGCAGTCCCCCACTATTATTATTACAAGTATAATTTTTTTTTTGGCAAATATTGTGAATTTAACTTAGATGCTGTAAATCAATGAGCAAAATAATACCAAATTTTGTAGGCCAAGGTTTAAAGTTGTACTCTTTCAGAGTTATTCCCTCATTTGATCATAAATTTACTTATTAACTATAAGAAATTCCCTTTTCTTTATTTTCTTTGTTAAAATAACTATAAAAAAATACAAATTTTTTACAACACCCTTCTAGTATAAATTCACCAATACTCGTTAAACCTCTGTTTTTTTACCTAATCCTTAGTGTTCAGGTATTCATCAAATGAAAATAAAGACCTAAAGTGTAATTGAAAAGTATAATAAATTTGTATTTTTAACGAATTTAACCGTGGAAAGAACTCAACATGGGTGGTGGAAGAAGAAAATAGGTGAAAGTCAGTTGGTAGAAATCATCCTTGAAAGAGTGAAATGTATGTTCTTGCATATTTATCTCTCTCGTGCCAATTTCACTTGAGAAGTAAAGAAACCAAAATGCTTCTTGTTCAATGCTTAAAAAAGAAGATGTCAGGCCGTTATTGTTACTGATCCTGCAGAACCAAAGAAGTTTTTGGGCTTTGCCATCTACTCGTTAAAACTTAATACAGCGATTTAATTCAGGTTAAAACAATAAATATGTTGAAGGGGCTGCAAGAGGACTTTGAGGGGGCTGCCAATAGCAAGCCTAATTTCCCACAGCTTCATAGAGACAAACATTGAACTGGCCTGTGTCTAGAACATTACCTAAAGCCCAGCCCAAACCCATTCTAAGAAGCTAGAATTAGCTATGTGGTGGGTCCATGATAAAATTAAAAGAAAAATCCTTTTAAAACCTCTCTATTGATTTTATTCTTTTGAAGTATATATATATATATATATATATAGAGTAATGATACAGTTACAAACTCTTGTACAAACTTATTTTGTATAAACTGATGTGGCATGATAAGATTGATTGGATTAAATGTCACTTAGCCCACATGATTTGTTTTTATTAATTTATATTTTCATTCAACCAATGAATTAATGTCACGCCAGTTTATATAAAATAAGTTCGTACAAGAATTTGTGACTGTATCATTACGCATATATATATATATATATATATATATATATATATATATATATATATATATATATCTCCCTCTCTACTCTTACAATAAAGGGTAATGATATTTATATCTTTAACCCCGACTTTTTAATTATCTCCTTTATTTCCCAAATTACCATCTTTTTAAAAATAAATAAATAATTCTTTTTTTCTCCCCCATTTGCTTTCTCTGAATGTCTCAATCTCTTGGTTATCAATTTCTGAAAATTGAGCCGAAAGTAAATTGGAGGTGAAATTTTTCAGAAAGGATGTCATACGAAGAAGCCCGAAAAGATTACCATTGAGAAGAAGTCCAAGAAGTCCAAAAACCTCTTTCATCCTCTGTACTTTCGTTTGTCAATTTAATCAATTATTATTATTATTATTTTAAAAAAAATTGTATTGCTCACTTTGATGACGGAAAGTTTATGCGGTTTGGGTAGTTAGTTAATGTGGGGATGATCACGGACGCATTGATGGAATAATATCCTTTCTGAAAATTTTGGAAATTATTTATTTATTTGATAAGGATTGTACTATTTAAACCCACTAAATTATTTAATAAATTTATTTTTAAAAATAATTTTTTAAAAATAATTAAAATATTCTTAAATTAAATTACAATTATAGACATTATAATATAATAAAAAAGAAAAAAATTAGAATTTTTACTCTTTAAACCTATCTTTATATTCAACATAATTTTATAAAATTCTAATTAAATTTTTATTAAACTCTAATCAATCAAGATATATGATTCTTGTGTCAAACCATATATTTTGTTTAAACAAGTATATGTGATTCGATTCAGAACAACAAAGTTAGTTGTTATTAATTTGATGGATATTAATTGTATGTAGGAACAAAATTATATTTAATAATAATTTGAATCAGATATGAAATTTTTTTATTTACATTTGTTTTTTTTTTCCTTTTCCATTCGAAATTGATAAAGAGATAAATTCATAACCTGCAAGTAAACTCCACATGCATGTGAGTCTTCGTCAATAGCAACAAACAGACAGGTGTCCTTTGTCAAAGATTTTTCTTTTCACTCCAAGAAAGCATTTTCTTGTACTTGGAGGTTTTCTTTTGGTGTACTCTATAAATCAACTTCAAACACCTTCAAACGACTATCTCATGAATGTGTTCTGAAATGTTAAAAGCAATAAACTCGTTTGCTTTCCTTTAGTTTCTTTTTTTATTTTTTAATTTTATAGAGGCCGAATTTCGGTCTTTCTTTCTCATGGGCCTTGAAGCATTTCCGTTGAAGCTATTGGCGGACCACCACGAGTGTCATTTTTGTTTTTGGGTGGGGTGGAATCCACAAGTGTCAGTTGTAAAATAAATGGGTAACGCAATTCCCAACTCCAATAAAATTGGCCTTAAACCTCCTCAATCCTCCCCAACAATTAACATTTGGTTGCCTTTACCTCACCTCTCAGTCCTCACTCACCGCCGCTCCATTGAACCCACACAACTAAGCTAAGTTCAAAGCACAAGGCACACTAATAATTCTACTATTACTACTCTTATTAAGAAAAAAAAAAAGTTACACCACCGCAGTAAAAAATACCAAAACTCACGGCACCAATAATCCACACACACACAAAACCCAATCACCACCTAATTCTAAACCTAACCCCACCCACCCACAGCGCTGCGATGGGTTACTACATCCACCAACGCTACTATTCTCATCTCATTCATCTAATTGATCATTTATACACACACACCCACACATAAACGTATATTTTATATTTATTCGATAATAATCAGAAACCACAACTGGTCGCCAAACAACAACAAAGTCAGAAAGTGTGGACCGCCTTGGCCTTGGGTGCGCAAGCGCAACCCCGCATCCCACCCCACCACATCACCCACGGCGCACGTTAGCCCCCCATCCCTCTCACACCTAAGCGGTGGCCTCAATCCTCACTAACTAGATCTCAAAATCAGCCGCACACCCCTCCACCCTCCCCCCCTTCCAATCAATAATATGTCACCAAAACCAAACCCCACTTTCTCCACCACCACCCACGCCCACACCTACACCTACACTTACACGCTGTCGTTTCATTATTATCATTCTCTTCTTCTCCTTCTTCTCCTCTCTCTTCCTCTCCTTTTGTTGTGCGCGCCTTAACCGTTCTCCTCTCCCCCGCACAAAACGCCATGTCGTCTCCTCCCACGCCCCAAGATACGATCCCTCAAGAAACCCCCCCGCCACCGCCTGCGCCTCTACCTGCTCCGCCTGTACATACGCCCTCAGTCAACCCTCGCCGCCTCCCGCCTCCTTGCTGGTCCCACGACGAGACCGTCGCCCTTATCGACGCTTACCGCGACAAGTGGTACGCCCTCCGTCGCGGGAACCTCAAGGCCACTCACTGGCAAGAAGTCGCCGACGCGGTGGGCCGACGCTGTCCCGCCGCCTCACCCGCGAAGACGGCCGTCCAGTGCCGTCACAAGATGGAGAAGCTCCGCAAAAGGTACCGTACCGAGATCCAGCGCGCTAAATCGATGCCCCTCTCCAGATTCTCGTCGTCGTGGGTTCACTTCAAGAGGATGGACGCCATGGAGAAAGGACCGTCTGTGAAAGCCGATTACAACTCGGACAGCGGCGATGACGACGACAACGATGACGAAGACGATGAAGATTTGAATCAAGATTTGTACCAAGATCGCTCGAATTTCAAAAACGGCGTCGTCAATACGAGGAGCGTTCATAATTTATATCGCAATGGTATTAATTCTGGCCCTAGTAGTGGTGGTGGTAGTGGGTTTAGAATTAGAATCCCCACCGGAGTTAGTATAGCTCAACCGGGGCCTAAGATTTATGCTAAGATTGGAACAAACCCTAACCCTAATCCTAACCCGAACTTCAATCACAAACCTAATTTCGGTTCGGCGTCGGGTTCCGGGTCTGGGCCAGCAGTGAATTATGGGACAAGGGTATTGAGAGGATGTGAGGATACGGGTACGGGGATGGGGAAGAGAGAAAGGGAGCCTGTGGTGGCTGAGATGGTGGCAGCGATTAGGATGTTGGGGGACGGGTTTGTGAAAATGGAACAGATGAAGATGGAGATGGCAAGAGAGATTGAGACTATGCGAATGGAAATGGAGATGAAGCGTACTGAGATGATTTTGGACTCTCAGCAGAGGATTGTGGAGGCCTTTGCTAAGGCTGTTTCGGAGAAGAGTAAGAAGCCAAAAAGAATGCCAGACTCTGAATCTTAGGACGTGATAATAATCCAATTTGGCTGATAATGTGTAAGATTTCTAGTTTGCTTTTTATTTGTTGAAGTAGATTTATGAACACATGATCTTGTAGTTGGATTCTTAGGTTTAGATTATTCTTATTGTAGTTTTTCCTAGTGTTCATGTCAAACTTGATTAGCTGTTTCCTTTTATCCTTATTTATGTACCTTTTTCAATTTAATGTAATTC
This sequence comes from Citrus glauca, assembly GCA_029633175.1. NCBI lineage: Eukaryota > Viridiplantae > Streptophyta > Magnoliopsida > Sapindales > Rutaceae > Citrus > Citrus glauca. Next base: position 51,823,778 of record JAQOOD010000003.1, read on the forward strand.
TACACGTAGAGCTGTGTATTGAGCTTCAAGCGATGGGGTTCTATTGGTAACTTGCTGGTGCTTTTGTGTATGCTTGTGTGTGGAAATTGGAATAGTTAAGATGCATGTGGATTATGGGCTATGGCAATTTAATTTGTTGTTTGCTGTTCAATGACCAATTATGCACTCAATGGTCCATGGAAAAAGAACTTGAGATGGATGTAAATTAACTTTCTTGGTTTATGATTCCTTTATAGAAGGATGTTGTAAATAAATTCTAAACTCACCTTTTTCTTAGCTCTTAGCAAGGTATCTGCTACACACAAGATTTATGCCTGGAATAGGTCTGAATGCCATTTGTATGGGTACACAACGATTTTCTTGTTATGTAGAGGCTAGAGAAATTTCTTGGTGTAAATTCAATTGGAATTTCTTTCTGCTAAATTTAAATAGTGTTGCCTGGAATTTTTCTGCTCGATTTAAATTTTGTCACATGATTCAAGCAACATGATTCAAGTGTCTGAAAGCTGTGTTGCTTTCTGCTTGAAATGGGTACAATGTTTTGTAAACATGCTACATCTCAAAGATCTACCCTTCATTTCTGAGCATTGTTCATTTGCTTTTTTCTGATCCAGGGATTTGCTTTGGGATCTCTGATTTCTTTCTTGAGTTGTCTCTGAATATCTTTTAAGCAAATCATCAATTTTAGCTATGAACCGAGATAATCTCTTTGAGATGTTCACTTGATGGCATTTTGAGCGTTCTTGATTGCTTTGAGTCCCTGAAATCTGTTCAACTATTGTCATTAACTGTGATTTTTTTTATTTTCTTATTATTATTATTATTTCCCCTCCACAAGACAGTTTTAAACTGCAGAATATGGGTTTCAGGATCTCTTGCTCAGTTGCTTTCTCCAGAATATAGCCTGGTTTGCAATTTACGGTGTTAGATGCCATATGTACCATCTGGCTACTTCAGGCCAAGACACCTGTTAGTGAACTGGTTTTAAGACTGATCCAAAATCTATTCTCAGCAGATTAATAATAATCAAAGGTGACTAAGTATTAACCAGTGCATAATCTTTCTATTCTTCAATAGAACAATTGCAGTTTTGATCTGAATTGTGCATAAAACTGTAGTGGTGAGGAGCTTGAAGGCATTTTCAATAATTGTGATATCAACTATCACGTGAAATCTCTGTTGTATTACGTTTTGCATAGAGACAACATTCTGTTTTATTTCTAATAAAGTGATAAAATGTTCTTTGATCTCCAATTGATAGTGCAAGCCTCCATTCTTTCCAAAATAACAACAACAATAATAATAATAAAAGAGTGGAAGTTTTCACAATTTTTTTTAATATTGATTACATATCAGTTTACTGTATTACATAAATAGTTACAATTGCTATTAAAATAGACATTATATTGATATTTACAATCATATATATAATTGACATTTATATTATTACATTAATTTTATAAAATACATGTCTAAATATATGAACCTCACAAGCAAGAGATATTTTTGTTCCATTCGTATTTTGTAAGAGAGAAAGATTGATAAATTAATTCCATATAATTTTTTGTTTAATTAAGAGTGATTGAATCTATGGAGATTCGAACCACTACTTTCATAATCTTACTTAACTTTGAGAGTAGTGATTCAATGCCGAGCGAAAGCCCAAGTGGCCAAGTCTTTACAATTTACTAGAAAACAACAAAGCTGGAATAGGAAACTATTTGTTTGGAATACTAATAATTCCAAAGATCTAATTTTTAACAAACCTAATGAGCCATTTATGGGGAAAAATGAGAAGGGATACACCACCACTTATAAGGTCAAAAATATTTTTATACAAGTTGATGCGATAATAATTTAATTAGTTAAATTAAAAAATTAATTTTATTATTTACATTTCCATTCAAATCAATTGTATTATCTTATATTTATAAGTATTTATGGCCATATTAATCATACGCATGCTCAGTCAAACATATTGAAATGGAAGTCCATTTAAGAAACCAGCCTGTTGTATATCTAAACATTGAAGATTAGCAAAAAGCCAAGGTGCCTTCACGATATTAGCCCAACATAACAGGCACGCACGGCGCACGTCACTCGACCCCTCGAAGTCAGAAAACCCCATTGCAGTCTTGCAGATCGGATTGCTCCCTTAAAAACAAAAAATAAAAATAAAAATAAATAAATGATCTGGAAAATTCATTAGCAATACTCGGTTTCATGAAACCAAGCAAATTCAACATTCAACTAATCCAGGGTTCACCAGAATACTAAAACATGTGGAGAAACGTCGTCGTCCGACGACTTATATCTTATTCTCAGTCCAATCGGAGTCAACATTCATCGATAGAATTAGGGTTTCTCGCAAACAGAAAATGCCACGGCGTCCGATCTTCTTCTTCAGCTTCAGCTTCGGATTCGGCCACCGGTGCAGCTGCTGATCCGTTATCGTTGATTCGCCATTACGGTCGCTGCTATTGGGAACTCTCCAAAGCTCGCCTCAGGTTCATGTTCATCACTAATCTTAATAATTTTTTTTCAAAAGCATAATTAAACTATTTTTTATTATTGTGTATGCAGCATGTTAGTTGTTGCTACATCAGGAACTGGATTTGCATTGGGGAGTGGAAGTACCATTGATTTAGCTGGACTTTGTTGGACCTGTACTGGCACTATGATGGTCGCTGCCTCTGCTAATTCTCTTAATCAGGTTCGAGGAAGCATCTTTTGTTATGTTATAAAACATGTGGTGCGTTGTTAGTATTTTACTGATTCCGCCCCCACCCCCCCCCCCGCCCCCCTCCCCCAGTTGTTTGAGATAAGCAATGATGCCAAAATGAAGCGAACAATGCGAAGACCTCTGCCTTCTGGCAGAATTTCTGTACCCCATGCTGTCACCTGGGCATCTTCTGTTGGTGTTGCTGGCACCGCTTTATTGGCATGGAAGGTGACCCAATAAATTTTTTTTCAATTACTGCCTCTCCTTTTCTTTACCATTTGTGTGATTTTCTCTGAGCGGAGAGACTAATAGTGGAGTTTGATGACAAGGTTTTTGCAGGCTAATATGTTGACAGCTGGGCTTGCAGCCTCTAACCTTGTTCTTTATGCATTTGTGTACACGCCATTGAAGCAGATTCACCCGGTCAATACGTGGGTGGGGGCTATTGTTGGAGCTATTCCGCCTCTTCTTGGGTAATTTGTTCTTTATTTTTTAGGCTTCTATTTTTTTGTTCTTCTTTTTTGGCCCCCATGTTTGATTTGGGGTTGACAGTTATGCTTTGATTGTATTAGAGAAAAGTGCTTTTGCACTTTGTATAGCAAGTGCTACCATCTGAATTGATATTTAATTTTGAGTTCAATATGTTATGGTACTTCTTCATCCTAATTTGTTACGCTGAGCTTAATGGATGGGATGAAGAATTAGTATCACTTTAGCAATTAAGTTATTAAGAAATGCAGTATTGGCAGAAAGTGGTAAGTTAATGTATTCCTTGCACAATTTTGATGAAACCATGGAGATCAGACTGATTGATATAGAATCAGATTGATATTTCTAGAATCATAATTCAACCTGACTTCATACTTTGACATTAAGTCAAAACATATTAATCATGCATGATGCAGGCTCATGCTTATCTGTTTGTTCTGATTATCAGGTGGACTGCAGCTGTTGGCCATGTTTCTCTAAATGGAATGATTCTCCCTGCAGCTCTCTATTTTTGGCAAATACCCCATTTTATGGCTCTTGCGTACTTGTGCCGCAACGATTATGCTGCCGGAGGGTATGTATATTTGTCGTAGTAGATGGATTGATTCATGTATGAAATATTTAGTGAATCCTCACTTGATCATCAGGCAGTATCCATAATAATTTTCTTTGGTATCAGTTCAATGGTTTTGCAGCGATAGTTTCTAAGCTAGTGAAGTCTATTAACAGTGTACTCTGCTCTTAGCGCATATCTCATTTTTATTATGCATTGCCTCTCCAGATATAGGATGATCTCACTTGCTGATGCTTCCGGTCAGAGAACTGCTTTGGTGGCCCTCAGGAACTGCCTGTATCTGGTCCCTTTGGGATACTTGGCCTATGATTGTGAGTTGCATTCTACCAAAGAATGTCTTTCTTTCTTTCATTCATTCATTCATTTTTGGGTAAACATTTACGTGCAGGATTTCATTAGATATCAATTAGTATAGAACAACGATGCTTAATTCACATTAGCTGCAAAAAAAAATTTTCTTAGCATGTGAACTGCTGAGACCTTTCTTTTATAAACTATATGGAATGAATTGTTTTTCTAGAAATCGGTTTCCTTTTGATTTCTATATCAAGCAGGTTTAATGAAATTGCATGTATATGTTTGATCTGATCTTAGTTTCTTGCAAGGATTGATCCCATTTCACCTTCAAAAACTTAATGTGCTTGGCCCACAGGGGGGGTAACTTCTGGTTGGTTTTGTCTTGAATCATCACTGATCACTCTAGCAATAAGTGCTGCGGCATTTTCGTTCTATCGAGACCGAACTACTCAAAAAGCCAGAAAGATGTTTCATGCTAGCCTCCTGTATCTTCCGGTCTTTATGTCCGGGCTCCTATTTCACCGTCTCACTGATAACCAGCAATCCCTACCAGAAGAAGATTCAGAGAAGATTGTCGAGCTTTCTTCATCTTCAGAGACTGTTCCCTTTGAGAGTGAAGATATGAATAGGAAAAAGAAGTTGAGTTATTATTCCTCACTTGGCAGACAAGTGCGCGCACCTGTAGCATATGCTTCTGTTGCCCCATTTCCCTTTCTTCCTGCCCCTTCCTATGCTGACTGATTGAGGCTTTGATTTTTATTGGTTGAGGTAGTAAATGTGGGAGGGCAACTTATGCAAGTTTTCTTGAAAACCTGTTCCTTTTCCTTTTATCATAAAAATTTCCTCTAATTTTCTTTTCCGGGGAATTTTTCTTGTTGATAATACGCAGTGTGAGTTGGACTCTTTGTATCTGCACTCTGCAGCAACCATGCAGAAGGGAGAACTTTTGATGGTCCGCATCATTAAATAATTTGGATCTTAACACAAATTCCGCTGCAGTTGGCTGCAAGCCTTAAAGCGTCCTGGGGATGAGTGAACAATTATTCTGTAAGTCCCATTTATTATTTCAATAATGTATGATCATTTGTCATTCTGTTTCTCTATAAAATGCGAACGGATGCCGGCTAGAGAAACGTGTTCTTTGGTTGGGTTGTGTTTGGTCTTTGAAATTCGACGTGCAAAATGCCCCTTGGTTTTTCGCTTTTGAACGAGTCGCTTTGTTGATTTTTTCTTGTATTTCATTAGCCTTACAAAATGGAGGCGGCCCCGGCCCAGGCCAAGCCCACCTTTTGGTGACGGGGAAAGGAACGAGATGTGTTATTAAAACTTGAAACTCTTTAACAAAATGAAAAGATGTATCCGTGGTGCTAAAGTACAAAACGAGGAACAAAAACAACCTTGAGTTTCGAATTTGATTACTCAAGCCAGAAAAGTGCAGGATGACAACCGCGTTCACTCTACTCAAGAGAAAAGAGGGCGGTTTTGTAATTGTATGTACGTCTATATACGTGTATTGAGTGAGTTTAAAGAGTTGCTTGACTTGTACTGATTCTACGAAATCTCAAGGGAATGGGCTTTTCCAAGACAGACACATTGACATTGCTCCAGACCTCATGTTTGGTCGGAAGCCGTGCAATTCTCTCAGCAATCTCCATATCTTCGGGAAGAACAATACCAAAGACAGTGTATACTTTTTTCCACTCATTGTGATTAGCCAAGCTGATGAAGAACTCCGGGCCGGAACCAACCCACGCTACTGACCCTCTCCTTATGATTGAACAGACCTCTAGTGGAATTTCTTTGAACGTGATACTGTGTGTTTCAAGCGATCCTTGAATTAAAGCAAATGGAGGGCCGTATCCTCCTGGAGCCTGTCAAGTGAACAGCATTTTTGTGACGACGATAATGATGATATTCGAATAGTGCGTTTCGTAAATGTCAAAAAGGCCTTACATTTTCAATGTGATTCCCTTCTGTATCCCAATGGGTCCCCCGGCTCTCTGCACGATGAAACTGACATCCCACACAATGTCGAGAGGCCAACAGATCCAGCATATAAGCAACAGATAAGGGGGCACTATCAGGTAAAAGCTGCAAAACCAAAGATCATAAAGAAAGCCGACCAATACGCAAGAGAGATCCATTCCATTAAGGGAATCATGGTGAGTAGCTGATCTCGAGTATAAGGATAAGAAATAAAGGTACCGCTAACAGTAATTAAATGCCAAATATGATACTGTGACATCACAATGTGAACAACAAGAATACTTACAAACCCACGCAAGTACAGAACGAAGGTCAGGGAGAGGAAAAGAATTCATGACAATGATGAATGATGAAACTTTGATTTGTACACCGTGGGTCCATTTTGGTCAAATGTTTAATAGCAATCATAAAGACTTGGACGCATGACAAAAGAAGGACCAACAAAGGTGGGACTTTTCAGGTTACAGTTAGCAAGTGGGGAATGCGAAAGGCGTATATGCAATAGAAGTATTAGCTGCAACTTAAAGATAGTGATGATGCGAATTATCTCTCAAGAAAACTTACTTTCACATGGAGAGTCCCGTATTCAGTCTCTAACCTGACAATGCCCTACAAGGAAAAGTTAATGATAAATATTAGCAAACTGATCTAAGATTAAACCATTAAGCATGTGTTATCAAGATTCGCACAACATAACAAACCGGTCTTTTTACACTATCACACAATATACCAATGTCAAATATCCACTTTTATGAACCTCTAAATACATGAAATGCAAATTTGGAAAGCTCTAAATCAACCTTTTCACACAATAATTTTACTAGCAAAAAGAAGAAAGGAGAGAGACTTTCTCTTCAAAATTTACCAGATATTACCTCTCCTTTCCCAAAGATTAGACCCGATGTCCACATAACTTGATCGCGTGCGTCTCGTGGATTAGGCTCCAGTGCATCTTTCTGCTTCTTCAGCCAACACTAAAGCAAGAAGAAGAGCGAGATCGCATCATCATAATCACCCTATGATGTCGCGTTAGATATTTGTAATAATCAAATCTGAATTTGTACACCCAGAGACACTATTAAATTCTATTTCGGCCTGTTAAATTTCCACAATCCAGTAACCATTAACCACCTCCTATAATTACAACGAAAATAAGGTTTTTTTTTTATTTTTAAAATTGTTCTATCCCACCGGAAAAAAAAAAAGAAGACGAAAAAGAAGAAGAAGAAGAAACATTTAAAATTAAAAAGACGAGTTTTGATTTAACAGAATTGAAAAGAAAACCACACCTCACCGAATCTAGAGCCACAGGCTTGTTTATCTCCACAAAACACCCAAGAATCACACGAACAAGTCCGATCCTCAGCCTCACACGTGTCCTTACAAGCCATGCAACACTCTTTCGAAGAATTCACCTTGAAATTAGCACCCCATTTCACCGCATCACCCCAGAGCTCCAAATGCTCAATTCCTCTGCAACATCTTTCCTCTTCTTCTTGGCCGCCTCCACTGAAGGACAGTGTTGAATCCAAAGATACATGACTAGTGCTTGGTTTATAGCCTACGGAGAAGCAAAAGTAGAACATGAAGAAGGAGATGCAGCCCAACACGAAGATTATTAGAACAGCTAATCTGCTGAGTTCTGAGTCGGTTTGCCTGCGGCCCATATCGAGTGGAGTTCGCAAACCCAGAAATAGACTCTCTTATTATTTGTTTTTATTCATTCAGATTCTCACTTCTCATTCTGCGAGCTTTTAAAACGAAAGTGACTCTGTTTTGAGTGCATGGACCTGTCATAGGCTGACATCAACTCAACTGACATCCTTCGATTTGTTTAGTGTATTCTACTTACTTTTGACACGTGTCGCAGTTCCTGCATATGGGCAGTAGATTTAAAGTAAAATAATATACACTTGAGGCACCAATGAACTTGATAAATACAAAATTCTGGGGCACCTTTATCATTAATTATAAATTTATCTTTTATAAATTAATATGTTATTAATTAGAATAAAAATATAAAATAATATAAATAAATTATATAAAATAAATAATAATTAATTCAATTAATTTTATCATATCATATAAATTTATACAAAATAAATTTATATAAAAATTTATAATTATATTATTACTCATATTTTAACTACTCAGGTGAGTGTGAAATTAAAGTTCGCTCTCTAAGAAATCGGCATTTCAAACACTTATTGTATAAAGAATAAAAAAATTATTTTTTAGGAGATAAAAGTTTCAAATTAGTGCTTATCAAACAACAGAATTGGATGTTCACTGAACATTTTAAGTAATTTTACCCTTTTTTACCCACTATATTAAACAAATATGCAATCAACTAGCACATGTTAAGTTGATGGAAATAATATGTTCTTTTGTAGCCACTAGTTTCCTGCTTCAACCGCGATCACCGTCAGATCCATGCATATTTTCTGATATGCACACGTAAATCGTTTTTGTTGCTTATGGTCCCGCCGTCATCCGAGTCACGAGTCAAAGCGTGTTTACTCGAGCTAATGCGTAAAATGAAATAAAAAAGACGGTGATTGTAAATAATATTTAACCGTCTGTGGCAGCAATAAGATCAATGTTTGCATATAAACGTGTGGTGGTACAAACAGAACAGTATACAAAATAATCCGCCTCAAAGATCATACAGTTCTCAACTATAGTTACCTTAGAGAGTCAAATATTTACAGAGTTGAATTACATATTTGATCACAAAGAGCATGACTCAGGTATCAAACAAGTTGCTAAAAGGGCCGTTAAAAAGAGGATAATATGTAACCAAACACTAAGCCAAGTGGAGAATGCCTGCACAACTAAAAATCATCTATCATGAAAACTCATACAAACAATAAATTAGTACTAGTAAGCTTTAATAACTTCTCCGCGCAATGGGCAATATCACTAATGTATTAAACCTGAGATATCAAAAACACACAAATGAAGACATTCAACAATTCCTTAACTAAGATGAAAAAATAAATCATTGCAAAACAAGCTAATATCATTTCACCACCAAAAGAAAAAGCAGAAAAATGTTTTAAAAGAATCAACAAAAGATGGGACAGTCAACAAAGAATAGGTTACAACCCTCATGCATATGATGAAAATACAATAAAAGCCAACATAGTGAACAATCTGGAACACAATCAAGTACCCAGATGTGTTCATTCAAACAATTATAGAGGAGAACATGAACTTCAGATTTGTTAAAGTAAGAAATGAACCATCAAGGTCATAACTAAACTTCCTTAATTACTATACAAACCATCAAGGACATAAAGAAAAAGCAATTACCGTGCACACACAGACCAACCGTTCTATATCATGCAGGAATTAACCAATCAGAGATCTAATAGCAAGCACCTAAATTTTATGCACTATATTTCCGCTATACCCACTATTTAAAGGACACCTACCGTCATGAATTAAGGTCCTGAGACACAAGTAAACGAAAAATATAGGGTAAACCAACTAAGATAGGTTCCAGCCCACATCCCACAAATATCCTATTTCCAAAGATTGCACTAAGAACTTACACAGAAGAACCAAAAAAATCCAACTCAAAAAATGTGCGTAGCTTCAAACCAATAAGTTAACATCCAATTCAAGGATCTTGTTCCAAGATTTAGTGAAGAAAGATCTTGAGAATAAGTTCAGCAGTCGATAATAACTGATTTTCATTATCTAATGCAGTGAAGACCGCTTTGATATCATCCACCCTGCACCTTCTCTAGATATCAGATGAAAAGAACTTTCATCACTACCACACTCCAAAACACACCAAGCATCTGTGGTTTGATGTTAAAAGAGCGGAAGTTACAGGACGAGTCCATTGACAATCCACCGAACCACTCATAAACCCAACAGCTGAACATGGGATATCTTTAATCGAGAAATGAAATCATGTGAAAACGAAACAGCAAATGTTAGGAATATATGGCAACAGACCTTCAGTCTAAATGACATCATAACTTGCTGTTGGTGACATAAAAATAGGAATTTCAATCTTTCACCTGATATACTTCAAAATGCCAGTTCATAACTCAGAAGACCAAAAACTAAACGCAAGAAACACAAATCTTAGCATATCACTTGAGGAGATGTAAACAAGTAATTGAAAATTAAACAAACACTAGATAGACAAAACAGCTAAGGTGCGAACAATTTTCATGTGTTCTTCTCCTTTAAAATTCAACTTTTGTTTGTCTTTCCATTGTCACTTAGATTGCAATTCCATAAGAAAATCAAAGCTATGCTGAAATGCAAGGAGCATCTATATGCTTCACAAGCCTATCTGCAGGCTAAGCATGTGCAATACCACTTATCAACTTCCGTAGTGGTACCAAGTGTTAAGATTAAGAAAACTTGTTATGGCCATGCAAAATAATACTCATTGATTTCTTCTTACAACCATCAATTAGTTGCTTGTTAACTCACTTTCATGTTTTCATTCAGGCTTGCTGCACTGAGAGCATACGCGGTCCAACATGACTAAATTGCCTTCTATATCTCATTCAGAACTTATCCAGTGAATTCAGCATAGCAAAACATCCAAAAATGTTTTACCATATAGAGGAAAACCTCAATCTCTCATCAAAAGCTGTCCATTAAACAGATTATGCAGATGCCTCCACATTGTCCATCAAGTGGAGTTCTTATACAGAAAATAAAGAAGCAATTCGTACATATCACACACTGAGCACTTCTTAGTTTCATCTCTAAATGAGGGAAGTTTCCTTACAGCATTAAGACTTGACAAAGTAACCAGTCTGTAGAACCAAGAATGGCCTAAACCAGTGCAGCCCTTCTCTTACTACAAAATGTTTTAAGTTAGGAAACTTCTTCCATAACATATAGAGGCTACTAAGACCAGCAACTTGATCCCCTCCAAAATGGTTGGCATCCTAATGCGGGAAGCTTCATATAGTCCACACCCTACAGCAGCCTCTTTTGTCATCTCAAATCTGTTCCATAGAAAATTCACTTGTAACCATAGATTCCTTTGTTGTGAACGATATGTCTTTAGGAAACTAGAGAGATGCCAAAGTCTTCGGTGAACCATTGTCTCTCAGTTTACGATACACTAGGAATATTAGATCATTATATTTTAACATAAAAGAAAATTTTCACTTACAATTCAATTTTTACCACATCAGTAGTATGATCCAGAACCACCACTACCCATGTAACTGCTGCCCCCCACACCACGACCAGGATACATTGATGAGTAAGAGCTACCACCAACCTGCTATGTGAGACAGAACACAGTCATAAGAAACATAGCAAAGATTGATGATCAAAATTGTCCCAAATCAATAAGGTTTTAAGAGGCCATACATCAGATCCACGAGGCATATAATCACTACCATAACTGGAAGAGTACATTCCACCAACATCACCGCCACTATATGAACCTGAAAACCACACAATAGTTTAGAAAAATTTATTAAAAAATAAGTCAAGTGTCTGTAGCAGTTATAACATACGGGAGTACAACTCACGCACGTTATATATTTCCATGATATATGGTCAACATCAAGTTATCTAGAAAACATACCACCTCCATAGCCCATGCCCTGACGACTGCTATAAAGTCCGTGAGAATCCTGACTGGAGATTGAGCTTCTGCTGCCACCATATCCTAGATTAGATCTCCCCATTCTGCAACATCAGAAGAAGTGAGTCATCTAAGTAGTGTTGCTGCCTAAAGCAGTAGTATGAACTATAACTGCTTCAACTTCAAATGCATAACAAACCTATCACCATATGCATCCCCATATTGAGGAGCACCTCCACCGAGGTCATAGTCCAGACGAGCCCTTGAGTGGCGAACACCAGGATCAGCGTAACGAGGCGGAACATCATCCTTGGATCAAGTTTTGAAGTGTGTATGTCATAAACAATTTAATAGCTAACTAAATTCTAACAACTGTATGGAATATGTACAAAATGTAAATGAGACTGAAACTAACCACAACAGAATAAGGACGTTTTGACCCAGACACAGTCTCATAATCACGGGCGCGCCCTTCACGGTAACTTGGAGGCGGCCTCTCAAACCTTTGAGCATAGCCATCATCCACATAAGGTCTCCTTGCTGCACCGCGAGAAGTACTTCTTGGCATGTCAGGATAGCCAGAGCCACGGGATGTATACTCATCTCTATAAGGGCGTCTATCAGGAACAACCCTTGAACCATAATCTACTGGAGCTCTACTTCGTGGAGGAGGAACATCATCTCGGCGACCATATTCTCTCTTTAAGCCAGGCTTTGGGTAAGATGGAACTGTCAACAATGTTACTAGCATTATACGCATAACAAATCACAGGCTGGTCAATAAATCACGGTAAGGAAATTATGCACACCAGGCGCTCTTCTATCATAGGATCTAGGTGGAGGTGGCGGCATAGGCCTAGCTCTTGCTGTCATCGACATAACAGGACGTCTATCTCTCACAGGAACAGGCCTCTTCACACTAGCTGGAGGGAGACGACTTCCAATCCCCCTTGCACTACGTCCTGGTAAGCTACGTGGTGATGGAAGACCCCACGAGCCCCTTGTTGCCCGTCCAGTCCCACGTCCCGACCGGAAATCACCACGACTAGCATGTTTGCCTTTACCTCTCTGAAGTGGTCTTGACAACCTGGCCCTAACCTTAGCCTGAATCAGGACAAAAACACAAAACAATGATCAGCTCACAGAAACAAAGGCATTACAAGGAAAAGTTACACCAGTAAGAATCAAGATAAAACCTTGTTGTCCCCTTCACCCAACTCAGCATTGTTGATGCTTTTAGCACATGTGACAGCAGCATCATGAGTATCGAATGTTACAAATCCAAAGTCCTTCCTCTTGGCAGATGGCATATTTCGGGCAAGCTCAATCTTAGTGATCTCCCCATAATTCTTTAGAAGTTCGCGGACACGATCTTCATCCCATGAAGCAGGCAGACCATCAACAAATACAGTTTTAACCTGAAATTTGAAAACAAAGTCAGTCTAACTCTCTCACAAGATCATCTGAACTCCAGGTTAAAAAGCACATCAAGATTACACACAAGTATGCGCACAGATAAAACCAACCTCCAAACACTTGTATGCACACATGTTCCAAATTCACAAACAACAACAAAGTTAGCATAAACAAGCGTTACATTTAAGTTATCAGAACTAATCCCTCAGACCATATCCTCAAAACAGGAAAATATGATTTTGGTGAGCAATACAGTTTATTGCGTGAATCAGAAGAACCAAATCTTGTAGTAACTAACCAGTAGCCATACATCATATCCACAGAGCCACAATAACTCCCTGCATTACATTCAACAAGCAGAGACGGACTATACCAGCAAGAATTGAAACTAACCCAGCAAGCAATGCAGAAGAATCATCCAAAACATTTACCTGAGCCATAATTTCATCGCCCGGGTCAATGAAGGAATCAGCAAAAGAAACCTTTGCTGGTCTATCAACACCAAACAACACATCTCTCTTCTGAAGACGCTTAAAAGCATCCATGGCATCTGAACGAGATGAGAATTCTAAAAAGGCAAATCCTCGATTCATTCCCTCATTGTTACTATCTTCTACCAAAGTCAAATCTTCAACATTGTCAACTCCATAATGTTTCAGTTTCTCTTTCAACTGAAAAAACCAGTTAAAGGCTAGTCAGGGTATAATGTCTTCTAATAGCCAGTTATCTTTATAATATAACTTTATGCCTAATTTTTACACCAGGATATACCACAGTACTTACAGCTTCTTTTGTCCATGTCTTACAAATGTTACCCAGAAAAAGAGTGTCGCTATCTTGACTAGGAGTAACACCACACTGTTTGCCATTGATCTGGAATTGAAGTAATTTAGATAATAAAATTTATCATACAGGAAGACAACTTTAGCCTCTGTTGATGAGAGGGCAGATAAGAATTTACCACAGGATTTTTGAGCTCTGTAACAGCTTGTCTTGCTTGTTCCACAGTTGCAAAACGCAGGAATGCAAACCCCTTATTCTTCTTTGTCTGTGGGTTCATCATCAACCTGACTTCTGTGACCTCACCAACTTGACTAAAAACTTTCCTCAGATCATCCTCAACGACATCCTTATCCAAACCACCAACGAAAACTTCAAACTCCTTACGTTTGCGCCTCTCCTGAAACATTTCATGATGGTCATGTTCCTCTGCATCAACCATCTCTGGACGCTCTGCTTCCTCACCAGCATTCTCAACTTCCTCTTCAACTTGTCCATGTTCCTCAGGAACATCTTCCATTTCTCCCTCAGCTAAATCATCCTCTTCTTCCTCACCAACATTCTCATCATCATGTTCATCCTCTTCATTCCCTACTTCCTGAACATCCTCATGTTCTGTTTCCTTGTCATCATAATCCACCCCTCCATATTCTTCAGGTTCATATTCAGGTTCATTATCATCCAGGTCTAACCGCTCATCCTTTTCATACTCATCTACAGACTCCTTTACCTCATCTTCTTCTGCCATTAAAAACAAAGGCAGACCAACTAGAGCAGTCAAGAAAGACTCAAATTGCTTCTTATCCTTTCCAATACTAAAAATCCATAAATTATCTCTCACAAGTCCTAAAGCTACAAAATATTGATTATACTCAAATACTGGCAATAATTTCCATTTGTAAATACACAACCGAAACAAAAATCTTCTCAAACTATTGGGCCTAAGCAACTTAATGGAGAACCAAAACTGAAGCATTCAGTCACAAGGAAACCCACTATGAAAAGCACAATTTTTCAAAAATAAAGAAAAAAATAAAACACTACACAAATCTTTATAGGAAACATAATTTCAAATATTTTTGACAAGCCCCCACAACCCCCAACCCCCCCCCCCGGCCCGCGGGGGAAAAAACAAATTGATAGCGTTCGATCTGAATCAAAATTAAACCAAAGAAAAATCGAGAAACTTACTTTGCGTCGCAGGAACCGAGCCATTGACATCGGATTTCGGTTCATCTTCAGCAACAACTGGCTTATTATCATCCTCAACAACCGCCTTTTCTTCTTCCTTCATCGGAACCTCCTCTACTTTAACTGTCTCTTCCGCGACCTCTGCCTGCTGCTTCGCCGTCCCTCTCGTAGCTCTCGCCGTCCTCCTCGGCCCCGCTGCTCCTCGTTTTACTGTTCGCGGTGGCATTATCGCCTTTATAGGAAGAAGAATCCCTAACTTAATTGACAAGAAGCAGATAACCTAGAATTTGATTTGTGAAAAAGAACCCTAATTTCACCAATTTTATGTAAAGGAACGAATTAAGGAGACTAAACCAAAAAAACCCTAAATATAAAGCAAAGCTGGATAATGTGTTTTTGCAATATAGAACTAACTGATTCTTTTAAAGTCTGAAACAGAAAACGAGTGTGTAAGTCTTTTATTGACCACCGCTTGATCCGCTGTTGTCGGTAATTGATTCGTGAAGTTTTGGAGAAATTGATTAGCTATCTGTTATACGTGATACGGAGGATTAAAGCTCGTCAACGATGACTTGGAAACCAATTAATAATCAATTGTTTGGTTTTATGATATACGTTTAACCTGAAGCATAGGATCTTGGATTTTTGTCCATTCAGTCACAAGCATTGCAACGCGACACGTGTAAGCAGGAAGTTATAATAAGAAGAAAAATATAGAATTAGAAAAGACAAATTCCTTGTTTAAGAATTTTTTTTAATGGAATAAAATACAATTGCTATATATAGCACCAGAATTTTATATTGTCCAGAACTTTTTTTTTTCTACAAATTACTCACAAATTCATCTAAGAATTAATGTTAAAAAAATTCTAAAAAATTTGGAAGAATAATAGCTCCACCCACAAATTAGTGGGAGAGCAGACAACTCCCATTCTATATACATTTATCCGCTCAAATCCTGGTCCCAGACCTAGAGTCTAATTTTATACTATAGAAAATATTTAATTTAAATTGGAAAGTTTAAACATAAATACGAAAAAAATAATTATGTTTTTCTAAAAGAAAATATTTGTGAAATTTCCCTCTTTTATTATATAAATATTTTTTTAGTAATGCTATTTGTACATAAAAATATAAAATTACACACTGAAAGACAAAATAAAAAATATTTCACTAAAGAAGAAACATTTCACTAAGAGACATTTATTTAGTTTAGGCTATGGCTACCTTGGAACTGTTATAAACTAGAGCAGGAATCACAGTCATGAGCATGAATCACAACTACATACGCAAAGTGATAAATAGTTAAAAAATTCATGATAACTTTAATTGTGTAGCTATAAAAGTGTGATTTACCTTAGAGACTTTTATCGTATGATTATAAAAGGGTGCTCTACTTTAGAGCGGTTCCAATATATTCATAACCTATAACTTATTATATGACAGACAATCCACAAAAATAACATTAAAAAAATCATATAAATAAATTTGAAATTGATAATCTTGTGTAAATTGAATAAGATGATTGTGTGGGGTTTGAGCCATTTCTTATAAAAAAAAGAGTTTTGCTATTTGAACTGAGAGAAGACATAAGGAAGACAAAAATGATTTAATTAACCAATAAAAATGTGGGCTCACAATAAGTTTAAAAAAACATGTGAATAGAATTCTACTTTTTTTGTTTTTTTCTAGAACAAAACCACTTTTTGCTGCAAAGTTTTAACACCAAACACACACGTGAGGTGAGCAACAAAACTCAGCATCACTCTCTCCCATCTCCTTTCTCCCTCACGAAATCTCACCAAACAGCTCAAATCTTTCTCTCTCATCCCCACGCCAGTAACAGTCTCGGCTCCGTTCTCCTTATCGCATAAATGATGAAAAAAATGTGCTATAAATGAGGAAGACACGTAAATTATAGCATAATCTCAAAGTTTAGAGGCTGTAGTTTTTTAAAATTCTTTTCAAATAATGGCAAATAGAATTTATTCGACAGAGTAAAATAATTTGAAGGAGTAAACTACATTTTTCAGGTGCTTCATCAAATAATCAAATCTCAACATGAAAGCTTGAAATAAACATGATTCCCAAAGACATCAAGTTTTGCATAATTTGATTCCAATTTACAACACTTAAGCATAGTTTGATTGTAATTTACAACAATTAAGCAGAAGACCACCACCATCCATAGGTAATTCAGCATAATGTCCTAAACAAGTTAAAGATTTCAATTAGAGCAATGAATTGAAACAGGTGAGAGAGAGAGATCTTATGGCTGCTGCGCGGCAAGAGACGATGGAACTGGGACTATTAGCGGCTTGGAGACGGGAGAGAGAGACCCGAGCTCTTTTGTGAGGGAGAAATGAGGCCGGAGAGAGAGACCCTAGCTCTGTCGTAAGGAAAAAAGGAGAATGGAGAGAGAGAGATCGGAGCTTTGCAGCAAAGGAAAAAATGAAAAAAGAAAGGAGACTTCTGCACTTGAGTTTTGTTGCTCTCCTCTCACGTGTACGTAGGTGGTAAATTTTGCAGCAAAAAGTGACTTTTATACTTAATATTTTAATATAACTGTGGGGTCAGTCATTGAAGAGAAAATGATAAGTGAATGAAAACAGTAGTAAGTGGCTGCCATTTTTGTCTTCATTTTATCATTCTGACGTTCAACTATCATTTTCCATAAAAAAAATGGTCTAGCGCACAAGAAAATAATTAAACAAATAAACAAATAATGTGAAAAAATCTACTATAACAAATCTTGTACAAATCATAAAAATCTTTGGGTATGCTAAAGTGGAGAGACATTGAATTGATTTTTTTTTTTTGACAAAGAGATTCAATTGATCTAACAAATTAAAAAAAGAAAAAGAAAAAAAATTCATTTTCTAATTAGAAGTGTTGTGTTCCTGTTTCCAGGAATTTTTACAAGCGTTGTGCGGGGACCACCGATAGGTCATGGTTTTGTTACGACCCATGGTTGGGTATTTAGCTTTCAGCGCCGTGAAACGCTTCCAGTCACGCAGAACAAACTTGAGATCACTGACTTTAGCATCGATATGACGACAACAATTGGAATGCACGGTGGTCACAGACCAAATATTTTTGCTATCCTGACAGAACCCACTGAAATACTGTGTGTCCAGAAATTTAACCTGCATGCCCAATTGCTTAAAGATGCCTTTTCTCATCAACTCCAGCAGCACGTCTTGCTCTTTCATGCCCGTGGAGTTATCCTTCATGCCGTACCATTTGCTGAATAAATCGATGGTTCTGTTGTTTGATCTGATGAAATAGAAGCCTGTGTTGATTAAATTCTTTTGCGATCGCGGGTCCCCGTTGTATTCGTCAACGCTGATTTGGAGATCTTCAGTTTCGTTTTTGTCCAGCATCACAAACGGATTCCTCATCCACATCACGTCAGTGTCCTGCAGTGATTTCCAGTGCCCAAAACCAATGTATAACGAAAACGGTCTTGTTTACATGCATATATGTGTAAATAAATGTAATGTAATGTTACTTAAAATAAAACCCAAGTCATTTAATTTTGATGATGTTTCATTGACTAATGTTAATTGCCTCCCGTTCGCCCAAGACACAAGGGAGCCAGTGGAAATCTCAACAAGTATTATCAGGTGCTGCAACACAGAATTCAAAGTTCAAACTATTATCTATCCTTCAAGTGCAGCACATAGCTAGAAAATGAGAAGACAATAAGGTCAAGGGCACCCGAGTATCTCATAGACTAGAGATGGCAAAGTAACAAGCCATATGGGAAGAATTTCAAAATTCAATCATGAATACACGAAAAACAAATCAGTTTGCGTTTCAGAGGGTCTCCAAAACAAGTTTTTACAAGTTCAAAGTTCTACGCCGCGGGGATTGTTGACCACGGCAAGTTGAATCATAGCATTGTAGACGTTTGCTTCAATGGTGAAATTGGGCTGTTGACAAATCCCTACTAATTTTCAGCCCGGCTGCTAACCTAAGACATGAAAATAGTTTCGGCCGCCATAATTACTTGGTGGATTTTTGAAATGAATGGTCAGGAATCTAGATGGTCATGACTCATGAAAGAGTCGCACAACCCATGAGGACCCGACTACTCAATTAAAATGTCTTGGAATTTCATGTGCCGAACAGCCAATCGGCCGATAACTCAACCTTCACTTTTGGAGAACAAATATTAAAATAACCCACTGACATTCCCCCACGTGTCAAAAATCCCCGACTAGCACAGAATCCTCCCCGTGAATGAACTTAAAAAACACCGGGCAAAGACAAAGTCAAAGTAATTTAAAATGCCTAACCGCAGTTGATTTTATTAATTGCGGCACCCCCACAACCCCCAATCCCGATCGCAGCATTAACCTATCTTGAACCCCAAGCAACTGAACAACCTTAATTTACAAATCAAAATTAAAAATAATAATTGGCAATTTAGCATCGCATGCAATAATAATAATAATAATAGTGATATGCAAAAGGAATGTTATAAAAAAAAAAATACCGTGAAGATGAAGCTGTATCCACGTTTAAGAACATCGAGCAATAAATTAGTCCTCCTCCACATCATCTTGATGAAATCTTGAGACATGTAAACTTTCTCAGTAGCGAAATCAACGCCGTCCGTCAGTAATCGGTAACAATGCAGACGCTTAAAGAGGCAGCGATCATAGGCCGTCTGATCGACAGCGACAATGAGTAGATTATCGAGCAACGGGCGTGTCCCTTCGCCTAACCAAAAACTCTCCAAGAAGAGATCCAGCATTGTCGTATCAGCCTTAATGCTTTGCTCCACATAAGCCCGGTTCACCACCGCGATTATAACTGTCTTGTTCGGCATTGCCGCTTCTTCCAATGCCAATTCGAGTTCATCTATCGGAAGCTTGATTGTTTTCTGCAAAAAGTTTCTTGTTTTATTTTATTTTTTTAATCATTAAATATTAATCTAGACGTGCACGCACATAATACTACCGGTATAATTAGTTAATGAACGATCATATACCCAAATATACAATAACTGTAATAATCAAAATATTAAAAAAAATGATGATGATGATCACAAATGAAAGTTTATTTGTTCACTTACGAGTCTGGTATGCGGGCAGATGCGTTGGGGTTTTTGGTACGGTAACAAAGGGTTTGATCTCGACGGAGACCAGATGCAAATGTAAAGGACCCCTGAGAAGAGAAGAGAGACGATGAACAAATTTCCCAGAGATATTTTGGAATAATCCATCTGGCGTAATAACTGTTTCATAGGATTTGGATCTCTCATGCTATTTGCTTCTTTCATGATTCACATATGTAATGTATTTACGCTGTATGTGATCAAAAGACGATCGATCACTGAAGAAAACTGTAAGGTTTTGATGGGTCTAATATTTTCAACGATCTGCTTTGAGAAAGAGAATCAAGGAGAGGAATTAATGACGAGTAGAATGATCATGCAGATGCAATGATGCTGATGAGAAGACTGAGATTGGAGGTCCCATTAAATTCGCATCGCTTTCATTCTAGTTTTGCTTGTATGTATTATTCTTTACAGCTACCTACAATTACAACAAATACACATTATAAATACTTTTTTCAAGCTACGTGTTCTGTAAATTTAGAATTTTGATTAATTTGGGAATCACACCCGGATCTCCAAGTCTTACTCTTTTTTTCTTTTTCAATTAAGGACATATATATATATATATATTTGTGATTCAAAATACCCTTTTAGCGCTATATATATCAACAATACTTTTGCATTACCGATACTAATTTTGCATGATCCTTGAAATACACGGTAGCCTCAAATTTAAATTGATATGGAATCAACCTAGTACTGAGGTATATCATAATTCCATATCCAAATTATTTTGTCGTGATACGTCTGCACAAATAAACAGACTTGAATTTGTTGGGTGCAATACTTATGTTGATGTATGTCACATATATGTATTGTAATTTGTACGTACTTCGGAATTAGGACGAGTCATATGATATTATCCCAGGTTATTCTGTGGCCAATTCTGTAGCTTAGTTGAAGCTTATCCAAAAACGTACACGAACAGTTAATCCAGCCATGAGAGTATTAGTTTCTGGGGAACTATCTGATGATGCCACGCAAGTTGTGGTTATTATTATGTAATTTATTAGTTAGTAATTAGAGTCCCAAACATCTTTGCTTTCAGCTTTGGTCAAACTTTATATATTATGTTGGACACGCATCTTTGTGATTTAATATTTGAAAAAATTTTGCACAAAATTTGGAGTAATTTTCGTAGGGCAAATTCTATTTCCACGGCGGGCACCCCAGAAAATTGGTATGTCCCAAGATAGGAAATTAAAAATTGTTTGGACTTTGAAGGATGTTACTTGTCGCTCACTTGATTTATGATTATGCTAAAGTGAAAGTTTCCACAATAGCAGATTTGAAGATCGGTTTGGTTCTTTTTTTTTTTTGGTTCTTTGTTATTTGTTGAGCTCTATCGATGGCAATCCAATAATATAAATTAATTAGGTATTTAAAGTCTACGATAACACCATTAATGCAATAATTTTATACCAAAGTCAGGTCATTTTCGCGATCATCAGTATTATGATCTATGTTTGGTTAGACTTTGGGGATAAAATAAATTGGATGTATATATCCTGTCCTTTTTTTTTTCTTTTTCTACATGTCTCAAAGCTTTTACAAACAGTTATACATTCATTTTGTTGATGATAGAAATTATAAAATAGTGAAATAAAATTGCTTCTATTCGGGAAGTACTTTATCGTTTTGTTTAACCATGGCTCTTGGGCATCAAAACGACTCTCCACATCTGTATTACTGATAAATTTTAAAATACATTAAAAATACTATATGATGATATGGCACGTGTGTATTTATTTTAAAAAATTATCTTACAAGTAGTGATTATATTAAATTTAATTATACATGTTATGTATACATAACTTACCGTACCTTAACTCCCCAATTATTCCCCCCCCCCAAATGGCAATTAAGGAGTTTTATTGCTCTTGTATCTTTTGTGAAGGAATGACACTCGTATCTTTCGTGGATAAAAATTAATTACGACATTGATACGGTAGTTAATTTGATGAGGAATTCTATAATCTATTAAAAGTAATATGATCATATATGAAATGTGTAATTGAATTTAATTCTACAATTTTAGAATTTCTCCTAATTTAAGAATCTCTTCTCGCATGTAATAATTTGTGAGATGATCCACTGGTTCCTATTTGACAGAGTCTACTAGAAGATTATTTGGATTTTCCCAAATATTTGTTCATGTAACCTTTTGTATTTTTATTTCCCTTCTATTTTGTTTTAAAAAATTTCCACAATTCACTAATGGGTTTTTGGTTGAATGAGAGAAACCTTATACTTATAATGGTGAGTACAACGATTCAAGCTTCCATAAGAGCTTTATGGAATTTAGTTTTAGTACTCTCTCAATTATCAACTAATTAAGTGGAGACAATCGCTCTCTTACAAAATGTGAATAAAGTAAGCACCCCTCGAATATTAAATAAAGTTTAAATTACAATATTTCTCTTACGAAATGTGAATGAAGTAAGCACCTTTCGAATATTAGAAAAGATTTAGATTACAGTCTCTCTCTTATGAAATGTGAATGAAATAAACATCCCTCGAATATTAGAGAATGTTTAAATTACAATATCTCTTTTACGAGATGTGAATGAAGTAAGCACTCCTTAAATATTAAAAATGATTTAAAATATCTGAGCAAGTGTTTCAATGTGTCAATGTATAGCAATGGTCCCAATTGTATAGTATGATTGTAAATATTAATTATAATATCTTATGTAATATCAATAATAATATGGAATTTTAAAAAAATTCCACAATTCATATAAAAAATTACTTTGAAAATTACGATAATTTGCAATCTATTAAATGAATAGCATGTCAGATTTCGGATGAATTTAATTCTCAAGATAAGTTCTAATACATGTAATATTATCGAACAAAAAAAAAAGTTTGGGGCAGATTCTTAAATTACGAGAACTATCCAAACTTCATATAATCATTATCTAAAATAAAAAAAAAGATTGAAAAAAATATATATATAGACAACAAAGTGCAATTTCACAAGTAAATTGATTAAGAGAATCCAGAACACATTAAACCACAGCTCAAATATTATTATACATAGATATGATGAACCATCAAGAGAAGTCACCCAAAAGAAGCAAAGAATGAATCAGAATGCACAAAAGACAGAGAAGCATAGCCATTAACTCGACATTGACAACACCTAATGGAAATTGATTAAAGAACATAGCATAGTCTCAATTTTTTCCTTTCCTTAGTCTTGGGAGGTTGGAGAATCACCTTGATAGCAGCATCAAACACTGTCTTCACATTCTGCATTTTTGTTAAAAATAGTTTTAACAAGATTAACAATGAAAAAAAATTGCACCTCGAACTGATTCAGGAGTCTTATAGCGATCTTGCACAAGTATAATATAACACAAAGTTGCTTGGAACATTGATTAATTGCACAAACCTGCTGTGTCTTTGAGCTGCACTCAACATATGCCAATGCTCCTATTTGCTTCTTGAGTTCTTGACCCTGGTAACGGATAATGTATAAATGTATAGGATTTAGAAAATGAAAATAACCCAGAAAGGCTGTCTTAAGTGCTACGTTTAGTTTTGAATAGATTTCTTGCAGTTGCAACTAAAAGTTTGCATAATAGTAAGGTAAAACGAACTTGCGATTCAGCTAAATTTACAGTTAGTTACAGCCCCAGTCACATCTTTCAACTTAACTTGTGCTTGTGACATGTAAATTGATAAGAGAAGTTGTAGAATCAAGATTTTTGTAGTGCTAATTAGGAACTATATCATTTCTGGTTCAGTTCTTCCTGTCACAATAGATTGTGATTACTTTGTTTTGGGTAAACATATAAACAATAACATTAACAAAACCCATATACGCATGCCTATGCCCTCTGGAAAGGTAAACACAGTGGTAATTAGAAGCCTACCTGTTCTGTAGAAATAGTATATGCTCCGGGATAATCCAAGTGGAATTGTCTGTCTTCTCTAAGATCTGCTACATCACATAACTATGTATTAACAGCAAGAAGGTCCATACTTTCAAGTGCTCACTTATGTATACACAGACATGGGGAGGTGGGTGTCCACAAATACATACAAACAGGCTACTGTAAAAGGATTTTGTGGACCAAAGTGTTCATTTACATACCACACATGCGTATGCAAAAGTATGTGTGAATGAAACAGTAGACAGAAAATGGACAAATTTTGAGGCACAAGCACAAAACTAAGCTTAGAAACCTTTGAAAGGGAAATGAGCAGCGAAAAAAAAAAAAATGATGAAAGGAACTTTATTGTCTTCAACTTTAAGTTCTTTCACCAAACACATAATTATGAAGAGCATTGAGAAACTTGAATGCAAAGCAATGACATAGTTATGGAAATACCCATTCACAGAATCAATAAATCAATTAAGCGAGAAGTATATCACCTAGTTTTGTCCCCACAAGAACAATGGGCACTGATGGGGCATAATGTCTCAGCTCCGGGACCCACTTCTCCAACATAACAGGGGGCACAAGGAGAAAGGAAAAAGAAACAACGCATAGAGAAGAATCAGAGAAGTATATAAACATGATCGAATCATGCATGGTTGAAAGTTAAGCTTTAGGAGGACCTAGTTTCAAAATTAAATTAAGAAAAAGAGAGAGAGAGAGAGGAGAAGCTTACTTTTTTGGAGATGTTCTCATAACTAGGCCTACTAATGAGAGAAAAAGCAAGAATGAAAACATCGGCTCCTCTGTAACTTAAAGGTCTCAGCCTATTATAATCCTCCTGACCTGCATAATTAGTTATTTAAAAACCAAGAATTATATATAATCCTTATCCTTCCACTTTTTGGCGGGTCACTTCTGTAAAATCATACCATTTGCTGAACATTAACTTGAAAATAAAAGTAAACTATTAATCCCATGAATTAAGGTTGCTTTCGCTATTCAAAAGTAGATGAAAAGCTTGAAGTTGACAAGGCTGTGTCTAGATTCCAACACCTCTAGATTTTTCACATTTGACAGGTTATCTGAACTAATCAATTGTACAGAAGCTCTATCTTCTTTTGTAGTGGAAAAACTACTAAGCCTTACTTCTAAGCATCTTTGATCGCAGTTTTATTATCCTCCTGATTGTCGCCACTAGAAAGAAAGTTTGAATTTCTAAACAATCCGAGTGACAAGTTTTGCAAGATTCAATATTTTCTTCTCTGGGTATTGTCAAAGTGCATGTTGCATCAGATTCATATCATGTGAATCACAAAACCAATCTTTCAAAAGTAAGTATGAGAATATTAGCGAACTCTAGCTAATAAAATTTAAATAAAACTAGTGTGTCAATAGTCAGTCATAGCTAAATGGCTAACATGAAAATCAAACTACAAAATTAAGAGAGAGAGAGTACCAGCAGTGTCCCAGAGACCCAAATTCACAGTCCGGCCATCAACCATGACATTAGCGCTAAAGTTATCAAAAACAGTAGGCACGTAATCCTGTCACAGAACCCACAAAGCAAGATCCTTTACTAACCAAATGCACATAAAAACAAGACCAAGAAACAATTTTAAGAGAAGTTATATACAGTTGGGAAAGTGTTGCTGGTGTAAGAAATGAGGAGACATGTCTTGCCAACGGCACCATCTCCAACTGTCACACATTTGATGAACTTTGTTGCTGTTGTTGTCGTTGTTGTTGAAGATGATGATGCCGATGCTGTTGTACTAGTCATTTTACAGCTGCCCCATAAACAACTTCACTGAAGCGAGACTGGGCTACCTCTTTGTTCCCTCAGAGTCAGTGTCACAGAGAGAGTTGGTCTCAAGTTTTTATGCAGAGGGAATTAAGGACCAAAGAGTGAATGCAAAATACGTCTAACTTCGCGATTTTGTTTGAGCTTGAGATGAGAGGGAGAAGCGTAAAGAAATGGGATGGGTTGGGGTCGCTTTAATTTGAGCTGTCAGAGAGGCAAACTGGAAATTAAAAGCTCAAAGATTACCATTTGAACATTATTATTGCATTTTACACTACCCTACCCCACCGATGTCCATGTTTCCGCATATCAACCATCGCATTCGACTGCGATAAATTTTCTCCGCTCTCTACGCGCCTTGACATGCCCTTGCACATTCAGTATTAGAAAAATTAGAAATTGAAAATCTTTTTAAGTTTGCTATTTTGCTAACTTTTTTCTGGCCGTGCTGTGTCACTGTGTGTGCTCGTACCGAAAGTAAATGTTCTCGGACTTAAAAAGGGCGCGTGCGCGTGGCACATCAATATCCCGGCACAGTGGAATGCAAGATTATTGGGTCCCAACTCCCAACCAGGCTCATTTTAAATTTCCCAGGAGCACGAGAGTCACGTTCCAACACGCGCTTTGCGAAAATTTGAATGACAAGCAATGGTCGGGCCGGTAGTTGTATCATTTGTCTTCGGTCCAATATGATTATTATTACCATTGTACCCTCCAAAATCCTCTAAAAATTCTTTTTTTAATTGTACTCTACCTAAAACCAAATGCATCATCTTTTTTTTTCTTTCTTTTTAATCATTATTTTCATTTGTAAATCTTCTTGCCTTCTTAAAATTTTTTTTTCTTGATATCTTTATTTTTCTCTTAAAATTTTCTTTTTTACCAAAAGATTTAAGCAGTCTTCAAATTCACACCAACTCTCCAACAACTAAGATAAATAATAATAATAAAAATAATAATGTATTAAATTTGTGTAAACCAATTGTACATATTGAAGGGGGAGAGAAAAGAAATAGTTTATGATGATAGAAATATAAATTATTGTATGAATTTATTTTAAACAAATTAACATAGCCTAAGTTTATTGGTTAAATAAAAATATAAAATAATTAAAATAAATTATGTGGGTCAGTTGTTATTTAATCCAAACAATTGAATTATACTACATCAATTGTACAAAATAAAATGGGATAGGACAGTTTGTAACTCTACCTTTACTTATAAAATAACACATTGATGAGAGAGAAATTATAAGTGAGGTTATTCGATTTGTATTTGGACAAATACAAATACAAACCATTAATTAATACAGATTGAGAGTAATGAGAAGCTTGGTGTTATAAGCACCCCCTCAATCAACCGTATAAAATCCATCACTTGTACAATTAGGAAAATGACACTCATATAACATTAAGCGCAACACGTGGCACCGAATAGTGCATTTTGAGTTGAATATAAGTTCAACTCAAAACTAGTTCCTTACACAAGTCTCACGTTGCTCACGCGCAAAACACAACCCTCTCCATGACCCTTTCCATCGGCCCATGCACAAAACCAATTCCTCACGTAAGTCTCACGTCGCTTGCACACAAAACACAACCCTCTCCGTCGGCTCACGCACTAAACCAGTTCGGATCCTCTGCACTCTTATGCCTGTTATAACTCATATTTTCTTGCATAATCATCCCAGAATCAGCAATTCATGAAGTGTATTTATATAAAAGGTCTCACAAATATCAAACAACAAAACAACATTTTTCAATTTCCAATCGCAAGTTTTTACAGATACTCTCAACAAAAATTAACACAAAACAAGCTAAATATTCACAAATTTATAATCACCACAACCAAATTTTGAATAAATAAAGCAAATTACCTCAACAAACTGATTACAGCAGCTGACGACAAATGAAATGAAGGTAAGAAAGTGAAGGCGAGGCGAGAGAGTAAGACACTGTGAGGGAGAGTCGATGGTCAGAGGCACCGTTGTGGTGTGTGAGAATTTGCTAGTCAGATTTGGCTCAAGTGAGTTGTGGATTTAATGGGAATTAGGGGGAGAATGCAACAACATCTACCTTATGTTCAACAATAGCATTTTATATTATGCTCAAAACGCATCGTTCGGTGCTTAATATTGTGCTATATGTTGTGAGAATATCGGAACCAGTGCAATTATAGTAAAAGATAAAATTATCTAACTAAACCCATCGTTCCCTTTCTCTCTCTCAAAAGTCTACTCTTTCGTTCATAATCGCAATATCAAATGGATGAATACAATGATTACTGAATTTGAATCTAACAATAAAATTTTTGAACATAATTACTCCATAAGGTAACGCAAAAGTTCAACCGTGCAAGTCGCAAACTTGGTTCTCTAAAATCCAAAAAAAAATAGTTTGTTAAAAGATCATTCAAATAAATTAATCGCTTATGTAGTTGTGCAATTTACACTAGTGTTTTTAATGAATTCCTTTCAATCTTTATAATAAAATTCTTAAAAATCAAAAGGACCAAATAAGATCCTTACAAAATCCTATTTATGTGAACATAGTTCTATTACTAGTTGAAATGATATAAAACGATAAACTGAATTGAATTAAATTAAAATATCTTTACACCCAATTATGAAGCCTATTATCTTTAAATTTTAGGTTTCGTTTGGTATAGTTTTTTAAGTAAAATATATTTAAGTAGAGCT
Source organism: Citrus glauca (assembly GCA_029633175.1). NCBI lineage: Eukaryota > Viridiplantae > Streptophyta > Magnoliopsida > Sapindales > Rutaceae > Citrus > Citrus glauca. Next base: position 51,852,328 of record JAQOOD010000003.1, read on the forward strand.
TTTACTCAAAGAATTTTCGTTGTTTAGTTGTGAATGAAATCTTTTATTAAAAGTTATAAATTTATTTTAATATGTAAGTTTTTTAAAATTATGTTATGAAAAGAATAAAATAAGATTTTTAAATAAGTAAAGGATATTTTAGATATTTTAACATTAAAAAAACTTTTCAACTTCTACTCTCAAAAAGCCAAAATTTGAGCTTTGTTAGAGGCAAAATAATTTATTTAAGCTTCAAAAGCCTTACTAAAAAAACCAGATAACAAGAAAAAATTTGATAAGATCTTTAGAATTAAACAAGTACTTATAACTATTGGATAAGTCATACCAAATAAACACTTAATATATGATATAATTAATTTTTTATAAAATCAAAATTATTTTGAAACAATGAAGAAATAAATTATCTAACGACTAATCATTATTATGAAAAAATATATTTAAAATTTAATTAATTTATTCTAGATGATAAACACTATTGTATCTTTTGTTCTTTTCTGTAATTTTAGTTAAGAGAAAAGCTATGAATAGGGGTGGCAAAAAAGTCCGGGCTGACCCGAGCCTAAGCCCGGCTCTCACACACGAAGCAAAAAGTCCGTACAAAGTTCATGCACACTACTTTTTTAAAAAAATAATTTTATAAATTAGAATAATATAATTAAAATTAAAAATTTATTTAAAAATAAAAAGAAAACTTAAATTTTTAACTTATAAATCAATTATGATTCAAAAAAACTAAAATTATGATACTAAATTCTCTCTTTTGTGTCAATTAATTAAGAGAGCATTTGAATTAGAAAATACAGTATTAAAAAAAATTAAAGTTATGAGTTTTTATTTACTTTATTTATTATGTAATTTGAAATATTTATTTATTTTATTTATCTATGATTGTAATAATTTATTGATAATTAATTTATTTTAAATTTATAATAATTTAAAAAAATAAATAAAACTTAAGTTCGGTCCGAGTCCATACGCTTAACTGGGCTTGAATCTGAACTTGAAAAAATTCACCTCAAATCCACTGTTTGTCATCCCTAACTATGAAGGTAACGGGTGAGTTTTTTTTTTTTTTTTTATTTAAAGGTGGGGTTTAATAAGAATTTTCATAGGATGTTAGGGCTCCACTCTATAATGTTCGACCCGGCCCACTATTTTGCCACCCAAAACACAAACAGCATGAAAAAGTTATAAGAACTTGAAAATTGAAACCCAACCAAAACAGATGAGAGTGAGGGGAAACGAACAAGACACAAGCATGGCGTCGGGACCTGCAACTGATACACCGCCACACGCAAGTGCTGCGAGAATTTCAGATTCTCAATGTTACCCTCAGTACACTGCCTCTCTCAAATGTAAGTTCCTCTTTATTTCTTTCTCAACTTTATCCTTTTTCTTTCAATCACGTCGCTTGTAATTTTTATATTTAATTAGCGATTGGTTTTTGGTCTTGAATCTTGCTATTTGGTATTTATTTGGATGGTTTTGGAATGATTATGACTAATTAGTTAGCAATTGTTCAGATCCATGATTGCGATTTTATTTTAATCTTGTTTCAATTCAATGTTAATACGATGATTTATGTGCAAATAGCGTAGCTTTATGTTTCATCTTTAATTTTGTTTCCGTTGCTAGACTTTGAATGTACGTAATGGCATGTCCGTGTGGCCTTTTTGATGTTTAAGATATGTCCATGTTATTCGCTCATCCTCAAGTTGATACCTATCGACTATTGTGATTCACGATTATGATCAGTTATTGGGGCCTTAAAATCCCCTTGGTAGTAAAGATTCCTAGAAGTTTTTGTTAAGTGACGAAAAAGCAAGATCATGCCTAGAAGCTTCTCATTTTGCATTGCTTGAACATAAGCATGTTGGTGTTCAAAATGCCTTCCTGATTGGTCTATCAAACTATTTGACTACCCATATTCTCAAAGTACCTTTTCAGGTTGGAATTGAAGTTTAGAAACCACGAGTGAATGGCATCGATGAGAACAAGATAAAGAGTTTAGATGATTTATCTAAAAATGCATTTTTGTCTGGTCTATAGAATCATTCTTCCTTATATAACTCACCATTTTTTTGTCCACACGATTACACCAATGATCTAGTGTCCTTAAGATTGCTGGCCTGGCTAAGGAAACTAAAGCTCTAACTAAGACAGCTCCCAACCTTTCATTCTTGGACATCGATGGTTCTCACCTAAATTTTTTACATGTGCTTCCTTTTATTTTATGGCTTTTGGAAATTTGCATATTGGTCTTGCCATATTTTAACAGATTAGTTTTCTTTTAATAACATTTGGCCAAAATATAATCCTGACTTACACTTTTCAGGTCTGGAAGAATTTAGTACAGACAAGAGTAAATGTCAAGAACATTTTGATGTTTATAAAGAATGCAAGAAAAAGGAGGTATTGCATTTTCTCTCGACTTTTCATATGTTATTTTTCATTGTGCCCTTTTGTTTTTTGTTTTTTTGTTTTTTTGTTTTTTCCCATAGACATCTTCACTAAAGCATTTAATCCTACCCAATAAAGGAAAAAAGGTAAGAGGGATAGAGCCTGCATTGAAGTGTGCATCTAATGTTGTTATTATACTTTTCGCTTGTGTGGTGTCAACAGAGGGAAGCTCGGTTGGAACGCAATAGAAGCAGGTCCTTCTTCTCATGAACTCCTTCTAGGAGATCCTTCTCCATTATACCCTACCATAGTTAGTAACTGGTTAAATTTTGAGCTCATATGGAGTGGTGATCCTTCTCTTGTTGCATGAGGTATAGAGTTCAATTGAGTTTCAGCCCACATTGTACACTGAATAATACATTGTTATGAACTTCGTCTATTTTCTTTTTTTTTTTTTTCTGGACAAGGAAACTTTGGATAAGTTTAATATGGTTCTTTTGTATACCTGGAAAGATGATGAGATTTTCCTTCTATTGAGTGATGAGATAAATACTGTATTTTCCTCAATAATTATATTGAATTGTGAACAATAATCAGTCTGCTTTGTTGGTCATGCGCTCATGGACCTGTGTATATGCTCACATTTCTCCAGTTCCTTGAGATTGAAACGCACTCCAATGTTCTAACTGAAATCTTCTCAAAGTATTTGAAGGTTGAATTTTTTTTTTTCCTTGTAGTAGATAGCATTAGCACTTTGCAGGTATGTATAATCTATTAAAAATAGCAAGAGAAGCCTTTTCCAGTTGAACAAAGGCAAGGGCTGTGACTTTTTTTTGTGGCCCTCTCTCAGTTGAAGCCTTTTTTATGGTATTCAACTCTTTTTAGGGTAATAATTTTCTGGCTTTGACTACTCATACAGTGAATTGCTAGTGGTTATAAAATCGATTTTAGAGTACGTTTGTGTGTTCGGAACTAACTTTGGAATTGAATTGAATAGAAGAAAAATAAACTAATCTGCTTTATTCGACAAAAGTTTCGAATTTGACTTTGTAATAATACCAAATACAAATTATTTGTCCAAACAACAATATGTTCAGACATGAAAGCACGAGAAATCAAACCCTTCTGACATGGAGTATAATTCCATTTCCAGGCACTATGTTTACCCTTACAACAGGGCAGTGCTGGTAATTTGGTGAGAGCGAGAAGCTGAACTTTGAAAGAAGCAGAGAAAGAATCACTTTCAACTCTGCAAGGGCGAAATGTTGGCCTGCGCAAGCGCGAGGCCCCGCACCAAACGGCATATATGCCTGTGGAAACTTGCATGCGGCCGTAACGCCGTTGGCAAATCTTGCTGGGTTAAACTCGTGAGCATCGGAGCCCCAAGCCTCATGATTCTGTTGTAGTATTGGGATCGGTACCTGGATTCCCATTCCTTTTGGAATCACAATGTCTTTAAACTTGATATCATCCAGGGCTTCTCTGAATACAAATCCTGCAGGCGGGTATAGTCGCAAAGTCTCTTGAATCACCATTGTTAGCTGACCAAAAAAAAAAAAATTAATGATAATGATAATACGTACTAAAAATCAAACACCACCACATGACAATGTGTAATTTATAATGTGAAAAACATCACCTATAGACTTGTTTATACGTACGTACCGTCTTCATACTTGAAAGCATAGTAGAATCCAGCAGGCATCTGTCTTTACAAACTCTAAGCACTTCAGCACGAACACGATCCTGCCATCCTGGATATGCAGCTAACAACATTAATGCCCACGAGGATGTGACCGCAGAGGTCTCGTGCCCAGCAAAGTATATGTTCTTGCAGTTGTCCACAATGAATTTGTCACGAGAAATATTCAAAGGAACACCATTGTAGTAACCACAACTTTTAGCACCTTCAAGTATCATTTGTAGAAGATCCTTCTCATGGGAACAAGATTGACTTCGTTCTTTCACTACTTGTAGTATCATTGAGTTGATTTCTTTGTCTAATTTCCATATGTCTCGGTTGTTTTTGGTGGGCAAGTACCTGTAATTAGCATGATCATATATATGGTACAAGTGATCACTTTCCATCCATTTAAAAAAGATAATAAAAAATTTGAGATTTTTTGTTGTACCTTAAGCCAGGAACTCCAACAGCTCCCTTAGACATGGCTAACACAAGACATTCGAACTTTGAAAATATTTCTTGGCCTTTGGAATAATTGCTTCCAAAACAAGCTCTTGAAATAACATCTGCAGCCAAACTTTGCATGTACCTGTCCACTCTAATTTCAGCAATTCCTCCCTCACTTTCAATTCTGCTCTCCCAAGATTTTACTATGGAAGTTGTTGAATCCACCATTAGCTTCACCATCCCCTTTGAATAAAGTTTGCGTAAGGCATTGTTAGTTTAATGAAATATTTGCATACATTATAAGAATGATCAAATGCAGCCTGCTCACAAATTTTAAAATGGGAAAATTTTAGGTCAGCGAGATGGTAAACTACTCATTATCAAGGTATTTTTTCCGTACCTTAACCCTTTCGAGGTATAATTCGGGTGCAATAACTTTTCTTTGATAGACCCAAAGTGGGCCGCTTGATGCTAAAATTCCTTGCCCCAGAAGAGGCCCACGATCTTTGGACAAATAAGAAGGCTTGCCTAAGCTCAAAGATGTGCACTGGTTTATTTCCTTCACCAAATCCACATCTGTTGTGCAGAATATCTGGATGCTTCCCATTGAATAAATGTACCTTGATCCTGCCAATTTGTTTTTTTAAACAAAATTTGTAAATTGCATTGAAAATGCTTAAAAGATCAATATATAGATGGTGTTCGAATACAATACCTAGGACAATGCTTAAGAGTTCGTATTAAATTAACGTATTGTTTAATTAAAAAAATATACATATTACGGGCACTATAATTTACTTGAAATCGAAAGAAGAATAAACACTTCTGTATATTAAAATTTAATAAGTTACAAGAGGAATTTTACGAGACTGACTTAGTTGACCGACCTCAACTATTATAAGTGTAGATCACATTTTGATAAAAAAAGAAATGAATAAATTACTATTGTGCTCGCTAAGACATCACAATACAATTACTAGATTAGACCAAATAAATTGAAATCAATCTCTAAATTAAACCAAGAAAACAAAACAATATAAAAAAATAATCTAAGTCACATTTGCGTAACTTACAATTGGGTAAAACAATAAAAGAATGAGTCTTTGAGCAGTAAAGCCAAGTAGGCAATTAAAAAAAAAAGGGCAAGTTGGCCAATAAACAAATTTAATCCAAGGAGAAACCCAAAATAAAAAATAATAAAATTTTTTAAGCAACTCTAACAAGATATTTTATTGTCTATATATGAACAACTTTAGTGACGTACCACATCTTAAGTTTTATTTATTATTGAGATATTATTATTAGTCTGTTGTTATAAAAAAAAGTTAATAGTATGTAATAAATATAATTTTTAAATTATTATTTTGACAAAAATATTAAAATTATTATAAATTTTTTATAATAGTTCAAATTAACTTAAGTTCTAAAAAACAATAGTTAATTTTTATTAAACACATTAGTATTATAATTTTTAAACAATCACCCAACTTTAATACATTTATACCGTTGAAAATCACCAAAATGTCAATACGTCACTATTAAAGCCACCTCAAGACTCCCAACACAATCATATGCTCTAGATCCGGACATTGCTAGCCTCATAATCAGAGGAGCAACCTTGATGGTTGGGGAAAAAAAAAGGAATAAAAGAAATTAAAAACGGAAAAATAAAAGGACGCCGGGCAGAGAGGAAAAGAAAAGAAAGGGAGTTTTCCAATTTTCTTATTCTTCTTTATTATTTTCTATTGACTGCTGCCGGTTGGTGCGGCGGCTCAGTTTGGCCAACGGTTAACGGAAAAGGTCATGAAAAGGACGGTGGGTGCGATGGTGGTGGCTTCTGAAGAGAGGCGGCTTGGTCCTAACAAGGTTGAAGCTTGAAAAAAGTAGAGACAAAACTTATTGATTTAAAATCCCAGGTTTCCATTAAAATGCCCCTGTTACTATTATTTTGCTTTAACCAGAACTTAAATTAAGAACAGAACGCTCAGTATGCAAAGCAATAACAGCGATTCTTGTTCTCCCCTATGCTGTGATTATGAATGAACACGTTAAAAAGCTAATGTTTTGCAGTGAGGTACAAATAATTACTCCGTACAAGAAAACGACAGAGACAAGAAGGGGTACCATAATCCTTTCTGTACTTGTCGAGATAGGCGAAAGCTATTGGCGGCCAATTATGAGAAATGCCAACTTTTTGTTGGTCCTTTGCAGCAGCAGCTGCTTGGTGTTGAATTCTTTTAATTTCAAAGATGTTTCCCAAAAGAAATAAAGGAGAAGGCCCTTTGACGCCTTGCTTTTGTAGCAAAGCCCTCAGCTTTTTTGGTTTTAAAACCAAAGCATTGTACATGTGTTGAAGTAGAAACAACACCACAAGCACAACGCCTCCCAAAACTACAGCCATCATCAAACTTCAATTTGATTCACTTGCTTGCTCTTTCATTTTGCTTGTCTTCCGAAGCATTTTATACCAATTTGTCTAGTGGCTAGAGCGGCTTTCTAATGACAAAATACTTAATTTCGGGTTCATAATTATGGTTTTCTTTTATAATGGACCCGTTAAAGAATCAAATATGACTTCACTATGTTTTCTTTTACTGGGTTTTCAATTTTGTATCTTTAATTAATACTTAAAATCAAATGGAGACAAAGTTACTTTAATCTACCTTTAATCTAACCATATAATAAGGGATTTGCCTACCTTACTTTAATCTTCCTGAAAATGCGACTGCGACGTTCAACTAACCGGGCAATGATTGAACTTTGCGACTTCCTTCTACGAACCACACTAATCAAAGTGAGAAAATTAACATGGGCTGCCAAGGTCGTGCAATGGTATTAAAGGTTGAATTTGGAAGCCTCAATTATGGACCAGCTAACACTTAGGTACACTTTCGGCAAATTTGGATTACCCCATTAACGGGAGGAAAGCAAATAAACTCCATATCAAGAATAACAAACGACACAGGAATATGTTTGTGTACAGTCTATATGTGCAGTGGCATCTTTTTCTAATCAATTGATTTTTTTTCTTTTCTGTTTATTCATTTACTAATTAAGAAAATGTAGTATGTAAGAAAAATGTTTCAAGGCCATGTTTGGTTTAAAGAAAGGGAAGGAGAGAAAAAAAAAAAAAAGTGGAATGGAAGGGAAGGGAGAAGAAAGGAGTGGGGGAAAATAATAAAATTAAATTTCATTATTTGGTTTGACATAAAATTTAATAGGGAAATGAATTATAATTTTCTTTGGACAAATTTATCATTGGCTTTAAATATTAAATTACTTATATTAGTAATGAGCTATAATTTAATATCAATACCAAACTTTTTTAATGTCAAAAAGTCCTAAAACTATTTAAGATTTATATTTAATATAAAATATAAAATAATTTAATATACTAAACTATTTAATATAATTTAATATGAAATACAATTTTTTAAGCTAACATGAAATATAATTTAATATAAATAAAAGGCGGTCAACGGCGGTGGTCAACAAAAGTCAATGGCAACCAACGGCGGCTTTCCGGTGAAATTCCGTGCGGCTTCCGGCGATGGTCTAAGGATTCGACAGAGCTTTGGCGACAATCCGGTGGAGGTCCGGGGAAGTTCTAGCGGCTGTTTGTGTGGAGTTCCGGTGAAGTTCTGCGATGTTCCGATGGATCTCTAGGAAATTTCAACAAAAATCTAGTGACAATTAATTTATATTTTTATATTTTCAAAATAAATAAATAAGTTTGTTTATTTTATTATGTTTCTTAAATCATTCATTAAATTTAATTAATATAAAATTATTTATAATATTAAATTGATAAAATAAAAATTATAAATAATAATTATTAATAGCCTTATACCAATTAATATGTTGAGGGGTAATTTTGAAAACTTTAGTTTTCAACATTAGAGAAATTTAAATTCTTCACTTCTTGGGGTTGGAATTCAAATTTTATATTATAATGAATATTAAATTATAATAAAAATTAAATTCTTATATATTTTGTGTTACCAAATAATCAAAATAAAACTAAAATTTGAATTACTTTCTTAATTTCTTCTCCTCCATTCCCTCCTCCCAACGAAATAACACCTAACTTTCTTAATTTCCATGGCATGTGAAATAAATCTGCAATGAGTCTCTCATTTTCCTCAGAAATCGGAAAATATCATACCCAGGTTACGTGAAGATTGACACCATGTCCAGGCTCCGGTTCCATAGAATGGCATATGAGCCTAGAAACTCCATTTGCAAATCGTTCAGGGGTGCGCCCATAATCATAAATCGGGATGATGTTGCATCATTAATTAATATTGATTTCATGGAATCACAATGTCTTTAAACTTAATATCTTGAAATGGAAGGCCTCTGTTGGCAGAAGCCAGCCGTATTGGCGGTTGCAGGCGCAACGTCGCTTGAATCACCATTTTGTCAACCGCAGAAAGATAAGAATATTAATTAAATAGAATTCATTCTCAATTAGAACGGAATTTCAAAGGAAATGCAGTACTACTTGATAATAAATTAGGCCAAAGAAGGAACAGCCAGAAAGCTAATAGCGCTACTTTCTTTGTTTAATTTACAGACCAAGGTTAGCTGCTTCAATTTTGTTGACCATACTAGTAGTATATTCATTTCACATGAAGTATAACCCGTAACTCAGTTGATTTTTCTACAAAACTAGGAGACAGCCTAACCAAAAGCTTTGAAGTAACTCATATCGTAGATATTTTGCCATTTCCAAGCTTGGAAGCATATCAGCATCAGGAAGGCCATTTCCACAAGTTCCAGCAACTCATGCAATGTGAACATACAGCCAATAAAAGTAATACCCATGCCATGATGCTGTAATGGCGGATGTCTCCGTCTCATGACCAGCGAAGTATTTATTCATACAGGCTTGCAATTATCCACTATAAATTTGCCCCCAGAGGTTACTGCTTTTGGGGCCCATTACCATCAATTGTAAAACATCCTTCTCTTCTCATGGGATGCCTGAATTCTTTGTTTTTACCAGCTTCAGTATCGTTGAGCTAATTGATCTCTTTTGCTCTTACTTTGCTTCATATTGAATGGAAATAACCACTAGTGAAATTTGGATGAATATTGTGGTATCATTGAGACGTAATAAGTAACTTAAGCCGGGACGGGAACACCAACACCAACTAATCCTTTCTGCAAAAGGATCTTTTTCGAATCCTTGTGAATAGCTCTTGCCCTTTAGGAGTAGCTGCAACCAAACCAAGCACTTGTATCCACAGCCACTTCTCGAGTCCATGTCAATTCTAATTTCTGCAGTTCCCCCCTCGTCACTTCGGATTCTACTCTCCCAGATCCAATTAAGATCCTAGCAGTGCCAGTGACGAAGTTGACTCCACCATCAATTTGACCGCACCCTTGGAAAGAAACAATTGCTTGAAGTAATTAATAACAGATTGGTACCTTGACTTTGTCAATATAGAATTCAAGAGCAATAATCTTTATTAGTTTTCTATTGTCTCCTGTACTCTGGTTATTTTACGTAATAGAAAAATACATTTTGTGCCTAACTATATATTTAAAAAAAAATCTATTTTTAGCCGCTGTTAAGAAAAACTACTGACTTTGCGCCTATAGTTAAATAATTTAATGGTTATTATCATTTCACTATTTCAAAAATTGACAAATATCAAATAACTATAAAAAATATTGTTCCTTATCATTTTTCTATTATATTTTTACAAAAAAAAATTATTTTACTACCTTTCCGTTACAACCGTTAATTGACCAATTAGTTTACTAACAAAATAT